>BEHA01000445.1:61217-111560 GCA_002897215.1 Eschscholzia californica subsp. californica
TTGTTCTTTTTCTTCTTTATGAATTATTAGTATTTGAACTTATTCCAGATTGATTTGCACCTCTTACTCCCTCGCTCATGTTTTAGTGTCAACCTCCATGAGGCTTAAAATCTTTTTTCGAACACTAGTCACTATCGTTACCGATGTTTGGGGAATCTCTAAACATTGGGGGATACCTCTGGGGGCGTTTAGGGACAACTCCGATTCCTAAAAGTGAATGTTGGAAAGTGACATAGTGAAACCCTAATTATTCCTTCGAGTAAAACAAAGATAAATCATTGCCTTTCTTCAATCGATTCATCAAGTAACGAGGTCGAAGGAAAACCCACTTAATTAGAGCATTAAACTAATGAATTAAACAGAAATCAAACATATCAAACAAGTCCTGTGAGTCTAGCTATTCATTTCACTGACTGAAACATAACCCAACTTTGAAATTTTGAAACTTCTCAAAATGCAATTTCAGTTGGGTAATCTTTTCACTTACTACTAACTTCCCAACCATTGCAGTGGAAAAATATGAAATTTAATTCCAGAAATCCTTTGACACATTTCAAAACAAAAATCAGCAGTCCAACAAAACCCTAAAACTTACCCTAGTTGACCTAAATCATACAAAAATTAATCTACATTTGAACCTCGTTCTGTCACAAATTAGATTTTTATAACTTAAAAACCAAACAATATACAGATTAAGCACAAAAAAATTATGTAAATAAAGAAAGAGACTCACTTAAAGCTTCTCTGTGAATTTCTTCATAAGGAATTGGACAAGGAAGATCCAAATAATCGATTATTTCTTCCTTCTTGTTATTTTCGATCTCTTTTGGATGAGTAGTAGCTGGAGGGATTACTTCAACGTAAGATCCCATTTTCAAACCCTAGAATCAGATGGAAGATTGGGGGAGAAACTAATGATAAAGAAGAGATTGAAGAAGTTTTACGGCATCAAAGAAGAAGAAGCACGAAATGCTAGAGAGAGAGAGAGTCGACCGACCAGTCGACTGAGTAGTCTGATTAGAACTGCGGAGGGTTTAGCCCGGGTTTAGGGCTACCAGAACTGGGCAAAAGAGCCCGTTATAGGACACTACCACCTGAAGGTGGGAATCGGGCGGGTTCGGGCTCACAATTTCGAGCACGGGCGGGTTCGGGCGGGATAGTAAGCCACCCGATCGGGATATCGGGCGGGTAAATATGAGCATGTGGGAGCCCGCAGCCCGATTATGCCCGAGTGCCTGTTCGGGCTCTAACGGGCTCGGGCGGGTCGGGCTTCGAGTTCCGTTTATATTAAACTAAATTAAAAATAATATACATAAAAAAAACATAATTAAAAATATCAAAAATTAAATTAAATTTCATCTACAGTATTATATTTGGTGGTTATGGAGTGGTGGTGTTATTGTTACAGGTGTAATGTTGGTGGTATATGGTGGATCGGTTGTTCGGGAGTGGTGGTCGTTGGCGGTGAGTGACTGTCAGTGTGAGTGAGGCGGTTTTAGTTTAGGTTTAGGGAGATTGGTCTTTTGAGATGGTATATATAGGTTAGATATTTTGATCCAACGGTTGATGATTCTCAGCCGTTGGATCATAAAGGGATTAAAGAAATGTGTCTCAGGTAGCGGTCGCGGGTATCGGGGGTGGATATTGGTTGCGGCGATTGGTCCCGGGTTTAAGTCACGGGCGGGTAAGAGTTTCGGCCGGTCGGGCTTGAATTTCGATCGGGCAGATCGGGCTTGAATTTCGGGCGGGACCTCGGGTAAGACCCCCTTACCCGATGTCTGCCCACGCCCGTCCGAAATTTCGGGCCGGGTAAACCCGCGCCGGATCTCCTTCGGTCTTCGGGTCGCCTCGGACCGGGCGGTTAGGGCCAGATTTCGGATTCTCGGACCGTTTTCCCGGCCCTACTACCACCAGCCGACCCAACCATTGCCCATTGGGTATTGCAGTTAATAAGTTCTGAATGGTTATTCTGGCCAATGCTTTGGGAAAATAAGAATTTCTAGAGATCCAAAATTTTAAAGAGAAAATGTGAATTTTGTCAAATTTCTAGATATAAAATTTTAATGAGAAACGAACATTCTTCAACCGCAGCCACCACTACTACTATTTTACTTTATTTCAACTATACATATGGAGAGCTGGAACAATACTCAGAAACCCCATACTCCTAATCTTACCAAGACCGAGAATTTGTTTGTGATCTAAATAAAAAACAACACCCTTATATCCAAATCTACATAATCATTGTACTTGGATAATGTGTCTTCTTTTGTCATCTCACTGAAGAATAATAATCAGAACACTGAACAAGTATTATTTCAAACCATAACGAGTTGATGTTGTTGAACTCTGACTGAAGCTACAAACTATGGAGACTTGAGTTGCTCCATTAAAAAGTTGCATCTCAGCAGGATGCTTCAAAAGCCAAACAGAAGCAAGGATCGGGGCAGTGTCTAGGTTGGCTTGTAGAGACACCCAAAAGCCCATCGGTGAAGATGATGATGAATGATCAATCACAACCCCTGATTCTACTTGTGTAAGAGAGAGAAAGAGCGACAAAGAGATACAGAGAACGAGAGTAATTGTGGTTGGAGGTGGTGGCCGGAGTTGGTGATCAGAAGAAATAATATGAGAGCGAAAGATATGAAAAAAATCGCTGAAAATGACAGTTTACCACTGACCCTTACCTGCATGGAAAAGAAATGGTCAACTAAAATTGTTTCCCTACAACAATAAGAAAATAAATTGGTCAACTTAGTTAACCAATTATTGACAAAGTCGTAGCGCCGCGAAAAATATTCTTATTTCCCAAAACGTTAGTCTAGTGATAATCACATTGAAAAATGCTAGAGAACAAGAAAAACTAGATAAACTCTAAGCAGAAATCCTATATAGATTGATGTAATTCGTACTTTCGATTGTTTTGATCCACCAAACAGCGAGTCACGACAAACCAGATAAGATTTTTGTCCAGATTCCGCCTAGTTTTGCATTTTTCTCCAGCATTTCTCAATCACATTCAATTTTCTCACCCCAAATTGGACACAGGGTAGAGAAGGCAATCTATCCTCTCCAAGATGGCGCTTCTGCCAGCCACGTACTACACAGACCTAAGAAAAACTAATTTCTTATCCATTTGTTCGTCTATCTCCCCGTCGAGTCTAATCTAACAGATAAAAGCGGGAATTGAAACCAAATCCAACCTTCTTCAAACAATACTTACCCATACACTGACTGCCTCACATTCTCCTCTCTCTCTAGATTTCTCCATCTCCCTTTCTTTCTCTCTCTCATCTATCTAAATGGCATCTCCTTCTGCTACTCCAATCTCTTACAAATTCTCTACTACCCCAAGTAGTAGTATTTCTTCTTCCTCAACATCAAGATCTCACCCACCATTTATTCTCTCATCTCCACCTTCTCTTGTTGAACCCCAATTATTACAAATCTCTACCAATAACAATACTTCTTCTTCTTCTTCTTCCATCAAACTCATCTCTAGTACTAATGGCGCCACTGATTTCAATCAAACTTCATTACCTACTAGTATTAGTAGTAGTAGAAGAAGAGAATTAATCATGGGTGGGGGAATTTCATTGCTTTCAGTCATTAGTCTCTTGAAAGAACCATTAGTTTCAGAAGCTCGAGAGGTTGAAGTTGGATCTTATCTTCCTCCATCTCCATCAGATCCTTCTTTTGTTGTCTTCAAGGCTTCTACTAAAGATACTCCTGCTCTTCGTGCAGGTCTCTCTCTCTTCTCCCTGTCTTTTCGGGGTTGGTTTTTGATCCATTTGATTTAGTACAAGGCACACAATAGTGGTTTCGGACTATCAAATTATTTTAAACGATCACTTATCTTAATTCAGACATACTTTATTATGTATGACACGAATAGTCTAAAAATTCAGTCTGAATTAGCATTCAGATGAGTAAGATAAAAACAACATTCTGAAATCAATTTAAATCAATCATTTAAGACGACTCAGGTCCGAATTAAAAAACACCTAATGGTCCGAATTGACTGGACTAAGATTTCAGAGTGTTTTTCTCCTATTATTTGTGATGTCAGATTCGACTAATTGGAGTTGATTTGTCATACTAATTTGGATTGATTTTGGAATCCATTTGATTCAAATATTCGAGTTCATTCCAAATTAAAAAAGAAAAAATCATCCAGAGTCACGTTTGTTTGTTTTTTCTCATTATCTGTATCCGACTCATTTGAGTTTGATTTGGCCAAATTTAACCCGATTTAGTCCAAGGCACATAATAGTTGTTCAAAGTTTCAAGTTATTTCAATCGACCACTTCTTAATTCAAACTTACTTCGCGACACAAGAGTAAGATGCAAACAACATTTTGAAATCAATACGAATCAGTCATTTCAGACGAGTCAGGTCTGAATTAAAGAAAAACACCTAATAGTCCATCTCTCTCACCCACGCAGTATAGTATATCTCTCTTTCTAATGTAGTTTCTTTTTCTTTTTGAAATTGTCAGCGTGCCTCAAACCCTTGACTTCGAAGGTGGACGACTAAACCTCTTACCACTTCAACCAAGGGTTATTGGCCTTTCTAATATAGTTTCTATTAATATTAAAATGAATCAAATGGTTTTGCAGGAAATGTGCAACCTTATGAGTTTCTACTTCCACCCAGTTGGAAGCAATTGCGTGTAGCCAATATATTATCAGGGAATTACTGTCAACCAAAATGTGCAGAGCCATGGGTGGAAGTAAAATTTGAAGGTGAAAAGCAAGGAAAAGTTCAAGTGGTGGCTTCTCCGTTAATACGTTTAACCAACAAACCAAATGCAACCATTGAAGAGATTGGAACCCCAGAGAAACTAATTGCTTCACTTGGACCATTTGTCACTGGAAACACATTAGATCCTGATGAACTTCTTGAGATTTCTGTCGAAAAACAGGGTGATCAAACGGTACATATATATTTGCTTCCGTATTTTATCTATTTCCATAGTTTAATTTATTAGAAATGTTGGGTTCTCGAAATCAGCCCTGAGTCAGACCTTTTAGACGATTCAGATGGAAACCCAATATTTCGAAATCAACTGGAGTCAGACCATTTAGATGAGTTAGATCTTAAGTTAAAAGACATAAACACCAAGTCTCTTACTATTGACTAAGGTTGATTTTGAGTCAAACAAAATCTAGCTCAAGTCGATTCAGACACCGAGTCAGATTTTAGACTTGATTTACGGAAAGAATAAACAAACACCGTAGATCTGTGAAGTTTATGGAAGTAGTTTAACAAATGAGCAATGTCAATGAGGACTACTAACAGCGCCTAGTGTCTTTGTTGAAGAGACTAAATATTGTTCTCTTTCGTATATTTTGATGCAGTATTACAAGTACGTGCTCGAGACTCCATTTGCATTAACAGGTTCACACAATTTGGCAAAAGCGACCGCTAAAGGAAACACAGTAGTCTTATTTGTGGTGAGTGCTAATGATAAGCAATGGTCGTCATCTAAGAATACTCTGAAATCGATGCTCGATTCCTTCCAAGTGTAATTTCTTCTATTTCTTGCTTGACTTAGGAATCTTACATTCAATTTATTTGTTCATAATTTACATTTGGAACATCGATATTATACTCAACTTCTTTATATACTTGTGGTTTCAAATGTTTCCGGTTTCTATTCTTCAACGTATATAGTATGATATAATTCAGCACCCCACATGAATGGAAAGATGGTTTAGAATCTATCTGTTTTAGGTTTTCCAGGTTAGCTTGTTTCACTGAAGTATTGATTTTTTTTGGGTGAAAAGGCAAGATTTTAATGAGAGAACATCCAAATGAGGAAATTAAGAATTCCTTAATACACTATATCTGGTTTCTGTAACGATTGCTTCAAGTGAGTGTGAGCCTTGGGATCTTCGAAAGAGTCATGACGTTCTTCTGCTTCTGTAGAGCCTCAAAGTGTCTCCAAGCGAAGAAGATTACTTACACCCAATAAAATGTGTTTAATATTCTCTCTGCGTGTCTACAAGTAATAGATTTTGAAATAAAATTTCTCTCGCCTAGGGTCGAAACGCCAATATATGCTTCATCCCTTCATTTGATCCCTCCGCTGAAGTAGTTGGCCTAGACAATAAAATGGAGATGTCTCCGACGACTTCACAGTAAAATACGACTCCTTTGATCACCATGAGATCTCCTTAATTGTGTCTCCTTTCTTCATAGAGATTATTTGGTATAGTTCTTCGAATGAGTTCATCAGCAGTCTTTCTTCACACGAACGATCCTCCAAGAGTGTGATCAAGTCGCCTTTCCTTAGACGGCTACGGACTTTTGGTCCACTAGAACTCCTTTTCTCCATATTTGACTATTTCTTAAACCTGCCCCCATAAAAAGTTTTCGCGTTACTTGATCACTATAACCACTTGCCTTGCAAGTTATTGCCTTATTAATCCCACAAATCTTCGCAAATTTTCTGTTCCAATATGGTCAGGTTCAGTATGGAAATGAAATTAGTTTAAACTATCAAATCACTAAATAACACATATTCTTCAAATCAACTCCTTATGCCAACAAATTTCTACCCAACAATAACATTTCAGTCTGCAGAAGATTCTTTTAAGAAAAATACAAAATGTACATATGTAATTGTTTGTATTTCATTTTACAACCTTAAATGGTTTAATTGGGTCGGAAAATCGTGTGATAAGGTGAGATCACATAGTTAATTGTTGATTCAAAAAATAATCAGAAGCCCCAAAGGCTTGAACAAGGCAACTTAGTACACATAAATCTTGTGAGATCTATACATATAGAATCATTTTTCTTTCAAGGCTATGACATTTGGCCATCCAAAATATTTTGGGAGGCATAAGACTTTGGTCAGTCAGATTCGACTTATGTATTGTTTTGAGTTCGAACCTCCTGATCTAACATTTTCACCCTTACCTCCGGCCACCCACTACTTCTGACCGCAACCACCTATGTTTATTTTTTTTTTTTGAAATCCATTCCATTAATACCAATAGAAGTTACATAGTTCACCCCATCAACTAAAGATAGGGGTCAAAATGCAAAACAAGCTAACCACAATACTAAAAACCGAAATTACGCAACTCGCCGAGATGAGTCAGCAGCTAAGTCATGAGCCATCGAATTGAGGTCACGTGGACAATAAGTAAACGTGACATGTAGCTGTCGCGCGCGGTCCCTCAAGTCGTTGATCAAATCCAGCAGTCTCCAAGGGATGAACGGATCTACGGCCGAGATTAAATCTAGGGCAACCCTAGAATCCCCTTCAACTATATAAAAGGCTTCCTTCCTGTCCTCCATAATCTCCACAGCCGACCGGAGCCCTAAGAGCTCACTGTGCAGCGGCGATATAGGTGTAAATAGATCTGTCCTAATCTCTATAATGGTTCCATTTTCATCTCTAGCTACTGCTGCACATGCAGCTCTTGTTTCTTTGTGAGACCCATCGAAGTTAATCTTTGTAAATCCAGCCGGTGGGGGACACCATCCATCTGCAGACATCATGTGAAGCGATAAAAGGGGGTTAGAAGTAATCGACGCATACCTGAGTTCATCTCTTGTCTGCCACCAACATCTCTTCAGATCCAGCTCTCTATTTCGAAAGATAAGTTCATTTCTTCCTTTCCACCAATTCCACATGAGTGTAGTTAAGCAATACCATCTGTATTCTCTGTTTTGGTTTGATTTTAGGATCGATTTTAGTAGGTCTATTGGATGTGATCCTATTTGATACCTTTCTGTTTCACCTACTAACCCTAACAACTGTTGGAACTTTGGACAGTAGCCGAAAAGATGTTCGACTGTCTCGGGTTCATTTGAATCACACATCCTGCATGTAATAGGTATTGAATCGATTCTCTTCCCTATATTGCTTAAATTTGCTAGACCGTCGTGGATTAGTTTCCAAATAAAGATTTGTACATTTGGTTTCATTTCTTTCATTTTCCAAAAGGGTTTCCATGGAAATTCTTCGGCTTTATCACTAAGCTGAGGTAAGCTTTTAATTTCTGTATAGTACGACTTGGTCGAGAACTTGCCCCCTTCAGTAGGAATCCATATTAGCTTATCCTTTTGGTTTCTAGCTGAGATCTTCATCCCTATAATTTCCTGAGCTGTCTGACTATCAAAATACTTGTTGATAAGCTGAACATTCCAGCTATTTGTATGCTTTATGATTAAATCTGCAACCCAAAAGATGTTAGATGGAAGTTCTTTAATCATTACTGGTCTGTGGGTAGGAGTGTTGAGGATCCATGGATCCATCTGAATTTTGACGTTCGAACCGTCCCCTATGATCCACAGAACATTCCTCTCCAATGTGTCTCTAGTATGCATAATGGATCTCCAAAATGGAGAAGGGGAGGGTGGGAGAGGGGATGACCAAAAGTCATCATAGGTCAAGTACTTTCCCTTTAGAATCTTGACCCAAGTGTCTGTGGGGTGTGTCAATAGTCTCCAAGCCAATTTTGCTATGAGTGCTTCGTTTACTTGGGCCAGGGACCTAATACCCAGGCCACCTTTGTGTTTAGGGCTACTAATAATATCCCACCTGATAAAATGTATTTTCTTTTCATGTTCTTCGTGGCCCCACCAAAAATTACGTTCCGCCTGTTCGAGTTTGTCAATGACCCCTGTAGGCAATAATTGGTAGCTAAATGGGTATGTGCAGTACGGCCCTAGCACAGATTTTATCAAGACAGTACGTCCAGCTTGCGAGATCAATTTTTCCTTCCATCCTGACAAAGATTTTTGAAATTTGTCTATAAGCCACTCATGACTTTTAATACGGTTACCTGGTTTTAAAAGGAGAGCTCCGAGATATTTTGCCTGGTCCGTCATTTTTGGTGCTCGGAGTTGATCGACATAGAGTTGCTGAATTGTACCTGGGACCCCTCTACTAAACAGAACTGAAGATTTTTCAAAATTTACCTTTTGCCCCGAGAAGGCCTCATATTGAGCAATTAATTGTAATATGTTTTCTAGGTTTTCCTTGTTAGCATTACCAAAGACAATCAAGTCGTCCGCAAATAAAAGATGAGTGATGCTCGGACAGGCTTGATTGATCTTAAACCCTGTAAATTTCTTTTGATTTTCATAATGAGAAATTAAGAGGGAGAGTGATTGGGAGGTTAGAATAAAGAGATAGGGTGATAATGGGCACCCTTGTCTCAGGCCCCGAGAGGCCGAAAAATCACCCACCAAATTCCCATTGACCTTAATATTGAACCGAGTGGTAGTAATACAACATTTAATTAAATTGAGGATCGTACCTTGGAGTCCCGTGGCTGAGAGGACTGTGTAGAGAAAATCCCAGTTGACCCTGTCATATGCCTTGGCCATGTCCATCTTTAGCGTGAACACCCCTTTTTTCCTTTTTGTTAAGTTCATCGAATGCAACAGCTCTTGAGTAATGATTATATTGTCCATGATTTGGCGCCCGGGAACGAACGCATTTTGTGTCCACATAATGTTGTCCTCGAGATATGGTCTCAATCTATTTGCAATGATTTTCGTGATGAATTTGTATACTGAGTTGCAGAGGGAAATCGGTCTGAAGTCCGAGGCCTTACTCGGGTTTCTGATCTTAGGAATCAAGGCTATTGTTGTCGCATTGAGGGTTGGATCGAAAGACCCGGTGGTGAAAGTCTCCTTAATGAAAATAATCAGTTCTGCCCCTAGCACCTCCCAATTGTGTTGGAAAAAATATCCGGGTAACCCGTCCGGACCCGGACTTTTCATCGACCCCATCTCAAAAACAACGGCCTTGATTTCCTCATCTGAAGGAACCCTAGAGATATGGGTCAGGGCTTCATCCGAGAATACCTTATATGCTTTGATAATCTCAGTTGGTGGATCCGTCACGTGTTCTGCCTGAAACAAGTTCTGAAAAAAGTTTATTAGTTCATTGCAAATGTCACCTTCATTTGTGGAGAGTTGTCCTGAAGTTAGGCGAAGTTGGTGTATTCTGTTTTTCTGTCGCCTCGTAGACATAGCTATGTGAAACGCTTTGGTGTTCCTATCTCCGTTGTGGGCCCACTTTGATCTTGTCCTTTGTTCAGCTTTTGTTTTCTGGACTTCCTCGAGGTGCATTATCTCCTCTTGGATGCTGCTCTCTATAAGAAGTAGGTCCTCTGTCGGTGCAAGACTTTGAATATCTGCAAGTCGTTTTCTCAAAATTTTAAGCCTATTTTTCAGAATGCCGAAGGCCCTTTTACTCCAGGTTTGAATGTTGTCTTTAACTAAGGAAATCTTCTTAAGAAACGTTTCCTGAATGTTTTCCCAACTCTCTGCAAAAGTTGTCTTATAATCATTGTGTTTAGTCCAGTAAGCCGCGAAATTTGAGATAGTGTGGATCACATTGCCCTGAACAGCCAGTCTAAGCAAAATAGGGGCATGATCGCTATTATACCTCGGAAGGTGAAAAACCCCAGATTCAGGGAATTTCGACAACCAAGAAGCGTCACATAGAACACGGTCTAGCCTCTCCCTAGTTAGATGATGTAAAGCCTTACTATTGGTCCAGGTGTAGGCTGGTCCGTTGAACCCTAGGTCCAGGAGATTGGCCTCGCTAATGAAATGCTGAAAGTTAGTCAAAAAAGGGATAGTAGAACTACCTCCCCACTTGTCCAACCTAGAACTCATGGCGTTTAGATCGCCTATACAACAGTATGGATTCGCCACATTTTTAATTTTATCTAACAGGTTAGACCAGAATGGTTGTCTATCTTGTACTCTCGGAGGGCCATAGACACAGAATAAGTCCCACGGGTCTGTTTGATATTGAGTAGTAATAGTAATATGAATATAGTTTATAGACGAAGAGTTGACAACGACCTCGATATCATCGGACCAATGCAACAATAGGCCACCACTTCTACCCGTGGCCGGAATATCAACATAATTTTGTAACTTAAACTTAGAAAAACACGGAAATACAACATAATTAGAAATTCTAGTTTCGGAGAGAAAAACTAGCTGTGGTTTAATCGCTCCTAGGAACTGAGAGAGAGTCTCTTTTGTCGGGGCGTTCCCTAGACCCCGACAATTCCACGCTAGTAGATTCATGGTACATCCGGCATTTGGGTTGCCGGGACCCGTTCTTCCTGCTCCTGTAGTGCTTGTCTGGCTGTCCTTTTATAATGTTTTTTGGAGCGTTCCACATGCTGTCCTTCCAGGGAGATTGGTTGAATGTTGGGGTCTGGAATGACAGCGTAATGAGTGACCTGTTGATCAGTTTCTAGTACTCTTGGGTCTTCTCCGCCAACATTAATCGATGTTACTCCTTCTGACGTTTGGACTTTGCTCCTTTTGACCTGCGAGAGACTTGACAAAAGTTCACCAAAATTAGTTCGGATATTAGGTGTCTGTCTCACTGTCTCGGGCCCTTCATTTGGAATTTCCAAATTCGTGTTCCCGGTTGAGTCGATTGAAAGTCGCTCCAGTCCTAGAGATCCCAACTCTCTGCCTAGGGATTTGGCATTTAATGGAACCTTAAAATTATCTTTGTATTTGGGTTCCATTGCTTTCTTAACTAATTGACTCTGTTCAAAAGAGAGACGCTGTTTAAGGAGGTCTCCAAACGCTAACATGGTTGGACAGAACTTGATAGTGTGGCCGAGATAACCACATGACTGACAAAATCGGGGTAGTTTTTCTACCCTGATTTCAATTGCAACTAACTTTGAATTTGAAATTTTCAGATAAACAATTTGAGGAAGAGGTTTGTTTAGAGAAAACTCGATCTTAGCCCTTCCAAATAAGCTCCACTTTGCCGCTTCCTCTGGAGTAGTCTGCCGGTAGTTTCCTAATGCTGCTGCACACCTATTGACTGTCTCACAATTGAGAAGACCTAGCGGGATTCCATGGAATTGTGTCCAGAAGCAGGCCGTATCAAATTTGAGTTCTCCTGGAGGACAATCTCCTCGGCAAGGTTGAAATACCATAAGTTCTTCTTGTATAACCCAGGGAGAGCTATCCAACGCCAAATCAAGTTCCGTTGCTGTGAGGAAACGTATAATGAAAGTATTTTCCTTTACCTCCGTTATCACAAACTTGTTCGGACCATGGATAACCCTGGCTAGTCTCATCATTGCTTGTCCGATTTCGATTCTTTTGGTACTCTGTATCCACACAACGCCTGTCTTAATCATATCCACTTCTTGGTTGGTGTTTTCCGCCACTTCTACCATCGCCGGTGGCTGTTCGATGGTGGTTAATGCTTCGAACTGTTGAAGAAACTGTGTGTTCGTGTCTGCCATGACTGAAAAGATGAAAATTGATAAAAGAGAGGGAGTCTAAAAACGAAATTGAGACTAAATCTCGAGAATAAGAATCTCCTGTAGAGAGACTAATGAGAAATTTCTTTGCTAAAATAGACGGTAGGAGGAGGCGCAGGGGTGGGAGACGTGGGGTAACTGTTGAAAACTGCTAAAAACGTGGGAGAAAACTGCTTTTTTGGCCGGAATGTAACTAACTTAGCACCAATGGAGGAGGCTCCGATTTTCAAACAAAATCGCACCGCCCGGGAGCAAAATTAGGAAAAACGGTTGAGAATCCATCCCATAAAGATGATCTAAAAATTAAATAGATTATAATAAAGAGGTTATTTAATTTTCAAAAGTTGTTATCACTATTTGTTCATGGAATTGACAAAAGTACCCTCAAATCAATATGAGTGCAGAAAAGTTTGAAGAGTGGAAGAAACCGGTAAAACCGTAGAAAAGACGGATCTTGTAGCTAAAAACCCGTTCTATTGATTTTAACGTGCGGAACCACCTATGTTTATTACTTCTCTCTCTCTCTTCTATATTTCTCTCTTATGTCTTTCTATACTTCTACTTTCTCAGTCTCTTCTTTTTCAATGTTCTAGTGAAGGACTCTCTTTTGGCGCGTGACATCATCTGGTTCAAGGAAAACTCCCCAACAAGATCTCATTTTGGTTTGGGGGAAAATCAGATCGGTTATTTCGGACAATAAAACCTCTCCCTTGTAGAAATAAAGAGAAAGGAGAGAGAAAAGACATATAGAAACAATGAGAGAACTAATGGTTGTGATGGTCGAAGTGGTAGATGGTGATCGAAGATAAGATTCCAAATAAAAAAATAGGGAATAAGAAATAAACAAGTTTGTTTTTCGACTGTAATTCTAACTAAAATTTGATTGATCAAAATGTTTAGGTTGGGATGATATTTTTGGGCAAAACTTAAATGTCTATATAATAAAACAGAAGGAAATAAGCTGACTGGGATATACATCATTTTTTAATAAAAGATATTGTCTAGAGACCAAATTTTAATTTTAGTTTCTCCTTGAAAAACTTGTATTTATATCGGTTTAGTCCCTTCTCTAAAACCAACAAATCATCTTTTAATCTGGGTCGTTGAGTGAAATGAACATCGGTCTAGAAGTAGCCTATGCTTGTGATTTCTCAATTTTGTAAAAGTATACTCCAGTTATACCGTGAAATTACAAGGTTTTAAATCTTCTAGCTTTTTCTCGCTTGTATCTCTTGTTTTCACACCACTTTGATTTTCCAGATTTGTCTTGCGTAGCTTCATTCCCTTTCTTAAAAATGTTTTTTGTTACTGATTAGTGGTTATATTACTCTTATAAATACTATAAATTCTTTTGAGCAGTTATCTTCACGTTTTAATAAAATACCACTGTCAAAATACAAGAGATACATAATATAGGAAGATAGCTACCTACTTCTTCCTTCAATTATGGTGGCTCGATGTTTCTAATAAACTGACATTGTCGAAAAGAATTGACCGCAAACAAGTTCGTGTATTTTTCGTTCTATTTTTTGTTTAGGACGTAAATGTAAGGTTTATTTAAATGGGAAACCTAGAAGCTTCTTTCCCTTCCTAATGGCAACAAAGCAAAACGAGCGGTCCAAGTTATCTGACCTGGAATCAACTACCATCGAGGTCAACACGTGTACGGTGAAGATCATGACATCGAGTGAAAAAATCGGTCATTATTTTATGGTCTCGAATTCAAGATCTAATCGGATTTAGGGCAAAGAAATATAAAGGTGGAAGAATGTGTTTCCGAAATCCTCCTCTTTGGTTCGAGCGGATAGGAAAAATAGAAATTCTCGATGCTTAGAAGAAGGAAGTCTTCGTCGTCGTCATCTTCGTCTTAATCCTTTCCTGTAAAAAAGGGAGGACAACGAGAAGAGAGAGATAGAGAGAGAAAATCTAGAGAGAGAAACTCTAGATAGAGAGATAGAGAGAGAGAAAATAAGGGCTTTTTGTCTTCCTTTTTCTCCTCTTCTCTTCTCTTCAAAACAAAGATGGATTGTCTTACTCCACCACCACCACCGGCGCAAGATAACTTTGTCCAGAAGGAAAAGGAGGTTTTCTCATCTCTTCCTGCCGTAGATCCTTTCTTGAAGGAAGCTCTTCAGAATCCCCGTCACCGCTTAACCAGTAGGTTTTTTATTCTTCTTCTTCTTTCTTTGAGTTTTGGTTTTACTTGTTTTGTTTGTGTTGTTGATAGAATTGGGATTTTTTTGTCTAGGGTTTGAGTTTATGTTGTCAAGGTTCAACATTTATTTTGTTAGGGTATCAATTGAACAGATCTATGTCTTGTTTTGGTTGGTTTGTCAGTTTGTGTTATCTTTTGGTGCCAATTCTTGGCAGATGAGAGGGTAATTAGGGTTTATAGCTCGTTTATTGTGGTTCAATTGAAGGGTTTTCTCAATTGACATATGTTTCGAGGTTAATTAGGAAATTGCCTATTGATTTCAATTCAGAATGTAGGGGAAAGTTAATCCATGCTATCTTAGGTAAATTCTAGTTTATGATACAGGATAATGGCGAAAGCCTCAGATCAGATCAATTTTGAAAATTATCTCTTTAGATAGTTTTGAATTGGTAAAGATTGTTGTATAATCCTTTATATGCCCAATTTTGTAAATATACCGGCAAAATTTATTTAAAGCAATACCCAGTTGCATTATATGAGGTTAGAGTTAGATTTTATTTTGAGTTCTCTTGTGAAACCTAACTTAGTTTCCGGAAACGTCTCAAATTACCTTTCAGCTTTAACAATCTAAGCAACAGTTTTATGAACCCCACACGGAGTGTAATTAACAATGATAAAACAAGTTGTCTAGTGATAAAACCTGTTTGTACAGAATGAAATCCAGATCATATAACATATGCTAAATTTTGTAAGTGAACAGTTAACAGGTGAGTGGACGATAAGATTTATTATTTGTAGATCCAAATCTTCATTAGATAGATCTCAATGCAAAAGACATTCTAGTGATAAAACCTGTTTGTACCAATTGCACACTTTTTATCATTCTCAAGGCACCCCCTGTGAGACCGAAACCTCATGGTAAAGAGGTGTGCACCTTCTAGTCGAAGATGGGTGATGATTGAGGAGTAGCATAAATTTCGTCCTGAGGCCATTTGTTTCAAATATGCCTTGAACAATCACTAGAGTTGATATATATAATTGTTCATACTAACTAGCTCATGTTCTCTCGACAATTTCTCTTAGTAGCAATTAATGATATGAGTTTTCTTTAATATGAGTGTAGCTTGCACAGTAAAGAACGATTATTAGCTTAATTGAAGTGGGATCTCTAGAATATGTTTAGAATTGAAGTGGGATCTCTAGAATATGTTTAGATAGAAGACAATGAAGCTAGTATATGTCTAGTAATAGAAGAGGATGAAGTTTTGAATAATCACTGGAGTTGATGTGTATGATCATTACTAAATAGAAGATTAGAAGCAGGATCACTAGTATATGATATGAGTTTTCTTGCCTTTTCTTTTATAGAAAATTAGCAATTTATGATATGAGTTTTCTTTAATATGATTGTACTTTTATAGTAAAGAACAATTGTTATCTAAATAGAAGATTAGAAGCAGGATCACTAGTATATGTCTAGATAGAAGACGATGAAGCTAGTATATGTCAAGGAATGAAAGATGACGAAGCAATGTAAATCAATTTCATTCATATCCATGACAATGCTTTTTAATAGTGTTGTATTGGTATTTTAATTTCTCACTTGCTACTTGCTGCTACCGCTTAGTTTTTTGGCTTTCTGTTCACTATGTGGAGTCACTGATTTGAGGGGGTGAAGTATGTGCTCTTTCCACCCTTGAATTCAACAAGTTGTGTTACTGTTTTAGTAGTCTGATGATTTCAGTTCTCATCTTTACAAAGTTCATTTATTAGTGAGATGTCAGCTTAATTTATGAAAAGTTGGGTTTGAAGTGCAAATGTTTGTACTTGATAAGTTGATATTCTTTGCTCTATTGTTTTAAATATAAGCCCCTCTTTGAAATTGATTTTCTCTTTGCTTGATAAATGTTAGTTTTGCGGATGGAGTTGGATATTCAGAAGTTTATGCAGAATACTGATCAAGAGCAGTTTGAGCTTCCTCATTTCCCTACTTCCTACCTTAGACTTGCTGCACATCGTGTTGCTCAACACTATGGGTTGCAATCTATGGTACTGGATACAAGTGTGGATGGATCAGGAACCAGAATTGTGGTGAGAAAAACATCTGAAAGCAGACACCCTGGCATATCTTTATCTGAAGTTCCTGCAGAACAGCCAGAAAATGATAAACCCGAACAGGTCAAGCTCTCGATAAGGCGGAGACCAAACAGAGCTTCTCCAAACGATATGAATGAGAATGGTAACAAACGTAGTCCAGTGAGGTCTGTCGAAGAACGGTTAGAGGAGTACGATAAAGCACGAGCACGTATATTCAGTAGCTCTAGTAGTCCTGACCTTGAAGGTCTACCTTCTCATGCTTCTATTGGAGGAAGAAGCTTGTCTTTGGGCAGCAATGAGAGTGAAGCTTTCAGAAACGCTGCTATAAATGAACTAGATAAAACACCCGGTAATGCTTCCAGGATTGCAATCTTCCGAGACAGGGAGAAGGACCTTAGCGATCCAGACTATGATCGTAGTTATGAAAGGTATGTGATCTCTGTTTCAGATCTGAAATGGTGGTGGCAAAGTCTCTAAACTAAGTGTTCTCCTTGAACTGCTACAGGTATATTCCTAGCCTTCCAGCAAATCAGAATTTCAGCTTGGGCCCATTCAACATGCAAACCTTCTCACCGTCATTTGCACAGTATGAAACTGGCTTTCCTCAGATTAGTCGTTTGCCAAGGAGCCAAACTCCCCTTGTCTACAGACCTTCCCCAAGCCCGGTAATGAGCCCTTTCTGTGCTGTTGGATTAAATCAGCCTTGTGGAGATGCTGTCTACATGCAGTGGCCGAGTCCTTCAATGATGTATTCACAGTCCTATGAGCAACTCAGACATGCTATGTACCAGGTATTTCAACAGCCCTTCAATGATGTAGCTACTAGTAAGTTAAATTCCATTTATAGGAATCGAACATGTTCTTAAGCAATCCCAACATGGGTGTCTCAGTTGATAAAGCAGAATCAAGTCAGAAAATAGGTCACAAGATGAGGGGCTCGGCGGCTCGTGATTAAGAGACAATTACATGGTTAGGGTCCCTAGGATAGGCATGTTGGTCCATCATCTAGCACTTGTCGTGAATAGAGCAATTACAGTGTACACAAATTCGTCAATCGTCACATCTAAGCCAATTTACCTTTGTGACTTGAAAGATAAAGATGTTAAGAAGCCTAAAGAAGCCGAGTCCTCGAGAATATGGAAGTAAAATTGGACCTTGTGTTGGCCCTCTTTCCATATAATCTCAAAAGATAAGTTTGTTGTAAAAAGTTGCTAATCTTTAAGCCTTTAAGAGCCAATCTATCCACTGCTATTGGAAGCTTGCATATCCATGTCCTTCGTCATGTCTGAGTTGCTCATATGAGTACACACTTCATAGCCAATCGGACTAGGATGATTGCACTCATATTAGCATTTCAGACATGCTATCTCCTAGGTAAATCTGCAAGCAAGCTTTTCAAGCCTGGATGACATGAGATTAATGCCATATTTCTTAAAAGCTGTGATTTATTCCTAATTTCTTGCATAAAGTACGGAACAAGTTTGTTATTACTTGCCATTCTTGATCTCCCAGTTGGCATAAGCATTTGGAATCCTTGGTTCGCCTTGATCTAATCTATTTCTTGATCATATATATATGCATTCAGTGCCAATCATTATTGATCAAATTACTGTTGTGAACTGTATGGTTTTAGGACCATTGTTGTTTAAGGTTTTAATTGTATGAATATTTTGGAATGATTTGTTTGATGTGTTGTTGCAGGCTCCATTTCACCCTCAACCTCTGAGCTTTGACTATTCACAAAATCACCATTAACAGAAGATTGGTGAAAGAAGGTAAAATATTATTGTATCTGAATTTTAGATGTGGACATCATGATTCTCTGTTTTAGGGTTTTCATTTACTATAGTGGCAGTAGGTACATTTGTCTAAGATTATTATTATGGATGACTGTGTCTCTATTTTCAAATTAAGATTTTTGTTCCCATTTATAAAAAAACAACAACTACTACTGCTACTACTAAGTATATTTATCGGACTTCAGAATGCCCCTCCATCAATGTCTAAATAATGGTAAAACAGTCGTGTGCTGCCCATGCTCTTACCTAAGGGAACGGGAAATATTCATCTCCTGTTATTGTGTCTTGTGCTATCATCTGTTGGCCAATGGAGACAAGCCTTCTCCAAAAGAATTAGTCAATCTAGTTTTTTCTGTTAGGGGTTAGGGATGGACCTAAGTAGGGGCCATTTGCAGCTTGCCCCTTATTTACAGGTGCCTTTTGCCCTTATATTTATGTTCAAATTTGATTCAGATTCTTTTCTCAAGTGTTCATCCATTGACAGTTAGGGAGTTCCACTTTGTAATGGGTAACTTGTCCCTCGCAAATGAGGGAGAAGAAACTTTTAATGTGTCATTTTCTGAATCAAGTTCAGAGCAAAGCTCTGAAAGAAAGAGAACCCTTCCTATACAATTAGCACTTGGAGGTTCAGAGTCATTTTTGTAACAAAAAGAGCAATAAAAAAAATGCAATAATGATTCTCTTTGAGTTGTATGACCGGGAATATGAACATGGGGTGAGTTGTATGACCAAGAAGATGAACATGGAGTGAGTTGTATGATCATGAAGTGAATGACCCTTTGAGAAAGGGCATCTCCCATGTAACAATCAAAACTCTAAAATTTAGAGATTGTCCTTGAAAATAGTGTCCAAAGCAAAACTTAGCTTGAAACTATAAAGTGATTTTCAAAATGACATTTTAAATTTAGAGTATTGTTTTAAGGATCATTTAAATAGTGTCCAAAGCAAAACTTAGCTTGAAACTATAAAGTGATTTTCAAAATGACATTTTAAATTTAGAGTATGCGTTTAAGGATCATTTAATTAGTTCGCTTAATTTTATAGTTAAAATATAAATTTTAGAGTTTTTCTTTAGTGTTGCATTGGAGAAGTCGTATCTCTAAATGATTAACTTTTCACACGTAGAATTTAGGATTTTTAGAGAAAAAGTGTTCCATTGTAGATGCTCAAAACTCCTCAAGGGAAAGAGCTCTCCTTTTATACAACTAGAGAGCTCTCCTTTCATACAACTAGAAACAACTGTTACGTTCAATTAGGTCAGCTTTGTAACAATGTGGACAATTCAAAACGGTAAGGGTGATATCTTCCACTAATTTGCCCATGTTCAATGACATCACGCGACAGAGTGAGAATTGGGAAGATGTTACGACGAAGAACAAACAAATGAAGAAAAATAAGAAAGAAGTTATAAAGACGCCCAGTGTGGTAGAGGTGTCCCCTTAAAGGCAAATCCTGATAGTGTTAGAGGTCCCCCCCCTTAAAGGCAAATAATGAGGGAGTGATTGTTGGTGAAAGAGGTGCTTTTAACATCACAAGAACTTCCCAAACAATAATATAAATAAACAATCTCACAGCTAGATGTTTAGTCTTCCACTTCAGGTCAAAGGGTTCGAGATACGCTAAAAAAAAAGAAAAACAATCACACAAATATAAGAGATTAACATAGTTTGGTTGGTCAACTCAACTCACTTGAGAAAAACGAAGCTTGATTGTCATTCTGAATAAAGAATAAAATACTATTGAGGGTTTTAATATTTGTAGTTTTTTTTAGCATTTAATTGTTTCTAATTCTCCACTGAACCAAAATAGGAAATACCATTTATATTGATAGCAAATATATAAAATATTAAGATTAGAGCAAATTTATATAAATGAAAATTGTTTTTCGGATCCACAATAGAATAAATTTCGACATATTCAAGGCACTTTCAAGTCCCAACAAAAGAGAGAGAGATATGAGGGAAATAAGATGGGAGAGAAAGTGGGAGGGAATAGGGATGGTTAAGGTGGATCAGATTTCGACATAATCAAGGCTTCTTTTAACAATAGGTTGATCTTGGAATTCTTAGGATCCTATGGAGGACTCTTTGTTTTGGCTATGTTCCAAAAGTTTTTCTAGTAACTTGGATTGGCGATATAATGAAACAACAGTGATAGGGGGACTGACATTTTTGGCGTGAAAGCAGCGTGAATCGCCATCCAACGGGTTGGATTCACGTTGATTTCATCAAGAGAGAGCGATAATGAAATTTCACTGTTTTGATTCCTAAGAATTTAAGCTCTCCCTCCCAGGGGGCTCGGTGGGAGGAAGACAGATATTAAATGGAGTTTTGGGGGGCTGAGTGAGACTACGGTATCGTGTGTCAATAGCCTGTCTCGAGGTGTGATGACGAAGGCACACTTTATTAAGCTAATGACAGAATAAGTTAGGACTTCCTTTGTGAAGTATTAGAGAAGATGGTTTCAGGTACAAATGGAGAATCTCGATGAATAAACAGTTCACAAGCTATCATTGCAACACCTTCATAATCTTCGTTTCTTCCCCATAGATAGAGCATGGTAGATAAAAATTTGAACTTATTGATGAAAAGGAGAAATTCGACGATCCAAGCTTTACATAAATGATGAAAGAACTTAATATTCATTTCCATCGTATAATTCTACAACAAATATGGTATTCACACGATTGCTTCGTCATCGCAGAAATAACAAATTCTTGTATTTGAATGCACAAACCTGGTCATATTGCCAAGCTTCCTTATCTAACAATGGAACTTCAAATATTCAAACTTCTATATGATAGGATTTCCACCTTTAACCTACAACCCAAGTTCAAAATATGTTCATGTTTCAAATCATACATATATGATCTAAGGTAGTGGTTTTTTTCCAAGTCAGATTTGAAACCCCACTCAAGGTCTGACTCATGTACGACTCATCTAGACTAGATGGTTGATTTTGGTTCATTTGAGTCAGATAAGTCAGATGCACAAATCAAGACAAACCTTCAAAAATCTAAATCCCACAAAACAAAATTAGAAAATTTAAGTCAAATCCCCAAATTTCTCATCAAATTATACAAAATTCTACAACAATTTTCAACAAACTAATCAGAAAATCAAAATACTTTGTAGTTGTGAAGTTACCTCAGAGATCAAATCACCATGATTACTTTTATGACAAGCTTTGTTCTTACAAGAAGGAATTTCTTGAAACTGATCTAAAGGTAACTTATGTGATAAAATCCCAACATGAAATTCAATGGAATTTGAATCATAATCAACTTCAATTTCATTAATAGTTACCCATAAAAACAATTTCTTAGCTTGAATTCCAGTAATATCTGAAATTGAACCATATTTCAATTTCCCAGTAATCTTCTTATCGTAATAAGTGAGATAATCAAAGTGAACATAACAAGGGCTATTAAGCTCGAGTTTAAAATCTCCATTTTCAGAAAGAGAGTAAGATTTTACAGAGTCGGGAAGAAGACCCTTTGGGAAACCGAATTTAGTGAGAAGTTGGTGAACATCATTAGATGGGTTTGAATTTAATTCAATTGAGATGGGTTTTGAAATGATAGAAGCTTGGTGATGATGGGTTGTTGATAGAAAGAAGAGAGAGAAAATACAGAGGATGGTTGGTGTTTTAGAGAGAGAAAGTCTCTGGAAAAATGCCATCTTGTTTCTGAGGTAGTTGTTGGAAGAAAGAAGAATAAGGAAGAGGAAAACCAAAGAGGAAAAGAGTCCACCAACTCACTGGTCAAGCATCAATTTTGGTAAAAAAAAAAAATTTGTGCTAGTAAGGCATTTACCGGCTCCATCTGCGCTAAATCGAAAAGATACGTCTGATTTAGATGTTCGGTCATCACTCATCAGTATTATCTTACCGAAGAAAACAGACAGTAATATTTTGTAAGGGTAATTTTTGGTTCGCACAAAAAAAGTAATATAAACATCGAAGAGATTCAATATGAACAAGAAGCTGACAATGAATCATCAACATAGATTTATATGTGTTTACATGGGTTGAAATCATAGGCTTGTGCTCAAGGCTAAAAAAAATTTGAACATAAAATTGGAGTGAAAAAATAAATAAAATAAAAACATCTCTTCAATCAAGACCAATACAAAATTTGATAATTTAAACGTAGAATTAAGTAATTAACCATCGTATATCCTCTGTAACATTAGATGCATATGTTGTAAAAAACTAAAAATTAGAATTCCAAATGGAAATGCTAATAGTATTGAAAAAAATATTTGCAGATATTCTCCAAAATTCTCAGTAAATTGCAACTATTAATTATTCATTATCTAAAGGAGCCATCACAATTCCAATAAAAAAAAAAAATTAATAATGATTATTTCAAACTTCTTTTTTCTGGTACACTTCCCATTGGATCACAGCTCCAAGAGCATAAAATTTGAATGGAAGTGTGGGGAAGAAAAAAGATGATTGGGTTGGGTGAGGTCACAACAGAATATCTCATTAACTTATCGATTGACACAGACATACACTAGTATACAAACAGGTAAGTAGATCCTTAATGGTTGTTACCCGAAACGATCTTGAAATACTGACAAGAAACTATGGGGGATCATTGAGATCCGTTCTCCTGTCCAACATTTTTTTATGATGTCTAGTCTAGTCCATAATCCTCTTCTCCTATCCGGGGTGGTCAGCTTTTGAAGCTCCTACCTGCATATTACAAGATGAAATGGTGGAATCAGAGATGGATCAAATAGTGTTACATCAAGTAATACAGAGACAAGGCTGAAAACGAGAACAAGTTCTGCAATCCTTTCATATGTCATTAGATGACATGGGTACAGTAAATAGTATCGCCTAGGCGTGGCCGAAACCCAACAACCGACCATTGATGGGTGCAAATTGTAGTATTGAACTAATATTTGAGTGTATTAATTTGTGTCGGCAAATTGAAATCATAAATTGAACCACCGTAACTAACTTGAGTATAAAATTAACATCGGAAGATAGGAAGGTTTTGAAGAATCAGTTGCATACCCTATATATATCCTATAACATCAACGTCTTGTCCTCGGCTTGCAACGAAATCCGGCTAATAATGCTATGTGATCAGAGGACCATTCCGGAGAAGGGAGTGCTGTATCCTTCCGTAGGCTTTCCTCGTCCAAGAGCTCCAATAAGGATTCTACCGTCAAAGAATCCGCTGAAAAACCACGACTTGACATATTAGATATTCTTTTCAACAATACTCCACACGAGTCTCAACTCTCAAGCTTGTAATTTACGTGTACCCACAAAAAGGAAATATATACATATATATGCAGCGGAGCACGAGGCCACACAAAAATTCTACCTGTGTAAAATATGTAATCATGTGTGCCAATAAAATCTCTGGTACAATTTGTGAACAAAGGTTCATTTGTTGTCGGGTCCATTTTCCTCCTTTGTTGTTCCAAACTGCGCCCAACACCCATTCTTGCGAAAGATGAGTAAGCACTCACCTGTTAAAAGAAATGATTTCAGTAGTTAATTATAGAAGCAGCAAATCACTTTGTAAAGGAGCAACTTTTCTGGTAGCATGATTACCAGTGGAAGCTGATGAGATAACTTGTTAGCAGGGCGCAAGATTCCAAGAGGGTCTACTGCTAAATCAGGATGCATGGGATCAACTTTACCCATCGCAAGAAGTGCATGAGGAGCACTGCAATCAAATTTAGTACTTCCATTGAGACACAAGATTGTCCTGGGACACGTTACCTACTTTAAAGAGTTTTATTGGTAAAAGAGCCATGTTTTATACCTCCCAGGAACTGAATTAAAGTCCCCACAAACTATCATTGGGATTTCGGCGCTCACAGCTATTTTCTCCAAACCTTTCAGGAGAGTATGAACCTACTATGACAAAAAAAGAGCCCTTAGAGGCTCCGCTTAAAATGCAAACCATATAACCTTTGTAGGAAGAGAAAGTGTTAGATAAGAACCTCCCACAGCTTAACATCCTTTAGATCTTGGTCAACACTCACATGTGTATTGGCCTGTTCTCCGGTGAAAGAAAGAAGAAAAAAATAATTACTTCTCGATAATGAGAACATCTATGCTTTATCGAGTATATTTTAGTCGTAGCCAGACAGCTTATTACTATTTTAGCTTGCATGTGTCAGCTAAATCTATTCCGGGACTATATTACGTTATGAAATTAATTATGAGAAGTTTCTGAAGAAAAATAAATATAACTACCGTTTACAGCTTAAGATATTTATGCATTTGGAAACCTAAAATCACCCGTTCTTGAGATGTCATCATACGACATTTCACACTTGGAACAATATTTTAATTTTAAAGAGCAAATGTATGCATTGGTGGTTTAACACAGCATTTATGTTCACTGCTTTCAGACCTCTTCCCTCAATACTTTTTGAAAAATTGGAATCAATGATAAGACATCCGTTCATGCTTTCTTGACATCATTGGAAACCACTCAAAAAGTTCACTCAAAACATTCTGAGGTATCCATTTCTAATATCGTTTTTTGGGAAGTGTTTCTGATACGTAAGTGCTTTTCAATGATATCAAAATATGCTTTTCATTAATTGGTAAAACCTCCCCGACGGAACAAGTTCAAGTCTATACCGTTCGACATATCCAAGGAACATAAGAAATAAAGATATGCTGATTGCCTGATTATAAGATAATTAATGCATTTACAGGCTCAGCCCTGCCAGCAACTTTACAGGCCAGCTATGAATGCATAAGTCATAACCCTGACTTAAGGTAATGAAATAAACTAGCAACTTCATATAATTAGTATAATTTAAAGAAGTTAAATATGTTAGTAGAACCTATATAAAAACCACATAAATGAAACAATAAAATGCAGCCAGACACTCAAACTAAAGAAAATTGAATCATATGAGAAGAGTGCAGGATAAAATAGAGAAAGGAAGTAATGGTCAGTTTGCGTACCACACAAAGAAGTTGTCGTTTTTCAGGAGTATCAACCCCGTAGTTACTAAATTTTGCCTCCAGAACCTCTATAAGAGCAACATTATCCTATGCATAATGAATTGTCATTTGTCAGAAAGCAATCAGACTATGAGAGACTAACGGGAACCTACAAAAGAATTTAAGTACAAAAATGACTAATGGATGAAGACAGAATTAATAATACATTAAAGACACCTTAAGAAGCCGACTTAGTGCAGCTTTCTTCTGTGTGAATGGGATCACAGCATCAGTCAATGACTGTGCGGCCTTATTGAACTCGACCTGCGTGCAAGCGTTAAACCTGTTCAACACTTCAACCTCCGTACGAACAGGAAAGACAAATCTAATAGTAAAACATCTCCATACCTCATATTTCTTCACATGGGTAAATCTGTCTCTACGGAAAAAGGTTGCACAACCATCTACTGCATAGGCAGTTCCAGTGAAAACCTACAACACATAAAAAGAAACCTGAGTTTATATATGAAAAGGTCAGGAGGTTACACCCGAAATAGAAACAGATCCGGGAAAGAACCTCTGCTGTCTTTTTCTTGTAAAGAGCTTGGTAACCATGTTTATCAAGTTCGGGAGCAAAAAACCCTTCGAAGTGGTCACTCTGAACCTGAAAGAAGAAGCCGTAAAGAATTTCAATGGAATGTGCAAATCAAACCATTACAGAGGTCTGATTATCTTGAACCCAGATAACAGCGATTATCCCGTGATATGACCACAATAATTTTATTAGTTATTTAAGCATATAAGGACTATCTCATAAAATTTCTCACTTAGTTCTTCATTATTCATATACTAACCATCCTCATCAGGTAGGGTAGTTCTATAATAAACCTGTGTAGTTGGTTTCAGACTCGGGTCTGTCTTAACCAAGGCCTTTTGGATAAATACTTCTATACATAATAACATAATCAACCGTTCTTATATGGCAAAGAGGCTATTGAACTAACAATCCACAGTTCCATACTAAAAAAAAAATGAATAAACAAAAAGATGAAGACATTAAAACCAAGGGCAAACTCAAACCAAGCCACGACTCACGAGTTACTTGCGGTTCTGGTTGCATAGGAAGCAACCATAGCAACCATACAGCGGTAAATGACTTAAGATTTCAAGTACCTCTTGAAGACAAACAATATCAGCATGATAACCCACAATCTCGCGCAATAAATTCTGTCGACGGTAAGGCCAAGAAAGAGCCCAAGAGGGACAATAACTGAATACATCATTTGTAGCATACTGATCAGAGAGTATGTTGTATGAGAGCACAGTAAAGGTTTCTGAGGATGTAGGACGACTCTCTATATCCAAATGCCCCATCACATCAACGTTGTTAACCTGAATCAAGTGTCGAGGACTAGGGGTAGGAGCTGGGATGACACGAGATGTCAAAACAGTATTAACATGTCCAGCAGGCAATTTAGTTTCTGCATCCACTGCTAAACATTCAAATCTAAGAACATGACCAATATCATCAGCCGTGGGGGTGTATGTTTTTGAACGTCCAACTTCAAACCATGTTTCACCACCGCTCTTTTCTGTTATAGTTATTGGATATAAAGTAGTAGAACCATTATTTGTACTTGAGTTATACCCTATGCTTGATGCTGAACTAGTATTGCTAACACCAGATCCCTGACTATTTAATCTTCCAAATAGCTCTTCCTCCTCCGTTCCATTTTCATTTACAGAACTAGCTGCCCTCTCATGTAAGATACGATGATGCCGCCATGCATCTGAAAAGCACTTAGAAGAACAATGGTAACTTTTGGCAACAGGCACTTTAGCCTTAAGACAACCCAGACACTGAAAGGTTGCTTGTTCAGATGGATGTACACTGCAAACGACAACTTTTCTGTCACTCTGGATGCGATACCTGTCATGTAAATCAGAAAGAAGCCGACATGTAACACATCTGACTATGCACGAATTGCCCAGACATTATGGTATAAAATTAGGATTTTCAGCGACTTGGTAAGATAAAACCAGAAGCCGTTGATTATAACTTATGTAAGTGATTGTGATGAACTAGCGGTACCACAAATATGAAGTTTTACATAGAAACTAATATCAAGCACGAAATTAAGACAGTCAATAACTTATGAGACAATTTCTTAATACTAATAAAGTGAATGTAGTCTATTACCTCCAAGAATTCGATCTTTAGTGGTTTACAACTTCCAAATATAACCCAAACTATAAAAATTTGATACCCAGATAACACGTATCGTTGATATTGACCTTCCATGTTAACATTATAAGTATTTACGTAAAATGATTAACCGTTATTCTTCTCTTACTACTTTTAGTTTCAACAGATAAGTAGTTTACATCCATACAAATTTTGCAATTCCATATTTCCCATTACCAAAATAGTTTTATAATTGACTGACATATTTCTACTTCTGATTTGCCCCTTTAGGATTCGAAGAAATCTCGTGCGGGAAAAAACACATTTTGAATATACATCAAACAAATTCATTTCTTTTATCCACAGAAGGTCAGCTAATGGAAGGACACAGGATTAAAATCTAATTCGAATCAATTACGCACGCGAAAAGACACAATCAAACTAAAAGATTTCAAACAAACTAGGGCAAAACCAACTCTCTATCCCAGGAACAGGAAGAACACTATAATGAACAAAAAAACAACTATTGCACATGATATCAAACAATTCAAAGATAAGAGAATCAAAATGATATCATACCACTTATATCTCAAGTAGTAACCATCAAGAGGGGAAGATTCAGAAACATCCTCAGTGGTGATGGAATTATCAAGTCGTTGCAGAAGTACATATGGCGTTAGCTCACAACCTACGATTGGAATGTCAGACGGAAGATGAACTCGATACACACTCAGCATACTTCCCTCAGTTCAAAACCTAACCCTAATGAAACCTCCTCCGATTTGAATCTGTAAGAGTGACGGAAACCAGGCGAATCCGCCATCACTTCACCTTTAAAATCGTCAGCATTGATAACTTCAACTTAACCCTAGAAAATGAAATTGATTTGAATTTCAATCTAGCATGAGAAGATCCTTAAACTTAATACAAAGCTAAGATTTTTACTCCAAAAATTCTCTATCTTTTCATCAGAGAAGAAGATAAAGTACAGTAGTTCGATTAGAAGTACCTAAAATGAGAGTTCGATCGAAATATAAGCAATTAAAAGTTCAGATTGAACTTAATTAGATCAAACTCGAGATGAGAAAATCTAAGACGGAATTGAAACTAGGGTTTTATTTAGATTTCACCCTCTCTCTCTCTCTCTCTCTAAAATCTCTTTCTTTGGTCGTCTGTGTCTTCTCTTCTGTACAAGACAATGAGAGTTTTGACCCTCTATTTCTTTCTCTCTCTCTTCCTCAATTGGACGTACCGATGATGATTAGAGATAATGAGGAGTAACCTGAACCACTAGATTTAAAATGAATCATTTTTTTTCTTAATGGTTTTAGATGTTTTAATTTGGGCAATATTTGATAGTAACAATTAATTTCTCATTTGATTAGTGACTATTAATTTTTGACTTCTCATAATATGATTAAAAGCAATTATTGTTCATTCCACAAGAAATTAAGGTTTTACTTCATTTTTCACAATTTTTGTGGATGTTTTTCTTATTTGCAATTGTCACCAGGTTGATGATCCCGACCTTCCAAAGTTATTGAAAAACTATTAATTAGAAATGAAACAATTTCAAAAAGAATCGTAAACGAGTGAAATTTTGTAGTGGTCGTCATGTTTGTTTACCTGAAATTTTGTAGTGGTTGCTAAAAGAACGAAGATATTGGTTTGTTGTACAATTTGTCTATCTTTCTTTTTGGAAATTGACTACGATCTACGATAGTTAATACATTCGCATTGATACATCAAAGATGTGATAAAAACAAAACTGCGGAATTCAAACTCTAACAAAGAACGAGCCTATGGCCCAACTAAAATATGACCTAGAGCCCAACAACATTATTTATACCTTAATAACTCAAATTCAACAACCCAACATTATTTTTCTATCATGAAATACACGTTACATTATGTAATTATGCACAAATATAATTTATATGACCTATCAGAATTGCAAAGCAAGTTATTTTCGACTTTCTGAGGCTTAAAAGCTTTCGATGGAACTCAGTTTCTTGTGTTAATTTGACAATGTTTTTGAGCTTGGTCGTAGAATAGTTTTTAAGATACTAATGCTGATACAGTTTATATAATGAGAGAAAAACATTAATGCCATGCTAACAATTTATCCATCTATTCCAAATATCCTAAAGAAGTTGAGATGTATGAAGTGGTAGCAAAACAATCGCTCAACAATGATTTTGAAGCAGTAAAAGAGTATCTTCTTAATGGATAATGGTGGTCAAGATATGGACAATCAATTTTAAGAGGACATCATTTTATTATTTTTCACTCCTGTCCTCTAAAAATTAGCGTTTTTTTCTTAAGTTGGTCCTATTTTCTTCCATAAATCTTAGACATTATTATTTTTCTTCTACTTCTTCTTCTACTTCATCACCGACAAAATTTGTAGATAGAGAAACTTTGGAAACATTGTTGATCATGGCACCAAGAAAATCAAATGAAACTACTGAAGAATCTTTCCCAAATATGAATTGTTGAACAAAATCAACCCATTCCATGGCAGATCTGGTCTTCTTCACTAACCCTGGAACCCCTTGAAACAAAAAAATAAAACCTAGAAAGTTGATTTTTTGGTACCAAAACAACAAACAAATTTTCTTGTGTTTCGTGGCAAACTACAAGAAATCTGCCTATATTTTCGTGACAAACTACAAGAAATCTGCCTATATTGTCGTGGGAAAACCCTGAAAAAATAGTAAGTTTTCGTAGGTTTTCCACGAAATTCTGGTAGCTGTCTCTTTCACTTCGGATTTTGCTCATGAAATCGTTTGTATTCTTCCAAACTAACACAAAATAAAATAATAAAACTTAGGGTTTTACCTTATCAATATCATTGATTCCTACTATAGAAACGACTAGAAACTCTTCTTTGAGTGGAGAGTGAGGGGTTTTATCTTCCTCGTCCATTTAGAGTTCAATAAATAAGATAGTGAAGTGGTTGAAACTGTAGCTTACTTGTAGTAGCCGTAAAAGAACAAAAATAAAACAAACAAGAATAAGAAGATGAAGATGATGCAGATGAATGACAATTATGTTTTCTATTTCATACTATTGTATGTATTAGTTAATGGTCCGTAGATTAATACTGTAATGAACAAACCCTCGGGGTTCCGCATGTAAACCATTGTTTATTGCGGTTTTCGTTAAATTATTATAAGCTTCAAACGCTGCAACAAACATATTAATTAAACTTTTCACGAAACTTAAGTGGAAGCTCTAAGAGCATCTTCAAACGTTGGAGCTCTATATTGACATAACCTCTATATTTTTACTCCTTAAACAGAGTTTTACTCAAAACACAAAATAATATTCAAGTCTCTATATTGGCATCTTTGTTATTTTATTAGTTTTAAATCGCTACCTTATTATTTTTATTTATTATAACTTCTAAAATTTGATAAATTAAATATAATTAATATAGATTATATATAAAAGCATTATATTAGGAAAAATATATAATATAAGATATTACAATGCGTACATTACTACAAAATACGAAAATATAAACTAATATTGTTAATGTAAAATTATTTAGTACTCTGATAACTCCGCACCTCCGTCTCCACTTCTATATCCATCTCTGTTTACACAATTGATATCTCGACAAAAAAAAAATTAAAGATAAAGAAGGTCATTACGCGTTGAAATGCTTTGGTTGAGCATTTATGGGCAAAATGGGTGATGCTTCGTCTTAGAAAAATGATTAAATTCTACGAGACAATATGATCTTATTTATTATCTAATTTTTTATTTTGGTAATAAAATTTTAATTATGGTAATTTATAATTATATAATTAATTAAATAGTATTATTAGTTTATTAGAATACAAAACTAATAGGACAAAAGTGTCAATTTATAAAACATATTAAGGACTCAAATATAAAGTTTATGGGAACCAATGACCAAAAATATATTATGTCTCAACAACTCTATAATCTAGAGATGTAGTGAGGCTTCAAATGTGAAGGTCTACTATTCACAAATCTCTACATTATAGAGTAATAGAGCTTCATTTGGAGCTTGAAAAACTCTACATATACATATTTAGAGCACGTTTGGAGATGCTCCAACGAGTAGCCTCCCGTCGTTGCAAGTTACCTTCTTACATGATCAATTGTTTTGGAGACCAAAAGTGTGGTTTTGACAACTAATCAGACTTGAAGTCAGATTCCTCTCATGATTCTTTCCCAATTTGAAAGGCCAACGCTTTGGGGAAAGCTAAATAGTTTCCGGGGTGTGAAGACTTGGTCAAAAATTGGTCAATTTTGTTTGACAATTTTATTTAGGGGGAAAGCAAAATACTTCTCCACCTCAGCTCTCTCTCTCTCTCTCTCCACCTCACCTCACTCTCTCTCCACCTCACCTCTTTATCTTCTCCGATTAGGAATTTTCCGGCTGGCGATCATGAAAAAAAAAAAAAAAAAATTCACTCTCTCTCTCTCTAAAAACTCCGACGAAGGGGTTTCCCTTCGCCGGAGTTTTTAGAGAGAGAGAGTGAATTTTTTTTCATGGTCGCCGGCCGGAAAATTTTCCGGTCGGCGACCTAATCGGAGAAGACAAAGAGGCGAGGTGGAGAGAGAGTGAGGTGAGGTGGAGTGTTTTTTTATTTCCCTTTAAAATTTATTTCCCCGGAAAATTTCTAAAACTCTACATATTCCCTTTAAAATTTCACACCCCGGAAACTATTTAGTTTTCCCCAAAACGCTGGCCATTTGAAATTGATTCCGCCTTTGAAAAATGCTAGGGTTTAGCCAGCTATAAAAGGAAAATTAAGTTAGAGAACATAACAAAGAGTAATTTAATTACATCTTCTCAATACCGAGTAGACTTTCTCCATCTGCAATACTAATTTTTCAGTGCGAGAAGAAGACAACAGTAGTGATAAAAGTTTGGGGGGTGACCGAATAAATAATACAATTGACGCCAAAATTGTTCCATAATCACTTTCAAGGCCACTCCATAACACTAGACATCAAACTTCCTACTAGTTTTCTGATTTACAATGACACTTTGATCTACTCCATTACTTCTAACAAGTTGAAAGTGATTATCCAATGAATGACGGTTGTTTATCTGAAAATGTTACGTGATATGTCAAAGTTGAGTCTACTTGATGGAAAGAATTACAAAAGGTGGTCACATGTGTTAGTGATTTTCCTTCTTTTTTTTTTGTTGAGGAGTTAGTGATTTTCCTTGAAAAACTATTTTCTTCCGTCCGAAAAGAAGACAGAAATTGTGGTAAATCATTCGAGAGTGACCGGAAAATACAATTTACACCAAGATTGTTCTAAAATCACTCTTAAGGCAGTGTCTCCATACACAACAAACTCCCTACTTGCTGTCTTATTTACAGTTCCACTTTGACTAACTCCATTATTTCTAACACTTTATATTTCTAATATTAGTGTACTTATGAAGTCCAAAGATCTGAATTAGAGTGTCTGCCCTTATCCATGTATGGACAATGTATAAAATTCTGTGTGCCCATAATATTTCTCGAAAGGTCTCTCCAAACTGGAGCCTAGTCAAAAGTTGTAAGACCTGAGCCTGCCTAAATTCAAAACACAAGCCTACATATCAACCTTATAAGGCCCACTCTGAACTCTAATCTCAGATTTCTAATGATTTCACAAAGACTTCAACTCCTTAATTAATATTCTTCCCAATCACTCCTTTCTCCCTCTCCTTTACCTCCATGAGCATAACATGATGCAAGATTTCTTGAAGAGCCATAGATTTCTTATATATGATTAGATTTCTTGTATATGATTACAATTACAATTTTATTTTATCTCAACTTACTGGATCTATAAACATGACATTCAAGGCCCCATAAGACAAATCATCGAGGCTTAGCGAAGATAGAAGCACGAGTTTTATATACCTAATTTTTCGGTTATGTTGCTTTTTTGTCTATATTTCTTTTCCTTCTATTGAATTTGGGTTTAATTTTATATTCAATTGAAAGTTGAATTTGGGTTTAATTTTATATTCAATTGAAAGTTTTAATAGTCCATATCGCTATCAAACTTCGTCTTTGATTATTTGAACATTTTCCTTCTTTAGTTCAACACAATTAATCAACCTCCTCAAACACAATGGACACCATTTGTTTAAAACTACGACCATACTCGGATTTTTATTAAAATTCGAAGTGAACACACAAACTGGAAATAACAATCATCATCAACAATTATAAGAGCAAAGGCATCCCTTCTCATCACATCGTCCTACTCCTCGGTAGTATTCATCGCACTTTGTTGAACATTTGAACCTCTCACACGGCTTTATGTCCAAGTATATGGTACATGTTTGAAATTCAGGTGTTGCTGTTGGCTCGATATCTCCAACTACACAAATACGATTCGAAAAAAATAAATGTCACTAGTCAAACATATAAGGTATTCTAATACCAACTAATATGTAATTTTACTAAATGAGTACGAGAGACTAGGTAGATAGTTACCAAAGGAGATGAGGAGAAGAGCAAGCAGAGCACAGGATGTTCCCAACAGCTTCATATTTTGCCTCAAGAAGTAGTATTTGGTTTCTAATTTTTTTTTTGGTACACTTTGAAGGTTAGGAATCTCTCATTTATAGGTATTTCCTCACTCTTATCTTCTAATATTATGTCATATATATGTTAAGTCCGTAACTCTATTTGTTTTTGTCAAATCAAGATTCCACATTCCACTTATACCAATTCCTAACATGTTTTTCAACAAAAATATGTCCTAAAATGTTTAGATCCGCTTGATTCATATGAAAATCGAGTTGGAAAATCGATAATGATTATGGACAACTCACATTCGAATTTTAAACATGAATTAATAATGATTAACTTTCCAATTAAATTCCCTTTGGTCTTATGCCCCATCATTAGAATCCCACTAATAATTCACAAATGAAATATGTAATTGCCAAATCAAGAATGTAGTTGACAAATCAAATCAACAACATTTAATAATAAATTAAATATGTGATTGGAAGTTCAAAAACATATCTTCCACCAGATTGGACAATTTGTGGCCGTCACTTTGAAATAAAGAAAAATATGTAGGGAATACATACTCAGTCAAGCATGATTGACTTAGGGGACATATTCCTGCCGCTGCATTTATCTCTTAACTTCGTTCTCTTTCTCTCTCTCTCCCTTCTTCTTATCTCGTTTTCCTTTTTCCCCTTCTTCTTTCTAAAGCATATTCCTTCAACTCAGATCTAAGTTGAAGAAGATGATGAAGGGGAAATCCCTTCATCTCATCTGTTAATGGAGGTGAAGGGGTTTCTCACCAGATTGGTGTTCCGATGTTCATACCAAAACTTCATATCAATTCACACCTATGAAGAAAAAGTCGGGATTAATCCCCGAGTACACCCCGACTACTCCTCAGTCCCCATCTTGCCGACTCGACTAGGAGCCAAAATCCTAGTCCCGTGGAATTCCGAGTAAATCCCCGACTTGGTCCGACTAGGACCAAGTCGACTAGTCGGGATTATTTAGCTGTGCCTTTTTTTCTTTTGCTCAAATCGACAAAGGTGGTTTAGGATTTGCTCATTCAGCTTTTCACCCTTCCTCTCCCCTCCAAATATCATTATAACCAGATTGAAGTAATTTTGAAGTTTTCTTGCTCTCCAAACAAGATTCCAAGTTTCTCTATCTTCTCAATCTTTTTTTACTATTTCTTTTTAGAACCCATATTCTACTCTTTTTCTCTATAAACTCAAATAAATGTTAGTTGTAGTGTTTTATACTTCATTAATGTTGTAGAACTTGTTGATAATTATATGTGTGCTTCTTAGGGATGAATTTTTAGTGTTTATACTTCATTAAGACCAAATACTTATATTTATACTTATATATTTATATTCTACGACTAGTCCCGTGTAAATACGACTAGTAGCGACTATGCCTAGTCCCAAGTCCGCCGACTAGTCCCCCTTGCCGACTTTTCCAACATAGATTCACACAGAACTAGAGTTCTCAAATGCACCATTTTTTCATTCTGTCTCTACTTCCTCCCTCTCTAAAGCATCAACTAGAGTAACATTTTCTTTATCTTTATTTCCTGGTTGGGTTTTTCTAACAAACTAATTGGCTCATTAAATAACAACTCTCGTGAAAGAAGATTCAAAGAAACCCAGGACTTAGGTTTCATTTTGAAAAGGGAAGCAAAAGAGAGAGAAAACCAACGATACTATTTGCACAAGAAGATACCGAGAAACTGTGCATGAGTAACGGGTGGGTTATAACCAAAAAAAGGAGGAAAAGAGAAAAATAAGGGAGAGAGAAGAGAAAGAAGCAAGAAGGTGAGAGATGAAGATGGCATCCGGAATCTGTGGTGACCGGAATTATTGGTGGCCGAAATTTGTAGTAGGTGAGGTTTGAGGAAGATGAAGATTAGAGGGCAAGAAAAAAATCAGTTATTTTTTGATCAAAAAATAAATGTGCCCCTCTAAGTCAATCATGGTTGACTAAGTCTTTATTCTCTAGAGATTTTTCTTTATTCTCCAAAACCCCAATATATATAGTAAGTTCTCAACAATTATCACTCAATTTATGATTGACAAAATATGTATTTTTAACAAATAACCAACAAGAATATATAATTAGGAAGATGTCGCGTTAGTTTTTTTTTATGTCAAACTCCAATTAAGAGACCAAGTAAAGAAACATTTAGGTTTAATTTATATTTATGGGCCACTTAAAAGTCTAGCATAAAAAAGAACTAGTTGGGAAAGATGAGTCAAAGAAATTTCAATCTCTTTCAACCAAAAAAAAATAAAAAATTTCAATCTCCCTTTTTAAACCTCACCAACTCTCTCCACCCACCGCAACACCGAGATGAATGATGAATTTACTATTTCTCCTTGCAATTTTATGGACACAAACATTATTACTACCCCTTCAAGCCATCTTTTTCAACATAAAAAACAAAAAAGAATCGACCTAACCCGCATTTTACTCTTTCACTTCATTATATTTCTTTTGTTAGTATTTCTTCTGCCATATGAACTTATGCCATTTTATTTTGATTCTCTCATATTTGATTTGATCTTGGATTTTTCTCAATTTAGAGTATTTAATAATAATACCCATGTATATTTTGCAAGAATTTGAACTATTGACAACAATGATTGGATTATTAACTTGTGATTCAAGTCAAGTTTTTAGCTTGGACTCTATTGAGTTTTGGAAAGACAAAGAGTTGAATCAAAAGAACTTGACTAGTGACCTATTTTTAAGAGTATTCTAGTTTACATGTCTTATGGATGAATTATATATTTGACAGACTTTGACAACCAAAAGAACCTAAAATGAATTATATATTTTTCCACTCATTCATCTGCCCACCTACTTTTCCCTATCTCTTAACCTTGTAAGAACCCTAACTTCCCACATCTCTTTAAAACTCTTATTATAATTTAGATCTCAATTCTCAACTCTACCTTTCAATTTTCTTTCCTCCTAGTACTTTCAATGGCTGGAATCATTCACTCCAAATCTACTCTTATATCCACTCTAATTATCCTCTTCACCTTCATCCTCATCTCCCATAAGATGGTAAATGCTAAACCCAATAGTTTTGGAAGAGTTTTAGATCCCATAAAAATGGGATTTAAAAAAGAAAAACTTAGTCATTTTCGTTTCTATTGGCATGATATTGTTAGTGGTCCAAATCCAACTGCCATTCAAGTAGCTGAAGCTCCATCTACAAATAAATCGGCCACGGGGTTTGGTGCTCTTGTTATGATCGACGATCCTTTGACAGAAGGTCCAAGTTTAAGCTCGCAACAAGTCGGACGGGCCCAAGGATTCTACGCCATTTCATCCATAAATGATGTGGGATTACTTATGAACATGAATTTTGTTTTCATGGTAGGAAAATATAATGGAAGTACGATTAGTATTATGGGCAAAAACGCGGTGTTTTCAAAGGTGAGGGAGATGTCGATTATTGGTGGAAGTGGGCTTTTTCGATTTGCAAGGGGATATGTCCAGGCCCAGACTTACAGTGCCAACTCTATAACTCGTGATGCTATTGTTGAGTACAATATTTATGTTTTCCATTATTGATTTTCAGAAATCTGTTTCAGCTGAGTCTTTCCTTTACTGATATGTTTGTATTTTCCTTATGGGTTTCATACTTGGTGAATATAAGATTTTGTTGGTTTCGGTGTACCGATTCAACGAGTTGACTCAACGAGTCTCTAACCGGATCACTGGTGAAACTGGTTACTGCTTTGATTTTATTTGTAAATTAATCAAAAACACTTTCTTTCCAAATTAATGGAGAAAACCTAAGGAATAAAACAACTCAATATCTTTCGTATTACTAACCGATAATGTCTGTTATCCAGAACAGATGATTCGTAGTCGAATCTCACTATCTATTTAAGATCGGAATGAGGAATTGTATCCTTCTGTGTTTACTGATTTATTACTTTTAAAAATCAACACACTTCTGCTTTGGAAAATCAGAATGTCTTTGATTAAGAAATCAGATAGACTAAAAAGAAAAAAAAATCGGAGGATAAGAAGAAGAAGAATAATTTTTTTAATCGAGGCGAGGTATTCCTCTTTCCTTAAGACAATTGACGCCCTGTATAGTACCAAACAGTTACCGGCGTTTGTCTCCCAAGATACAACGATTACCTTTCGATTCAATGGTACTTTGAATCAGAAAGCAGTCGAACTTGAAAGTATACTAGCCTCTGACTTATGCAAATGGACCAAACTTCTTGCTTATGAAACTCCTTGAAAACTCTGCTAAATATATATCTTAGACTCTCTAATATGATCTTCTAACAATGTTTGATGCTCTGAAAAAAACAATTGAAATTTGGAGTTGATTTGGGTCCTATAAATAGGTTTCGAATAGATGCATTCATAAGGGACACTTCTGTTGGGTTTTAGAGACGCATATGTTGGAAGAAAGAGGTGACGGATGACTTAGATCCAACAGTTACTATCGGCTGAGATTTTGACCGTCAGATCTCGCTCAAAAGCGCGGAGAAAACGCCCTCCATTAGATCTGATGGACTTATACCGAAACCATACCGAAATCTGAAGGAGATCCGCCGTTGGATGGGGTTTCGGGATGATCCCACCTCGTGCCCGACACGGGCTAAATGCGATCCGTTGGATCTGCTGCATTTGCGCGGAGTGAACGCGTGTCGTCCGATCTGGACGTGTTTCCTTTGCGTAAATGGCCCCCAAACCAACTTTTTCTTATTGCGATTTAGTCTCTAAATTAACCAAAAATCGATCAAACTTCAAACTTGAATATCTCATTCATCCGGAATCGGATTTGAGTGATTCTTGACTCTAAACTTAAGAGCTCGACGAGACGAACACAATGGTGTGCTTCTTTTCTGAGTTTGACGACTTGAACCGATCCAAAATCGGCTCCGATTCCAATAGATTTGTTAGAGCATCTCAAATGCAACATGCAAACTCTAAATTTCTTCTAAATTTCAGCCAAAATCAGTGAATGTGGAAAAAACACTAATTAGATGGACTTTAGGGAATTAGAGCATGAATTTTTTCCTAAATTTCAGCCTTTTTTCATTTCTCTATTCATTGTGGAGGAATTACAAAAAGAAGATTAGAAATACAATGAAACATGAGAAAAGTTTGTTGGTTATCTATTCATCATGAAGCAAAAATCATGACTTCAATACTTACAAAACAACTTAATTTCTACTTGATTTTCCATGAACAAATATAAGGCTCACCCGTATCTTTGAGCAAGATCGTCCCTAGCTCCTTAGAAAAGTTTTCTTCCCAAGGATCCATCATAACTTCACCATGTTCTCCAATGTGGAAAAATAGATAAAGAGCATCTCCAATGCAAAACTCAATCTTAAAAACTACAGAGTGTGACTGTAATAGTCTCACATTGCTCGCAAGAGTGTTTAGAGACTGGGCTATAGGTGTACGCTCAAGTTTAGTAAGTACCGAGGCCTCCTGTGGGGAAAAAACCTCATACCACGGTGGGTGGTGGCTAAAGTGAGGACAATATCGTTGTGGGGTGTCCACGGTGCCGCTTCGGGCGAATCGTGTGTCGTTTCCCATACCGAGGCCTTTTGGGCGGGCTTGTGGTGTCTTCGCCAAAAACAAAACCTTGTACCTGTGTGAGGTAGTTAAAGTGGGGACAATATCGGCAACTGCTAAGGCTTGAGGCGTTACAAAGTGGTATCAGAGTCGAGGATGGCTCTTCTCTAAGGGCGGGGGATTGTAATAGTCTCACATTGCTCGCAAGAGTGTCCAGACACTGAGCTACAGATGTACGCTCAAGCTTAATAAGTACCGAGGCCTCCAGTGGGAACAAAACCTCATACCTCGGTAGGTGGTGCCTATAGTGAGGACAATATCGTTGTGGGGGGTCCACGGTGTCGTTGCGTACACTGATGGTCGGGCGAATCGTATGTCGTCGCCCATACCGAGGCCTTTTGGGTGGGTTTGTGGTGCCTTCGCCAAGAACAAAACTATGTACCTGTGTGAGATGGTTAAAGCAGGGAGAATATCGACTACTGATAAGGCTTGGGGCGTTACAATAACGCAAGATTTTTTTATAAAAATCCTCTCCAATGCAAAACTTAACTAAGATCTCAAAGATGAAGTGTCAAGGGTCAAATAGAGATGAGATATCTCTGATTGTCCAACTCATCCGTTCTTTTATTTGAACCAATAGAAATCAAGTTTTCATATATTTCCGAAATAATTAATTGATTTTTTACAAAAATAATCATGCTACATAAATAAATAAATAAATGAATTTTAAGTTTTGCATTGGAGACATACAAGAAATGACGATCTCTATTTTTGCCACTTAGGAATGAGAATCTCAATTAAAACTTGACAAATAGGATCAATTGAGATTTATTTTTTTTGAGTTTTGCATTTCAAAATTAGAACGACCCAAGGATTGGATTTGTTGCTAATTAATTGTTACAGGATCCTATAAGCGTTACATATTTAGAGCATTAGACTGGAGCAGCAGACAAAGTTAGACAAGGGAGACAAAGTGCATTCTCGACCTTAGTGGGCCCATGCAAACGGGATAGCCGGATAGGGCAGCCATGGCGACCAAATTGCATTATAGTTGTAAAATATTTCGTAGTACAAAAATTTAGGCGTGAGAGAAATTCTTAACCAAAAGGCCTCTCTCATTATCAGTCAGCTGTCAACCAAATATATTCAAAGACAAACAATTGGGATCCAAATTCCCCATCCCTTCTAAAGTGTTGTTTGTTTTTTCACTTTTTCAGATTTCAGATGTTTGTTTTTAAGTTTATAAAAATCTGAAAATTTGGCTGAAAAATGTCCAAGTCTGAATTGACTGAAAAAGAGGCCACATATTTCAGACTTTAAAACAAGTCTGAAATAGAGGCCAAATGTTTGAAATATCACAAATGACGTTTATGCCCTTATATTTTAGAAAAAAAATTCTCCACCACCACAAGCAAACCAAACCACCACCGCCAGGCAAACCAAACCACCACCGCCAGGCAAACAAAACCACCACCGGAAGGCAAACAAGCAGGCAAAACTACCACCACTGGCAGACCAAACCACCACAACACCACCACCGGCAGACCAACCCACCACAACACCACCACCCGCAGACCAACCCACCGACAAACAGACCAACCCACCGACAAACAGACCAACCCACCGACAAACAGACCAAACCACCACCAAACCACAACACCACCACCACCACCAAACCACAACACCACCACCACCACCAAACCACACCACCACCACCACCAAACCACAACACCACCAGACCTAGTTCGAAACCCCAGACCTTCGGTTAGAGAGAGAGACAAACACGACGATAGTTTCCCAATCTGGTGGTTTAGCTTTCCAACCTTCACTTGAGAGAGAGAAAGATCCGACGGTTTTGCTTGCCAACATCCATCAGAGAGGGAGATAGAGATGTGGTTTCAAACTCCATTAGACAGAGACATCCGGTGGTTTGCTTTCCAACCTTCATGAGAGAGCCGACTGCTTAGCCTTTCACGACTCCATTAGAGAGAGGGAGGAAGATGACAGATTGAGGTTTTCTGATTTTGAAAAAAGAGGGATAAAGAGAGATAGAAAGAAACCCTAGGTTTTTAGGGTTTTTTATGGGGTCATTACTTTATATTCACGTTAGGGAGGAAATATGTTTGTTTGGCTAAATATATTTTCCATGGGTAAAAACGTAAAAAAGTTCATTTAGACCCATTAGTTCAGATGTGCAAAACAAACATCTAATTGTTAAAACAATTCAGCGAATTCAGATTCAGCCATTTCAGTTCAGCCATTTCAGTTCAGCCATTTCAGATTCAACCGTTTCAGATTCAGACACATATCAAAAAACAAACAGCACCTAAGATGAACTTTTATTTATCTGAAAAGTAATCAAAATAATTATTACTCTCCAATAATGCATTTCATATGCTCAGTCGTATGGTTCGAATTTTCTAAAGATCTGAGTTATCAAAACTCTCAAAATGAAGTTTCATTATGCACATGGTGAGTGTATGACTTATCACTTCGCAAGTAATGTTTATTCGGAGGAAGATGATTATGTGCATTTTTGGTAGTCATTGATGATAGGTTTTTAGCTTTAGCACTTATTTCTGATTTTTGTCTTGGATATGTTTGCAAATGCAAATCGAGTTTTCAGAGATTTGCGAACATACTTTGCAAAAGGAAGTTATTTTTCTGGATTATTATTATAAGAGAAAGGTATTGAAAATAGATTTTGTTAGAAAGATAATGAACTTTTTTTTTTCGAAATATATAATCTTATGAAAAGATAAATGTCTTTAGTGTTTAACAATATGATACAAAATTAGTTAAAGGATATTTTTGTCTTTATATACACATTTGGGTTCCGTCTTAGCCTCAAATTTATGACAAATTAATTGTTTTGGTCCCCGTAAGTGTCCGACAGTTCGTTTTGACTCCAAGGGCCAAAACTGATTCAATTTTTTCTAAAAATACTTTTGGGGGCTAAAAAACAGAATTAATTCCTAAAAAAAATTAAAAACATCTATTTCATCACTCCTCACATCCCGTTCGACTCCCCTCTCGCCACGTCATCCTTCTCCTCCGGCGAAATGTCGTGATCGAAGTAGTAACCTCCAGCCGACGACCTCAACCTAAGGAAAAAAAAGTAATGATTTCTTTTTATTATTTGGGTTGAAGAAAAAATAACATTTTCTTTTTTGCCAACCTAAGGAAGAAATAGGAAAAAGGAAGAAAAAAAGAGAAAAATAACATTTTCTTTTTATTTGGGTTGAAGGTCGTTGGCCAAAGGATTCCGCTCCGGCCGACAATCTTTTGTCGGTGAAGAAGGATGAGGCGGCAAGGGGAGAGATAAAATGGAGGTGAGAAATGATGAAATTGAGGAGCAAACGAGAGATGGGGTTTTTTCTTAAGAATTAATTATGTTTTAGCCCCCAAGGGTAGGTTCGGAAAGATTTAAATTTTTTGGCTTTGGGTCCAAAAAAGAACTGCTAGACACCTTACCGGGGTGAGCTGGTCACAAATTAGGGATAAAAAAAATTGGCGTGAATACCAATTGAAAATTATTTGTTGTTTAACTTAGAACTTTTTAGAAACCCAAATAATATTCTGAGGTACAAAATTTTGGGTGGAACATTTATTTAGGGTTTTAGCTATAATTTTGGGCTTATAGTCCAAAATAATATTAATGTAGGATTTTAAGTCAAAATAATAATTATAATGAAAATCTAGTCCAAATGTTTCCATCTCTATACAAAACACAAATGTAGTCCAAATGTTTCCATACAAGACACAAAATAATAATTAGAGAAGGGAGACAAAGTGCATTCTCGACCTTGGTTGATCCGTGCAAACGGGATAGCCGGATAGGGCAGCCTTGGCGACCAAAGTGCATTATGGGCGTAAAATATTTTTTAGTACAAAAATTTAGGGTTTATAGTCCAAAATAATATTAATATAGGTTTATAAGCCAAAATAATAATTATAAAGAAAATCTAGTCCAAATGTTTCCATGTCCCATAGTATTGCTCTAACCGTTCTCCAAGCCCCATAATTTTTTGGTATACTACTCAATGTTTCTTTTTTAGTTATTTTATTGAGAACCCATAATGTTTTGGTATACTACTTATTGGTTCTTTTTTAGTTATTTTATTGAGAAGTTGGGAGATATTTCAATATCTTTTTAACCGCTTCAAGATCATTTGTTTCATTTTTTCTTAAATTAGTTATTTTATTTCTAAAAAAGACACAGTTATTTTTTTAAATAGGTTATTTTATTTTTAAGAAGGATTATATTCTAAATTTTGGGAAGGACTTCTAGACAATATCTTTTATTAAAAAAAAGATGTTTGTCTCATTTATCATTTTCCCTTCTGTTTTATTATATAGATTTTTCTTTTAAAAATTAAGTTTTAAAATAGATTTTTCTTTTAAAAAACAACTTGTCACAGACAGTTATTTTTTTTTAAATAGGTTATTTTATTTCTAAGAAAGACCATATTCTAAATTTTGGGAATGACTTTTTTATTAAAAAAAAAAAATGTTTGTCTCAGTCATCGTTTTTCCTTCTGTTTTATTATATAGATTTTTCTTCTAAAAATTAAGTTTTAAAATAGACATACGCTTCACTCCAGAGGACTAAGTATTCAACATTTCCATCGACTAAAACTTCCTGAAAATGAAGCTTTAAAATAGACATACGCTTCACTCCAGAGGACTAAATATTCAACATTCCCATCGACCAAAATTTCCTGAAAATTAAAGTGAACAAAATAGAAATTTAGGGGTATTTGAAAGTGTAATGAGGTGTTTTTAGTGAGGGTTATTCACTCGGAACTTCTATAAGATCTTTAAAGTTGTTGTTTTTTTGGAAACCTTTAAAGTTGTTAAGATCTTTAAAGTTGTTAAGACCTTTAAAGTTTAGCGTTATTAGTTTCGACATTTTTTTAAGAACTTCGAAGTTTTGTGTTATTGGTTCAGACTTTTATTTAAGAACTTTAAAATTTTGATTTATTCGTTTAGATCTTTTTTAAGATTTTACAAGTTTTAAAATTTAAAGTTTTAATTTTAAAAGTTTAATATTCAATGTTTTAATATTTAAAATTTTAATCATAAAAGTTTTAATATTTAAAGTTTTAATCTTAAAAGTTTTAATTTTAAAATTTTAATCTTAAAAATTTTAATATTTAAAGTTTTAATCTTAAAAATGTTAACATTTAAAGTTTTAATTTTAATAGTTTCAACATTTAAAGTTTCACTCTTAAAAGTATGTAACTTTCGTTTTAATATTTAAAGTTTTTAAGTAAATGTACGTTTCGTTTTCATTATCTGACCTTTTAGTCTTTAAATAATGGTGGTGTTTGTTGAAAATAAAGAAGAGAAATAAACAATTAATAGTTAAAGTTTAACTCTTAAAATAATATAACTTTCGTTTTAATCTCAGTTATGAGTTTGGACGGTTTAGATTTAAAACAGATCCTTTAAAGTTCTAACAAAAAGTTTAGGATCTTCAAAATTTTAATAAAAAAGTTTCAGAACTTAATGATATAAGACTTTTAATGTCCCAAATCCTTAAAACTTTCGAAACTTTAAAGTTTCCGAACCTTTAAAGTTTTAAACAATTATGTCTTAGAACGCTTATAAATTCTGAGATCTTTAGAAGTACGGAATAAAAAAGATGTAGTAAACTGCATAAAGTATTTGCGACCAGTCAGACATCTCAGATTACATAAAAACATACCATTTAATTATCCAAACAAAAACAGTAGTCGCGTCTGGCAGATAAAGTGGTTAGTTATTTGAGTTGGTGAGGTTGGCAACCTAATTGGGCTTTATAAGCAGTGGAGGGCTTGTACAAGAGATTTTAGTGCGAAAGCTTACAGAGAGAAGGGAACTAATTTAGCATGAAGGGTAAAACAAGTGTGCTATCTTTTGGCATCCATTTAGTGTGCTTAGCACGAGTTCTTTTTTTTGTTGCAACGCTTGGCGTGAGTTAGGAGTGGCGGTTAAGTCCAAAAAGTGAAATTACAAAAATTGTGTTTATAAAAGATGAATATAAAACTCATGCTTTTTCTATATCATTCTCATATTTCCCAACGATAAATTCACTGATTTTTTTTGTCGTTTTTTTTTTGGTTATTTAGACATTGGACCCCAGTTATTTTGCGATATTAGGATTACGCCCCAAAATGAAAATATGTATGACGTCGACACCCATTCTCGATTTTTCCGTTAAATATCAATTAAGTGGTTCGCGTGTCAACCACATGTGTGACTTGTGACAAAAATATTCTTCATGAAATATTTAGGTTATTTAGACATTGAACCCCAACTATTTATTGATATTATGACTTCACCCAAAAAAAAATGCTTAGGGTTAACCTCATTCTCGATTTTTCGTCAAATACCAATTATATAGTTTGTGTGCAATTTCGAGTTCCTCTTATTTCTATAAGTTTTCAGAGATAGTTTTTACGATGAATCCTTGAGTTAGTCCGAGAGCCCGATCCAAATAAGCTAGAAATAGTAAGGAAAATATGTTATCTGAAGTCGGAGACAGATTCGACCCATCTAGCTAGATATATTAGATAGACTACCGATGGAAACCATTTAAAAAAAGGTTACCCTAGTATCTGGTTGTCTACGTACTAAGGTACTGTTAGTTTTTTAATTTTTTCAGATCTGAAATCTGAATTGGGCTTCAATTCAGATTCAGATGTTTGTTTTTCTTATTTAGCAAGATCGGAAATGTTGGCTGAATTTAGTAGAAATCTGAATTGGCTGAAAAAAATGTCCACTGTTTTTTCAGATTTTAAAACAAGTCTGAAAAAAAAACCCAAGTTCTGAAATGTTGTAAATGACTAATATGCCCTCGAACAAAAAGAAAATGACTCCATCTTCATCTTCCTCACGCACCACCACCACCACCACCGGTCCACTACCGCCACCTCCACAACCACCAACCGCTTCAAGATCTTTTGTAAACAAATCAATTAGAAACTTCTTATTAATCTTCCATTTGTGGACAAGTGTTTGACTTAAGTACGGAATCTACCCTTTTTAAGATTTTACTTCTAAATTCAACTCGGGTCAAAGGTAAAACCTATATATATATACTGTTGTGGTTTTATTTTTAAACCTAAATTGATATCTTAAATTGAAGAAGAAGAAGAAGAAGAAGAAGAAGAAGAAGAAGAAAAGCAAGAAGAGGTTAACTATGGCGGAGATCTTGCCATCTTGGGAGATGTTATCATGACCCATATTCTTTTACGGTTGCCGGTAAAATACATCGTACGAATCAGATGCGTATGCAAATCATGGAGTAAGTTGTTTGATGATCCGACTTTTATTCAAAATCACCATGACTTTGCTAAACGAAATCAAGACTTTAATCTCATGTTTAGTGCTAGACAACTCTACTCACCAAATCATAATGCAATATCATTATCATCTTATGTTGATGCAATTATCATTATCATCTTATGTTTAGTGCTAGATCAATTTAATCTTATGTTAATGTATTGAATTGTATTGATTTCCTAGCTATTACATAAGTTCTTTATAAAGAGTTACACAAGAGAGAAGTTTTATCAATTTTACAATGTGGGACTAACTATTCTAACAGCTCATGAGATCAATTACCCAATGAAGCGTGATTATCTCTCTGTTGATATTATTGCTTCTTGTCAAGGTTTGATTTGTATAAAAGGGTTGCCAAATTTTCTATGTATTTGGAATCCAGCAACAAAGGAATACAAGGTAATACAGTCTCCACCACGGATTAGCCTTTCGAAAGCAGAGGTATATGGTTTTGGTTACGATGATCGAGAAATGGATTATAAGTTGGTAAGAATTGTGAAAAGTACTACTTGTACTAGATTGTATGAAGTTGAAGTCTATACATTAAAATCAAATACATGGAAAAACATTCAATCCATTCCATATAGTTTCTTTGATTGCAATGGGGTATTTGTTAATGGAGCTCTTCATTGGATTTCGGAAAATTCAGGAGTTATAGTTTCTTTCGATCTTCGAGAAGAGAGTTTCTATGAGCTTCCACTGCCTTATAATTGTTTTGATGATGACACCACAGGGGAGACAAGTTTGGGTGTTTTGGGAAGTCATCTTTATGTGTGTTGCAGTTCTTATGAGATCAATAATGTTGTTATTTGGGTGTTGAAGGATTACACAGTGAGCGAATCTTGGAGTAAATTGTTAACTGTTTCTCAACCAAGATGTTTTGAATCGATTGACTTCACAAGGCCATTGTATTTTCATAAAAATGGTGATGTCGTATTTGAGGCGGATTTTGAAGAAGGGGAGAGCAAGTGCAATTCTTTAGTTACATACAATCAAGAGGAAGAGAGGGTTACAAGCATAGTAAAAGCGGGTGGTATATTAGGATGTTTGGATACAATTGTTTACGTAGAAAGCCTAGTTTCACTTAATTCACGTACTTACGTCAAGGAAGAACAAGGAGAAGAAGTAATAGAGCCAGTGAGAAAGAAGTCGAAGAAGGCATAGAAGAAAACAAGAAATTGTAATGGTGAAAGTTATAATGAGTTGTGGTGAAACCCAGAAATTAGTTGTTGATTTGTGTTGTGAATTTATTGTTCTTTCTACTTGCAGTATATGAAATTGTTTTTACATAGCTTTTTGTTTCTAATTTTGTACAAAGGGTTTTACTCTCTAGCATTTTGATTGGAGATGCTTTAAAAGTTTATTTTAGTCTATAGTTTTCCTACAGAAAATGAACTTGAAATGATCACAGAGATGTGAGCTCCAATGCTCCGTTTATGTGTAATGATCTTCATCTAATGATGGTTCGAAATGAAATTTATGGTTCAACCATGCAGACGGAGTGCCAACTAGTCAAAGAACCGTGAGGGTTGGTGGTTGGACGTGATCAAAGTCATAGAGTTTTACAAACAATGAAAGGCGTCTATAAATTTCTCAAGAGACAGAACACCTTGATTCAAAAATGGATGGAAAGGAAAAGAAACATATTAAGAGGCGCCTATAGGGTTTCCGAGAACCCATATTGATCGTGGTCGCTGTGGCCTCTATATGTTCCAATTATTTAGACACTGCCCTGCAATTTATAGTTCAGTTGATAGTGCATGTACTCCAAAACCCTAGAGGTCCTAGGTTCGATTCACAGGACTTTAGGCGACTAGTTTATTCGAGATTTAGGCTCGTTCTACAAAGATTCAAAATTTGACTCTTCCACAAAATTTTCCATTATATTCTTGCAAAATATTTACAAACTTACAAACCCTACTTCACTTCAAAACATAACTAAGAATTACTTCGATTTAGTGAGCTTGAACGAACGCTTCAAAGTTTGAGCTTTGTCTAATATATCTTTCAATTTTTATATGGATGGTAGTTCTTTTACTTGTCTATCGACATTCACATTGTGTTTTTAAGAAAAGTAATATAATATTTGGAGGGGATGAACCAGAAAATAGTGTTAGGGAGGGAAAGGTGAAATCTAATAGATAAGATCATATATAAAAATTTTGTGGGAGTTAAGTGCCCTTACCATTTACTAACCCAATTCCAGAGAGGGCCATTGTCCTCTCCGGCCACCCCCTAGTTCCGCCCCTCAATATTTGTGTCTCCGGAAACCTAAAAAGTGGAAATCAACTTGGTGACCACTCCAAAAGTCCAACCAAGGGACTCCTACATTCTGTAACGATCTACGGCTATTAACTAGAGTTCAAACTATTTTAGAGGTTCCTTATAACCTTGCATTTTTCAGAAAGAGCAAGAAAATAAATGGAAGATTTTTTTTTATTAAAATGACGTAATCTTCTTGTATAAAGGTAAATAATTTGAGAGATTATCTAAGACAAATTTGACTGCAGATGCATACTACCTAGTGTTGCCATTATTGGATGCTTCCTCCTTCACCATCACTATCTCATCATCAATAAATCTCCTTATAAATAATAACATCCCATTTTTTATTCCATTCTCGTAATTTTAGTAATTTTCTTTTAACCTCACTTCTATTTTTTTCTACTTGATTTCGGCCGAATAACAACGTCTTATTATGGTGGTGGTGGCGGTAACGATGACAGTGGCAGTTGTAATGGCAGCTATGGTGGTTGTGGTATATGCAATTAATGTCATTGAAATTATTTGTTCATTTAATATTTTCTTAACAAATTATACTTCATTTTTTAACATAAAATCAAAAGAAATTAAATGTCATTTGTTTAGGTCAAAATTCAAACTAAAACTAAACAAATAAACTAAACTTCAATAAATTATGAAGGTGGGTGTGCATAGAAATTATTATCAATGAAAATGAATTACAAGCGAAGATCCAAACTCACGTGATCTTGTACATTAGCCTTTGATTCATATACATGTCTGTTCAATAAATCAGAACCCTGGATCATCTGCATAGATTTCAAATCTTTATGATAACTAAGATGATGGTGACCTGAGGATAACGGCAACGGATTAATTACCTGACTCCGACGGATCTCTCCGTTAAAACTCTGATAATTGTTTTGATGAACATCTGGGGTTTTCCATAAACCAAATGAACTTCTATTATTTTCACAAAACCCGTTATACCTATTGTTGTTGGTGGTGGTGGTGGTGGTGGGGGTAGCCGCCGTGGTGGAGACACAATTCCAAGAAGGGTAAGATGGAGATATCTGTGAGGTAGGAACCCCGCTGTAATTAAGAAGACAGTAGAGGTGGTGGTGGTGGCGGACGTCGGAATTCCCAGTGATGGCGTTCTGAGACGTGGTGGTGAACTCTAGGTGGGAACGTTTAGCGTGTTGACGTTCGCGTTTATGTGCATTTTGATGACCACCTAAA
>BEHA01000445.1:125544-139972 GCA_002897215.1 Eschscholzia californica subsp. californica
CCAAAAGCGGTAGAATCGTCCTCATAAACTCTATTCTTTCAGCTATGCCGCTTTACTTGCTTTCTATCTTCTTAATTCCCGGCAAGGTAGCGAAAAAGATCGAAAAAATCTTCGGAGATTTTTTATGGGGTGATTCTAATTCTAAAAGGAAGCTTCATTGTGTTTCTTGGCACAAGATTACGAAGCCTCTTTGCCATGGAGGCCTCGGAATAAGAAGATTAAAAGAAGCTAATGTATCTCTTTTGGCCAAATGGACTTGGAGGTACGGGAATGAGCCGGACGCTCTTTGGACAAATATGATTAGGGAGAAATATAAGGGCAACAAAAAGTGGTGGTTTCCAAAAGAGATGAGTGTGCATAAAGTGGGTGGTCCATGGAAACAAATTCAAGTCTTCTCTAAGTCAGTTAAAGCAGGTACATGTGTTCCTATTAACAGAGGATCAAAAACTTCATTTTGGGAGGATGCTTGGGCAGGATCAACTCCGCTAAAAGATGATTTCAAAAGTATTTGGAAATTCTCTAAGACTAAAGATGCCTCTATCGAAGAAGTGATAAACGGTAACTTCTCTTCTCATAATTGGGATTTAAATCTTTCAAGAACCTGTTCCGCAGCAGAAGCAATGAAGGCAACAGACCTGCTGCTTAAACTCTCTAGTACCTCTCTTTTTTATTCTTCAACTTCTCCCACCAGATCGTGGACTCCAAGCAAAAATGGTGAGTTTTGTGTCTCCTCTTTTTATCACCATCATTTAAATTTCTTCTCAACCAAGAACAAAGCCAACATCCAGAGAGACTTTTCGAGTAAGAATATATGGAATAACATCATTCCTCCGAAGATCTCTTTTGTTCTATGGGCTTTGTATCTCCAAGCTCTTCCTACTCTTGATACTCTTAAGCGAAGAGGTTTCATCTTCCCAAATAGGTGTGCTCTTTGTAATCATGAAGAAGAGACTCTTGATCATTTGTTCTTTTCGTGTTCCTTCTCAAATCAGATTTGGAACTCCCTTACCCCATCTTTTATCAAGCTCTCAAATTCGTCAAATCGCTTCAAGGACTTAGTCGACTAAAATACCCTCCCAAAGTCGCTTGATAGGAAAAAATTCTTGAGATATGGAGTTCCTTATGCTATAATTTGGAGCTTATGGGAAGAGAGAAACACAAGGATCTTCGAAGCAAAATGTAAATCGGTAGAAAATCTTATAATTTCGATCAAAGCTCTCCTTTTTTACTGGTCTACAAACCAAGAATGGAAGTCCTCCACCACCTTCTCAGAAGTAGTTTTTAGCTGGGATGCTCTAATTAGCATGTAATCTTTTTTCTTTTTTTTCTTGTTTTCTCTTTGTAGTTGCAACCTTTGCACTTAATGAAATCTATTTTACCCTCTTCAAAAAAAAAATGTTTGGGTTTTCAAGCCCCCCATAATGACTTCAAGAGTTTTTATATGAGCTAAGGGGCAAGATGTCTTAATAATGGTGGTTTTATTTTGTTCATTTAATTCATAACTTGGGTATAACCCGTGCCCGTAGGGAACGGAAATTTCTATATTTATGTTATACAAAATTATCAAATATTTTGGTCTTATACAGATTTTGAAATAATAAAAAAATATACTAAAAATAATAACCGAGATTACATTGAGTTGTTTGAAAGGAGAAAAAAGGAAAGAGAGAAAAATAGTTAGAGAGTTTATAAGGAGTGGGTAGTTCTTCTAACTTTTACACTTTTATCTTTTAAAACCCCGTTTAAAAGAAAGGTCGTGATTTACAAAAGAAAATTGGACAACCGAAATTTATAAATCAAAGTTATGACATGACACCAAAACCTAGCTAATTTGTTTATAAATGTATATTTTATGTTATATTCATGATCACTGTCACGTAAACATAGAATAAAAGTTAAAAAAACTTATGTGTCATTAGCTAAGTTGACTAATACTCGGCATCAAAGTCTAAATTGACGGTGTTGTAGTTTTCTATCATTGTATGAAACGTTGTAATCTTTATAAAATTTGATTCGAGTCAATTTAAACCTCGAGTCAGATTTTGGAACTAACTTAAAAAAAAATCCCTAAGTGACCATAGCACTTCCATTTTACTGCATCTGTCACAATTATTACTTTTATCTACAGTACCATCACAACCATTTGTCCTAATGATTTTACAACAATGTGGAGTGCTCTGTGAATCACCTTATGTCAACCTTGAAAGGTCACATTATAAGTTATAAAATGTACATGCATCAAGAAATTGAACAAAGTCCGATAAGATGAAATTTTTGTAAGCAGGGAATTTCACGCTGATAACCATGACCGCTGTTATAATCATTTAAAACCCTAGCAAGTTTGTCATATCAATAATATATATGAAAGGGTCTATCAAACTCATTAAGGCTAGATTGTCATATTGTATGAAGGTCCAGAATGACAATAATGTTCATGTTGTCGGAATTGAAGTAAGGACCACAAAGGCATCTTGAAGTTGAGAGATTGAACAAGGTTTAAAGGTGTCTTTAATGTAGCATGTTCTTTTCAGATTTTACAGTATCTATGTGGCCATCGTTATCCCATTGAATCCCCCCCCCCNNNCCCACCCCCCACTCTAATCCTTTTTCTTTTTAGTTTAACCTCAATTATGGGTAAATAGATTATTTGTCTCTTATACTCACATTTACTTTCTTATCATTCATTTTCGTGGTGAAATTCAGATTTTATTCTTCTTGAGAATTTCACATAAAGCATCTGATCAAAATGAGTCTGCTTTATCAAATTACGCAAAATAAATTACATATACATTAAAGCATATTGTTGTTATTGTTCGTACTTATTATTACGGTCTGTATAGCTGATAAAAGAAAAAGGTGAGCAGCAACTTCACTCAGAGCACATTTTTGTAATTTTACTACTAATCTCAATCGTTTTCGCCTGCCTTTGATGAACTTGGATACCTAATAGGTAGCTAATTGAACTAGAATCTTGTGATATTTTTGTGGTTGAAGTTGTGGTACAAATAAAATAAAATTATTGAAACAAGTAAAGAGTAAGAGCAGATGGTGGGGCCAATGGTACCTGAACTTGGTGGGTCATGATACTTGCCTTTCTAACCAATGCCCTTTGGCATAAATTGTCAAGAGACTCATGACCACTTTAAACACTAAAATCTCTGCAACAACAACCTATTGACTTCTCCTTTAAATGTGTGTAAAACAGAAAGTAGGACCCTTGATAGGTACTTGGTATACATAAATGATGATAAAGTTAAAACCCTTATCATAAATAAAACTAAGTATGGAAGTCTTCCACAATTATTTGTTTTTCCTCATTTTAGGGTTTCCTATGTTTTGAGAATATTGACAAATGTATTACTGTTTACTTTAATTGATAATAGTGTGTACTCTCTTTGTTAAGTTTTAATATCTCCATTATCTTAAAACTAGTAAGTTTACTATTAAATTATAAAAAAAATTAGTTGTAGAGTAGTAGTGTAAGGAGATTCCTTGGTTATGTTTTTTTGTGGAGTTTGTAGTTGAGATGTCTGACTACAAAAACCATTTTAGGGGTATCAATAAGTCACAAGGGTTTATAAGAAAACTACTTGAAGCCCTTTCATTAAAACCCTACCTGCAAATAGGTAATTAGCTATTGTTCAAGAGTTTAAACTCAAGACTGAGGATTGGCAAGAGTGTGCTGCTAAAAGCACCCGGACTTTGTGCTATAAGCGGAAAGCTCTAATAGCACCTGAACATTTTCGAAAAATTCTATAAGCACCCAACATTTAGGACAAGCACCCGCTGACCTCATGGAAAGGATAAGGGCGTTAGCTCGGTTGTTACCCATTTAAACAAAACCGCGCCCAACCAATTGATCTTCTTCTTGGCCTTCAACATCTTTGTCATCGTCCATTTCTCTTCTTACAGATCTCGAGTAAGAAGTAAAAGAATCACAATGACTTGAAAACCAACACCACTTGAAGAAGAAAATATTACGTTAAAAACCCTAAAATCTAAACCATTCAAGATGGATCAGTCTGACTGCTTGTGATATGAAACGGTTTATCCAGTCTGAATGGTTGAGATGTCTCAAACTGTCTCATTTAAGACGTCTAAATCAAATACTGACCCCTCATCTTAGTTTACAGTGTCTTGGACTCCTCAATTTGTCTATTTCAATAACCTAACTTTTGAGATTAACCCCAAGAATCAAAACCATTAAACCAACACTTGAAACTTTGTAAACTGATAATAAAAACTCATGAACCACTCCTTTACCCCGTACAAAGTTACCACTACTATGTCTAATCTAAACAAAGTAAATTGTATAATATGGAAAAACCCACATAGGCAAAGTCCATATGCCCCCTATTTTTTATTAGCTCACCTATCAACCCTCTATTATTCTATTTTGACCCTCTATTATAAGATAAGTTAATCTTTTGGTCCCTTTTCTTTGTAAATTCATTGTTGACTCACATAAACGTTGGTAGAGTTATTTTTCTCTATATCATTCTTATCCCATAAAAGACTAATGTTATTTTCTAACTAGTGTTATCTAATTATTTTTGTAAAATGAGCATGCCATCTATGTTTCTTTAACTTCTTTTTGTAATTCGAATGTGTATAAGACTACTTATTTGTATTGGTTAAAACTGACACAACTTGTATCTCAATAGTAGTTTTTTTTTGAATTGGTAAGCGTGTGCCTCGAACCCTTGACCTTTAAGTTGGAAGACTTACCTCTTACCACTTGAGCCAAGGATTGTTAGCTATCTCAATAGTAGTTGAGTTGGCTTATAATACTGTAATGTATAGAGATCATTGGCTCTGATGTCACGTCAAGATTTTTTAAATGTTTTACAACTTATTATAAATAAAAGTGCCCCACAATGAAACTTTTCTGGGTCCGCCACTACCCACCATCATATCTGGGTGCAAAGAGAGAATGTGGGTCAGACAAAATTGACCTGGGTCAAATAACATAGTTTTCCCCAGTAGCACAATGGTTTGGGTGTTTTAGTAGTCCCTTGTCAAGAAAGTATTCAAATACTACAAATAATCTCCAAGACACATAAGTGTATAGTACATACAACTCAAGTAAAATCACTCAATAATTATATTACATTCTTGAATCATATGGAGTAAGTAGGTCAATTAAAGATATGGTTAATAGTAGAATTCACAACTTGTACTAAAGAGAAAGTTCTCTAGCTCCACAAGATAGACTACTAACAAGACCAATTATTCCTTTCTAACCACAAATCTCAAATAATCTTTGGGAGAAGACAAAACTGAAGGAAACATTATTGTGGAACAAGGTTAATTTATAGGACCAAGTTATCTAGCAATAAGATATATTATTGTTTGATAATGCACTTACTTTCCATTATTTTCAAGTAATACTCATCTATCAACACACCCAAAATTTAGAACTTGGCTTCCCTGGTAAGGAAATTTACATATGTATCACCAAACTAAAGTGAACTTTGCAGTTAAAGGATCTTCCACCGAGAGCTTCATCATCAATGAATCACAGTAGTCAGGGTTACCGGTGAAATCTCTACACCAAGACATTGAAAAAGACAATCGTTTACGTCCGATCGCTTATAAAGGACTTCGGGACAAATATGTACCACTGAGACACTCCATACTTGTCTGGGTAGTAAGCAAAGGCGGTCGGTCGTCTTCCAACTATTGACAATCTCCAATGAAGAGACATGATCATTCCCAATAGATGTATCATGTGCTATGCTAATCTAGAATCAATAGATGTATCAATAGTAACCTCGAACCGCGGAACTGTCAGACCCAATAGAAGCTGACCCTTGAAGGGTATATGATAACTTCTTGCATTTTATTTTGTTTTGATTATCTAATACTTTCATTTGGTTAAAATTAAGGTCACAATTGTGTGATGTTTATATTCTTACATATTGTGATGGGTATGCATTATATCTATAAAAATATATTCTTGAATTGTGCACAGAAATTTCCAAATTTTGTTGATCAGGATCAGAAAGGGACGCCTATAACCTGATTTTTGTAGAAACCGGATCTGTTTTTTGTCAATTTGGGCAACCAAACGTTGTCCAAATCAAGATCAGGATAGACCATTGGATTCGTCTCGTCGAGCTCTTGAATTTAGACATAAAGTTTGTCAGAATCCGATTTCATATGAATGAGTTATCATTGATTTACTTCGGAAAAATATAGGGATAACTACAACGTGTAGTTTTATTATTAGTGCCGTATTGGAAAATTAAGGAAAGTTCTACTTCCTTATATAGACTTTTCCTTATGTTACTAATAATAGATTGGTTGGGATGATGGGATGGTTGGCGTGGTTTGCACCACGCAAACCACGCATCACGCACGCGCACGCGCGGCGAATGGGTGAATGGGCGTTTAGGGCGCTTTAGAGGCGCCCGCACGCACTTTGCACGTACGCGTCGTCGCGAGGAGCGATTGGAGCCTTGGATTTTACGATCATAGATATGATCTGACGGTCAGGATATTTGGCGCTCTTAAGATAGATCCGTTGATGATCTAACGGTGGGCGTTCAATGCGCGAGATCTTAATAGATCCGTTAAGATCTGACGGTCAACATGGCACCCGAAAGCCAACAGTCAAATATGACTGTTGGGAAGCACCCATACGAAGTGGTGTCAATACCCCTATAAATACCATGAGAATTCAGCAAACAAATCATTTAGTTTTTTGTACTCTGAGCATTCATTTTCAAGCATTAGAGTTAAGGATCGTTGTTCAGAAGTTCATATTACTTACCAAGTTCGTCAGACTATCATAACTAAGAGGTACCATCTTTACTTTGATAGGTAATCCGTTTTATCCTGGGAGACATACACCATTACTGTTGGTACTGATATACAGGGTGTAAATTGTCTCAAGGACAGAGGTATCCTCGACTCGGATATTTTACATTTGATTTTTCTTTTTTATAATCACTCTTTTTTTCTTAATTGTTAGAAGATAACTCTTTCTCTGATTTAAGAGATAGAAAGAAAAAACAAAAGTGGGTGTACTCTGTTTTGTTAAAAAACAGAAAGATTAAGAACTATTCTCTGAAAAGAGAACCAGGAGTACAACAATTTTACAGTTTGATAACTGACCTAAGCCCAAGTTTTTCATAAGCAAAGTCTTGTGGGCACGTACAAATTTTCTAATCGCGCGAAAGGCAGGTTGCCGAAATCATACTTTTACATAAGTAGACACATTACTTGTACACACACTTCACCTTATTCACAAATTTAACGGGTCGACGACCTCGAGGGAAACAAAAGTTTTTGGCGGACGACCACCCCGTTATTCCCCCAAATCTACTTAACTCTCTCTTGGCCTGTTCTACTCAATTTCTCTATTACAGCGTGGAAGATATTTTCCAGACAACCCCATCTTTCCGCTTCTCTCTTCTGTCATTGCTGCATTTAACCAGCTGAGGCCTGAGGGTATTTGTAAGAGATTATAGATATGGTAATTCTCAATGCATTGCAGGAAAATCATCCCTCAATTATTGCAGATCAGTAGATGAAGGAGAGGCTATGGCGGCACTTCAAGCAATATCATGGGCCAAAGAAATTCAATTTTGTGAATTTAATCCTTGAAGGTGATTCCAACAATGTAATTAAAGAAATCAATGGAGATGCTTCAGCAACTCACTGGACTAGCAGAAACAAAATCAACTTAGTCAGATCTTTAAGATCTTTTTGCAAAGTTTTCTTGTATATTTGTAAATAGGTAGGATAATTGCAAGGCAGATATTGCTAGCTAAGCGAACTAGGTTAGCTAAATGTTCTCAAGTTCGGCACTCTACCAGTCTACCCAGCCTTCTTGTTGATGAACTGGTTGTGATCTTCTTTTGTGTTAATGAAATCAATTCACTTCAAAAAAAAAATGTCTCACTCTTTCTCCCTCTCTAACTCAACAAGATATAGTGTTACACCTCGGAATTTACCAGTACATTAGAGTAGTAGGTGGAACCCTTACTACTTGGACAGTACCAAGATAACTTCACCGATCAGTAGTACTGTACTGTTGAGAGTTACAACTATCAGAGTATTTAGTCTCGGAGAAGTACCCTAGTGATATTTGATAATGTAAAAAGTGATTTTTCCGATATCCCTAGAAAATCAACCTTGTAATCCGTCCGTGAATATTCTTCCTCTTCTATGATGATGACTTGAGAAGGCGGATGGGGGTACCAACAAAGACAACCCAACGCTCAAGTCAGTTAATTGTGTCTGTTAAAGAAGTAATCCAGTGAGGAAAAATGTCGTATTCCCCTTTTAGAGCAAATTTGATATGTTTATATAGGTTTGAATGGTGGTGGTAAAACCCCGATTGAGATGATGTGGTGGTGACACACTGACTTGATGACAGACACATAGTATGAGGGCCAGGAGAATAATCATTGATCATGTGCGTATCTTTTGACAATAAAAGTTCGTGTATGAAATGAAGATCTTCAGCACTGTCCGACCCTCCGTACAGTTGTCAACCACTTGTGGAGAGCAGAGCTCATGGGGTCAAGCTAGCTTCCGCATACCTTCTTACTTTGCCAGAACTGTTGGAAGGTCCACTCCACTCGGCCAGACCGAGTGGACTTGGTCCAAATAGGAATCCTACTACAACTAGGATTCCTTAGGTATTAGGATTATAGTTTAGATTAGTTTAGGATTAGTTTAGATAAGTTTTGATAACTTAAAACTCTATCATCATGTAAACCTATATAAAGAGATCCATACATAATGTAATGTACAAGTTGTAAGTGAATAACAAAACCAAGGTATTTACCTAAACTATTATCTCTCGTCACTATCAACCATTCTCCTTCTCGGCTTTCACTTGAAGCTCCCTTCATCTTCTCGGTTATCTATCCGAGATCATCATCTCCCTCTCTCGGTCTCTCGGCTATCATAACCGAGACACAATCTCCTTCACTCTCGGTTATACCCGAGCATCACCACTCTCGGTTTTCACCAAGAGTCGTCACATACCTCTCGGTTATAACCGAGACACTCACTCTCTCTCGGTCATCAACCGAGAACATCACCTTCTTCATCTCCACTCGTTATACTCGAGTGTGTTTTATTATTCAAAGGTTTAAACCTTTTCACATGGTATCAGAGCCTTCAATTTTTTTTTGAATCATGACTACTCCCGAAACTTCGGAAACTTCTCAAATTCACACTAATCTCAATAGTGGGCCGTTTGATGTTCACCATTCGGATTCCCCTACTACTATTCTTATTACACCACTTCTAACCGGTGATAATTACTCCTCATGGTCTCGAGGAATGTCAAAAGCTTTGAGGGCAAAGGGCAAACTAGGTTTCGTAGATGGAAGCATCGATAAACCCACCGATCCTATTGAATTAGAACAATGGGGACGATGTAACGATCTCGTTTCTAGTTGGCTTATTAATTCGGTAGACCCACCTCTTCGATCATCTATCTTATATGATGAGACGGCATCCGATATATGGAAGAATCTCTTTGATAGATTTCATCAAACCAATGCTCCTAAAATCTTTCAATTAAAGAGAGCTATTTATTGTCTCAAACAAGAGAATTTAGACGTTTCTACGTATTTTACACATCTCAAGGCTCTTCAAGATGAACTCAATTCCTTGCTAATCACTGAGCCTTGTATATGTGGTCATGGTCGCTCTTTGGTCGAAAGAACCAACCAAGATAGAGCCATGGAATTTCTTCAAGGTCTTAATGACCGGTTCTCATCAATTCGGAGTCAAATCTTGTTAATTGAACCCTTCCCTTCAATTCTTCGGATACATTCACTTATCAAGCAAGAGGAGGTTCAACAAAATCTCGTTACTCCCATGAATGTTGACTCTAATACTGCTGCCCTTGCGGCTGGTTCCAACGATTACTCACATAACCGATTCAACGGTTCCGATAGACAACGTACTAAACGTCCTCGACCTTTTTGCGAAAATTGCAAAATTCATGGACATGATGTTTCCTCATGCTACAAATTACATGGGTATCCACCCAACTATGGTCAACGTGGAAGGAACCGAACACGACAAGATGTCGTGACTGCCTCGGTTATGGACAACAATGGTTCGGCCATGAACCATAACGGTTCGGGGGTGCCTGCAGCGTCATCTTTTACTAATGAGCAATATCAAGGTATTTTAGCATTATTGGACCGCAATAGGCAACCAACCGACCACTCTAACGGCACCAACAAGGACCCCCTCATCAATCTCACAGGTAAGTACTCTTCTTCTTCTCATCCTCCATGGGTTATTGATTCAGGAGCCGCTAAACATATTTGTTCCAATCTTTCAAGATTCTCTTCTTATTCCCTTGCACCACCGGATTTATATGTCCGATTACCGGACGACTCCCGAGTCAAGGTTGATCATATTGGTACCATCTATTTTACAAATAGATTTTATTTAAAGGATGTTCTTCACATCCCTTCTTTTCAATTTAATCTCATATCTATATCTCAGATTTCTAAATCCCTTCGTTGTACCGTCCTATTTGACCATGATTTGTGTCTTTTTCAGGACCGAAAAACGAAGACGGAGATTGGGCATGGTAGTCTTCATGACAACCTTTACTTCCTTCGCACGGAGCATCCCATCCTTTCAGTTTCAAATTTAGTTCGAGATAATTCTAGTCATGAGTCTTTTGTTTTATGGCATTGCCGTCTTGGCCACCCATCTTTTTCACGTTTTCAATATTTTAATTCTAGACTTCCATGTATGAAGTTTAATTTTTTATCAAATAAAGTACCGTGCGAATTATGTCCTCTTTCTAAACAAAGTCGCTTACCTTTTCCAAATAGTACTACTACTTCTTAAAGTATATTTGATATAGTACATATGGATTTATGGGGTCCCTTTCCGTCTACCGAACCAACCTCTTTCACTCAAGCAATGAAGTCCCCCCATTGGAAGGAGGCCATGGCCAAGGAAATCTCAGTCTTGGAAGAAAATAAAACCTGGACAATCACTGGTTTACCACCCGGCAAAAAGCCCATCGGTTGCAAATGGGTGTATAAAATTAAATTCAAATCCGATGGATCTATAGAGGGATATAAAGCCCGCCTAGTAGCCAAAGGCTACACCCAAATCGAGGGGTTGGACTATAATGACACTTTTGCTCCAGTTGCTAAATTAGTAACCGTTCGTGTCCTTCTTTCTCTTGCCGCCATTAAAGGGTGGAATCTCCATCAATTGGATGTCAATAACGCCTTTCTTCAAGGCGACCTCTATGAAGAAGTTTACATGAAATTACCCCCCGGTTTTTCATCTCAGGGGGAGTCTAAAGTATGTCGTCTCCATAAATCTATCTATGGTCTCAAACAGACCTCTCGACAATGGTTTTCAAAATTTTCCTACGTTCTCATCGAACGTGGCTTTTCTCAGTCTAAAAGTGACTATTCCCTTTTTACTTTTAGATCTCACTCCACTCAAATCTATGTCCTTGTCTATGTAGACGACATAATTATCACGGGAAATAATGATCATGCTATCTCCCAGTTAAAAATATTTCTGAATAAAGCTTTTTCACTAAAAGATCTGGGCCGTCTGCAGTACTTCCTCGGTATCGAAGTATCTCGCTCATCACAAGGCATATTTCTATGTCAAAGGAAATATGCTCTTGATATTTTAAAAGATTCTGGACTCACCGCTGCACGTCCTTCTGAGTTTCCCATGGAACAAAAACTACGTCTCAGTCCCACCGACGGTACACCTTTACCAGATCCGTCAGTTTACCGTTGTCTCATAGGCAGATTACTTTACTTAACGATTACACGGCCGGATATCACCTTCGCCGTAAACAACCTCAGCCAATTCATGCAAACACCTAGCCAAGTACACTTAGACGCAGCTCATCGCGTTCTACGATACTTGAAGGGTACTCTTGATAAAGGAGTCTTCTTATCCGCAGACAGCTCTCTCCATATTACAGGATACTGTGATTCGGATTGGGCTGGCTGCCCTTCAACCCGTAGATCTACTACTGGATATTTCACAATGTTGGGATCCAGCCCTCTCTCCTGGAAATCAAAGAAGCAACCCACAGTTGCCAAATCTTCGGCAGAAGCAGAATATAGAGCTTTAGCCATCCTCACATGCGAATTACAATGGCTCAAGTATTTACTACTTGATTTTGGAATCGACCACTCTGACCCGATGACAGTTTACTGTGACAATCGGGCCGCTCTCCACATTGCTGATAATCCCGTCTTCCACGAACGTACAAAACACATTGAGATAGATTGCCACATCGTTCGTGAAAAGATTAAAGACAACGTCATTGCCACACGCTTCACCAGTACAGAAAATCAGTTAGCGGATATCTTCACAAAGCCACTTGGGGCAGAACCGTTCAAGAACATTATTGGCAAGTTAGGCGTTACTTCCATTCCCGCTCTAACTTGAGGGGGAGTGTTGGAAGGTCCACTCCACTCGGCCAGACCGAGTGGACTTGGTCCAAATAGGAATCCTACTACAACTAGGATTCCTTAGGTATTAGGATTATAGTTTAGATTAGTTTAGGATTAGTTTAGATAAGTTTCGATAACTTAAAACTCTATCATCATGTAAACCTATATAAAGAGATCCATACATAATGTAATGTACAAGTTGTAAGTGAATAACAAAACCAAGGTATTTACCTAAACTATTATCTCGATTCTCCTTCTCGGCTTTCACTTGAAGCTCCCTTCATCTTCTCGGTTATCTATCCGAGATCATCATCTCCCTCTCTCGGTCTCTCGGCTATCATAACCGAGACACAATCTCCTTCACTCTCGGTTATACCCGAGCATCACCACTCTCGGTTTTCACCAAGAGTCGTCACATACCTCTCGGTTATAACCGAGACACTCACTCTCTCTCGGTCATCAACCGAGAACATCACCTTCTTCATCTCCACTCGTTATACTCGAGTGTGTTTTATTATTCAAAGGTTTAAACCTTTTCACAAGAACCACTTTGGATCCACCAATGTGTTTTGCCCTTGAGGCAGTGCAGAGCTCAAGGTGCCAAGCTTCCATAGCTCACGACCACTTTGATCAAAGCAGGGCTTAGAGAGAGAGCTTGCTCAAATCCACCTATTCGCTTGCCTCTAAGTCAGTGCAGAATTCAAGGTGTCTAGGAGACTCATGGCGACCTCCTAACAGTCACTCTGGTTAGAGTTCGACTCAGGTGGTAGAACTTTGTCGGATTCTCCTCCCTGGTAGCTTTACCAGGGGTTGCTCATGCACATGCGAGCTCTGGCGCATGTGACTCATCTCAATATGTTGACTTTTTTATTGGTCAAAACTGAACAATATTTGGTTTAGCAATATCATCAGCGTGATCAATCTAGCTCTCTAAATTCTTTTTTTCCAACAACTGTCTTTCTTTCTCTCTTTGAGAAGCGGTTTGCGGATAAAATAAAAAATCCAACTATTGTTCATCGCTTGGAATGTGAGACTAATTTAAAACTTCAAGTCTTTAGACCAAGTGAAAGAAAGGTTGTGTGTGCCAACCGTAAAATCTTAGGCCCTGAAACCCCTCAAAGATAATTGGGTGGCCCTTCCTTCGTACATATAAATCATGCAATATCCATTCATGGAACAATTAATCTACCTGTACCTCCACCCTCACATTCAACATGTTAATTTTGAAATTTTTAAGAACACTCAGACTCAGGTATCTTTATCATATGACGATAAATAGAGAGTGACATGGTTGAAAACGGTGTAATAAGATGTGTATGGGGAGGTACAGGATGCATCACTCTGTCTACAAAGCCTCCTCCCAACGAAAAAGGAAAAAGTGACCTTCAATCAGAACCACCATGAAAGATTCAGAAATTCAAATCAAGAGATTGGAAAGAAGCTATGATAAGAGATAAATAATACGAAAAGATCAAAAGACTAAAGCGCCCATTCAGAGCTGTTCAAGATGAAACAAAACCTCTCCTATATGTCTCTCATTTTCTATTTCCTCTATTATTTATAAAAATAGATTCATTGGGGGTTTTGATCTGCTTCTCAATATTTTTCTCTCAATTTGTAAAGCAAAACTTCAATAACTCTATATCATTTCATTCTTCATCTAAATTTATGATTTTGTTTGTTGGGTATTCCTTAGATTTTGCAACCTGACATAATTGAGACTGAAGAAGTTGTTAATATACAAATTTGAATAGTTTCCTTATCAATAATATTCTCAAGTTCATAGGAAAAATAGAACAAAATGGAAGATAATAACATAACCAAACCTATGATTAAGTAATCTCATTAAGATTAGCTTCCCTAAAAATACACATAAATCTTATGAATCAAGCTTGTGATGCTGCATAGTTATTGAACTGATTTTTGCATACCCAAGTTGCTGAATTATGTGATTCCTTCCATTAAAGGAAATAGCTTTGTATCAAACCATTATC
>BEHA01000445.1:153407-175310 GCA_002897215.1 Eschscholzia californica subsp. californica
ATTCTTCATTATTAACGAACAATTTCTTCTGCTCTGATTCATCAAAATCGCATAGTTCCTCAGGCATCTCAAAATCATCCACCATATTTTCTGATTCTTCTTCTTTAACCTTCAATCTCTTCGATTTTTTTGAAGAAGTAGAAGAGGATTCGCCATTCTTCTTTGAAGACTGTTGACTACGTTTCTTACCCTTCGTCGTCATTGATCAACCGCCGGGAACGAAAGATCGTCGGAAGATCACCGGAACCCTAAGAAGAGTAGAAGAAAGAGAGACCACAAAACGCGGCAAGGGGGAAAAGCAAAATGAGTGGAGGAATAGGAAGAGGCGCGGAATGAAGAGATTAATAGCAAAAGCTAAAAAGTTTGAAATTTGTGAGAGAAAATAATTGGGCGGGAAACGGAATTGAAAGGAAAATATTTCATTTTTAGAGGGAAATTGAATTCATTATTGAAGTCCGTACTCAAAAATTCAACACGTGTCAGAATTAGGGGGTATGTGTAATATAACAAAGTTGTTTACTTGACTAGTGGATATATTTACATTTATGGAAGTAAAAGATAATATAAAGAAATGAAATCTTGTCTTTTTGCTAGAAAGGGTAACAAAAGAAACGGGTTAAGAACACGTATAATATAAAGAAGCCCGTTTTTAACGTGGGTAACGTGGACCCACGAACGTGGGTAAGTGGACAGACAAGCCAACTCAATGGCTCCACTACGTTGGTTGACCCATAGAGGCTCTCAAATGGTTAATAGAACATGAGCAAGAGGTTAAAGGTTTGAGTAATCTACCCAGCATTGTTTGAAATCTTAAGTGCTGGTTGTTTTTTTATTTGTGTCTAAGTCTGAATTGGTTGAATCTGAATTGACTGAACTGAATTGGCTGAATTATACTACAAATTAGATGTTTGTTTTTTAAGTCTGAGTTTTTAGGTCCGACTTAAAATTTTGACAATTATACCTTAATTGATATTTTGGACAAAAAGGAATAAAACCTATCTCTTTCTCATTCTTCTTAACAAAGAAACCTAAAACCTATATTAGGGTTTCTCTTTCACTTCTCCCTCCAACAAAAACCAAAACCATCCGCCTCCTTCTCTCTCTCTGAATCTCTCCAGCCGAAGGTCATCAAAGTTAAACCCTCGCCAGATCCGGCGAGGGTTTATAGTTGCGGTGTCTGTTGTGGTGATTTCTGGTGTCGTGTGATTTCTGATGTGATAGTGATGGTGGTTCGCCTCTCCTTTGTGATGGTGGTGCGATTTGTGGTTGTTGTGATGTGGTCTTTGGTGGTGGTGGTGGTGTTATGATCTGAGACGTTGGTTTGGTCTATGGTGGTGGTGGTGGTGTTGTGATCAGAGACGTTGGTTTGGTCTATGGTGGTGGTGGTCTGTTATGTGGTCTGAGGTGGTGATGGTTTGGTGGCGGTGGTTCGGGTGGGGGTTTTGTGGTGGCGGTTTTGTGGTGGCAGTGGTGGTGTTTTTGTTTATTGTGGTGGTGTGAAACATTTTACTGAGAAAGATTATTTAAATTTAAGGGATATAAACGTCATTTGACATTTTTCAGCATCTAAAATCTTATTTCAGACTTGTTTTGAAGTCTGAAATTTGTGGGGTATTTTTCAACCGAATTCAGATTGGTTTTCATATTTTCTTGAATTGTGAAACAAACATTTGAAATCTGAATTAGGATCCACTTGAGACCCAATTCAGTTTTCAGATCTGAAAAAATAAAAAAGCAACCAGCACCTTAGTAAATTTTTTTACTATGCGAATACAGGATCCTTACTTTTACTTTTTTGCTTCGGGCCTCCAAATTTTGGGTCGGTTTTGAGGCTCCAAACTTAAAAGAATTTGTTGATTATTTGTTTCAAAAAAATTGATTTTTTAATTATAAGATTGTATCGGAAAACCTATCAAGATGACAAAAAAATGAGAAAAACAAAAAACAAACTAACAAGAATAAATAAATATACAAAATAAAAACAGTGGGTGTGGATCTCTTTTTCTAGGGGATCTATCTCAAACTAGTCGTTGGCCTTTCTAACGACTAGTTGGAAGAGGCGAAGAGCTTCTTTGAAAGGGTCCCAACCTCTCGGGGAACCCATTCTCGGACTCCCCTGATGAGCAGATACGATAACGGATTAGGCTCCCCAGCTTTTGAATTTGGGGGCCCAACCCCTAATTATAGGGTTTGTTCCGAGGCATTTCCAATGCAAGACTCGTAAAAAATTATATTAGTCCTATTTATCAAGTTCCAATTAAGATTTTTATTTCTAGTCGTTCGAGCAGAGACCCTCATTGTTTTTGTGACTCTTAGACATAATCTTAAAACTTGTTTTGTTTACTTAAGTGGTATATTTATTCTTGCAAAAATATAATTAGATATATTTAAGATATATGAAGACTTAATCGTATTGACTTAAATGTATAAAAATTACGAATTCGACTATCTGAGTTTTGGACAGGATTCTCTAGAGACAGGGTATCCTTTTGAAAGATCTCTACATAACTACCGCTACATCATCTTAGACATTCAAATAGAGTTTGCATTCGAGAATATCTAAAGGAAAATTTTTACGTGATACTTAGAGATTCTAAAATTGAGTGATGCGTTGGAGATGCTTTGAACGGTGCTACATAAGCATTTGATCAATAATTTTGTCCAATCCTAAAGCAATAGAAAAACTACATGGGTATTCAGTGTTATCCCGTCTCCATCAGTGTGTTGGGCGGTCGTTTGAGGAGAAAACTTTATACTCCGTATAACAAATTAGAAAAGCTTATTTTATCTCGTAACTATAATTCAAATTTGTTTTAAGTAAAACTACTATACGTTTCAGATTTAGTTTTAACTTGGGCTTTAAGAGTCTTAAAGAGGAAACATCTTCTCGAAGATCTATAAACTCGGCAGGATATTTACGAAGGATCTTTGAACAGAGGAATTTCAAATTATCTTAGATACTAGATAAACTCAAAAGGAAACCCTAATTACGAAATAGTAGCTCAATACAACACGGTGGACCCGAACCACCTCAATCTCACCACCTATTACCGTCGGTTCAAAGCAAACTATAAAACGGCATCACATCACCTTCAACAAGGTACGTTCCCTGAGGATCAATCAATACTCAATGCTTTAACTGCAAAGCGCAATCTAACTATCTTGAGCGTTTGAGGGATTTTCGAGCTCTTTGCAGGTTTCTCCCAAGTTTTCAGGAGAGCGAGAGCTAAAGGAGCTATACTATTCATTCAGATTGATTCATCCAGACGGGATATGAATCATTCAGACGTGATTCAACATCAAGTCTCTATTTCCTGACTGATAACTGGGATTGCCATTTTTGACATCAACAATTATTTCTTACTCGATGAAAGAGAGAGAATAAGAAAGAGAGAAATTAGTTACTCCTTCTATATCGATAGTAGTTATTTTCTTTGAGCGTCATGTGATCCGTTGAAGTAGTTGCACGCTCCCTTTTAGCATAATGTGCAAGACATAATTGTCTCAATAAGGAGAACCTAAAACAAAATTTGAATTTCAAATAACATGGATCTGTATATATGTTACCTAATTTGAAGTTCAAATAACATCTATCTGTATATATGTTAACTTTTGTTTAAAAAACTTCCTCTTTATACTTTTCTTCTCCAAAACTCATGGAAATGAGCCAATGGAGAAGGATCAATCTACCATCTGCTAGCGAGTCTCTTACTTGGCCGAAAAGAGAGAAAAAGAAAGAGAAATTAGTAACTCCGCCTATATCGATAGTTTATTTTGTTTGAGCGTCATGCGATCGGTCGAAGTAGTTGCACGCTCCCATTAGTGTAACGCGCAAGACATAACTGTCTACCGTGCATGCGATGCACCTAGTCATGTACAATTTTCAGAGGACTTCATGAGAACTCTTTCATCCAAGGAGTCCGGAGTTAAACTTTCTATTACCAAATTGCAACAAAAACATAAGTGAAGATGATAATATTTAAACATATTCTTCAGCATTAGTAAAAGAAAACTCGCCTCAAAACAGAAACTCTTTGCTATTATGGCACTCAACAAATAGAAAACGACATAACATAATCAGAATAAAAATCAATCAATCTATCAACTAAACAAAGATACTTTCGTTTATTATTGACTAATTTATGAGTTCTAAATAAAAGTAATGCTTATCTAACAGCCTTCGTGTACCACTTCGTTCAGTAAGAACGAAAAACTGTTACTTGCTGCGAACAAGCTATATTCTTCACCACTCTTTACTTTCCCAGTGCAATCGAATTGAGCTCGAGAATCAACAGATGGTGAGTGTGAAAAAGTATCACCAACAGTTTTCTCTTTCATATATCCTTTATTCGGGTCATTTCCTGTTGCTGTCGATATCGGCCCACCAAAATGGAACAATGAAAAGTTACTACTGTCCTTATTCGACGAGACATAGTTCCCACGCTGACCTAATGGCGCTTCTTGGCAACTTGAAACTGGTCTTCTATCTGGTATAGTAGCCGATTCCTGTACTCCAGTAAGGTTAATATTCTTGGTTTGCTCCTGAGAGTTCACAATATTTGTTTTCTCGACCAACGGAACCGCCGGATGTTGACTGAAGTCAACTAGATTGATAACTGGTTGTATAGTACTGTACTGCATGTGAAATTGTGCAGGTTGGTTTTCTGGTAGACCATATCCAAAAGGAGTAGGTAAGTAGAAGCAGCCCGGCTGGGGGAACGACATTAAGGTGTTAACTGGTGTTGCTGACCAAGAAGCAGGACTTTGGTGGTAGTAAGCCAAAGTTGAAGGAGCAGGAAAAACTGGGAAAGATATACCTGCGTTATTCATCGAAGGAAGCACATATGGTTGCTGTGAATTTGTATGGTCCATGATTCTATCATTGTCAGGATTATGAACAATTCGTGATGGTAGGTCTTGTTGGAGATTATTTTGTACTTCAAAGCCACCATCTTGATTTTCAGTTGTCTTGCTTGGGACAGACTTCCCTCCAAAACTCAAGCAATTTTGTGTTTCATTTTCCTGAGATGTAGATGTTTCTCTTCCTTGAGATTGTTGTGTGCCGTTGTCCGAAGCGGAGATGGGCAAAGATTCTGTGTTTTGATTACCCAAATCGATCACACTGATAGCTGCATCAATAAGATCCGGCGAGGAATTATTTGAATCACAAGGTGACTTCGCCTCTAACACAAAGCTCGTACTTTTATTTGTGTTTGGGCTGCAATTATCCTTCTGACTCGAAATATTATCCGAATTTTCTGAATGTTCGTACGAAGACGAAATACCTGAGGGCTGAAGAAGGTTAACAACTTGCTGGCGTTCATTGCTATCATTTTGATCTTCCTTACATGCATCAACCTCGGAATTGGATGACCTTAAGGCAATGTCAGGATCTGAATTGCTTCTGGGGCATCCCTTCCTTGACTTAACAGGCTCCCAGACTTGCTTAATATGAACATAATCTCTATTTGTAATTCTGCCCGTAACAATCTTGTTTCTGGGGTTTCTACAACTATCAGGCGAGTAATATCCATTGGTATACTTGCTTTTGTGGAATAACGAGCGGGACACATCTGATGAAGATTCTGACTTAGTTTCCATATCATGATCAGATGTTGTGATTGAAGAATTCAGGCCATCTTTTTGTCTGCAATCACTTTGCATATTACAACCACATGCCTTCGAATTGGATTCATATCTATCACGAACTCTGTAGTTTGAACAGTAAAACTTCTCCCCATACTTGGAGCCACAAATTCTAGCACTGAACTTGGGAGTATTATTTCTTGGTTGCCTATTAAAGCTGTTGTTACGTCTATTAGAGATTTCTGTGCGATCACCACGAGATCTTGACTCAAATTCATCATCCAAATAACCACTCTCATCATTAATCCTGCTTCTGCTAGACCATCTTGAAGAAGAATCCAGTTCATATTCTCTCCCGAATCTCAGCTTGTGAGAAGATTTTGAGTGCTCAACCATAAACGTACCACTCACGTCCCTTGAATTATGCCCACTGTCAGCACTTATATATGAAAACTGTTCACTATCATCGTTAATATTTTGGATGCTCGATATCCCATTTGGATATTGTTTGTCTTGGATATCTGGAGAGTGAGGCATATCTAGCATTATATCTCCTGATTCACTATGCGAGTCCTCAGAGTTGACAGTGTCAGGCAACTTCTTAGTATCTGGGGATGACTGTGGCAATGCAACATCGGGAACAGTGGAAGCTTCATTAAACTCGTCACACTTGTTTTCATTTTCCTTGTCTTTCCCTTTCAGTTTCTCTTTCCTTCTTAGTTTTTTCTCTTTCTCTTTTGTTTTCTTCCTCTCTTTTCGCTCTTCCTGCTCACGCTTTTCCTTTTCTTCTTCTTCAAGAAGCTTAATCTGTAGAGAGAACATCCCATCAGGATACCTAGAGAAAGAAGGCACTTCTACCTCTTCTCATTACAAAATGAACTAAAATACCAACACAAAAACTTTGTAAAACATATCGACATAATCTATAATTCACCTGCTTTTCTAATGTAATGATTTCTTTGCATGCAACATGAATACGTTCTTCCAGCAGTTTTAGCGCAAGACAAACGAATATACTATGTGCATTTTGACGGGCAGTTCCTTCTCTAAAAGCTTTCTCTACCTGAAAAATACACCATATGAGATTCAGAGATGGAGAATAGAACAAGATACGATGCGAAAAATAACCTTCAAATTTTCATGCACAAAATTACCTAAAGATGCACAAACTCGGCTCATGCTATATAAACCCTTAGAAAAAAGTCCTTACGACCCCAACTCATAGGGATTTTTCTATTGCGAACGCAGCTAAAATAGGATACTTCTAGAAGCTGTCTAAAGTTGAACAGTTGGACAAACTCATTTGTGTAATTAACATCATCTGGCACAATCTCAATCACTCATCTCTTTTCGGAGTTTTTGTTGGTGACTGACTTACTTGGGTGACGAAAAAATTAACCTAAGAGCTATAAATTGGGAGTGCTCCCTAAGAAGATTTGAATAAAATTGCATATCCGAATATATAGAAGTACAGAACTAATGAAAAGAAGGATTGCAGTGTCCCCGCCTGTAAATCATATATACCTGCTCTTTGAAAATAACAATTGCAGCATCAAGAAGAAACTCTCGAGCTAGTTCAGGACTCTTCGCATGCTTTTGCAGACGGGAACCTTCTCTATCCAGCTCATTTCCATCTTTATCCATGGAATCATCATCCTGAAGTGTATAGGCATTTTTAGAAATGGAAAAGTACTCCATATTTTATTTTCAGAAAAGCAAACTTAGTAAATAATACTCAAGTTAGACAAGCCAATCCTCAAATTACCTCATCTTCTTCAGCCTCTTCGGCTTGCTCGAAAAATCTTCCTATACATCCACCTTCCGTTACAGTCACAAATCCATCCCCAACGAGAAGTCTCCGGTGAACACATGGTTGACCTTTCAATGCATGGGCTTTTACAGAAACCTCAGAACAACGCCCATCCAGCTTCCAAGCCCTCACGGTAATGAAGCATGATGTCAAACCACCAAGATCAAGGCCTGTTACTTGAGCGCTTCTACTCATACCAACATCTTCAAATTCTACAATATCTGATTTTCCTTCCCCAGTTCCAACAGCCCATTCGAAGTGATGGTACGTTCCAATAGATTCTGTAAATGATTGATGCCAATCAGCTTGGATTGTGTTATCAGATACCTGAAAACAGTAGAGAAAGGATAAATGTCATCAAAGGATCTGTTCAGTAAGTTGTATGCTGAACTTATGATTAAAGTTTCCAGAACATAAACAGGCATGCCAAAATTGTGCGCGACAAATCCAAGCTTATGGATCCACAAATCCATAATCCTTATTTTCACAGCTAATGGTCTCAAAAAAGAAGATTGTGTGCCAAAATTCCAATGTAATCTTTAACCAATTTAAGTGAATGCAGACAACATAGTAAGGTCAGTGAAGTTGGAGAACACACCTCATAACCAATTTATGTGAATCTTTAACGTTATACTACATTACCCCCTTCTTTTTTCTCCTTATCTTGCTTAGTTCAAGCTTGTGATCCACAAATTCATAATCCTTATTTTCACAGCTAATGGTCTCAAAAAAGAAGATTGTGTACCAAAATTCCAATGTAATCTTTAACAAATGTAAGTAAATGTGGCCAACGTAGTAAGGCCAGTAAAGCTGGAGAACACACCTCATAATCGAAGGCTAAATCTGCAACACAAAACCAAATTGTGCAGCGGGTCTCCCTCCGCATGCGCTTCAGCTCCTTTAGCTCCTTAAACTCACGAATAACATTTCTTCTGCAATCTCGGCAAAACCTTTTGCTCTCAAACCTGTGACGTCAACGCATGTTATTAAACTTACTCACTTGGACCTGATAATTATGGCCAAAGTTTAAAAAATCTCGAGGCAAAGGCCCTTGAGACACCTCAAAGCAAAACAACAAACAAGTTTTCTCTGTACTGAGATATATGTATCTCTGTTTGCTCAATCAAAACCTACATATTCTTTTAAAACTGTTATAGGAGATTTGACCACTTGAGATTTTGTATTTTAAGCACTTGGAATGTATAATTATTGTAGGAGAGTAGCTCTGTGTTGTTTGCTTCTCCATATGAGTGATACGCGTTTCCACTTTTTGTAACTGATATGCACCTTTGTAGAACTTCAGAAGCCAGAATATTACAGTATAGCTAATAATAAGGGTCCAAACTGACAGTTAAGGAAAGGAAAAGGGAAATCTTAAGGAACCACATGAAACTTGACCTCTTTGAAGTTTATCTACACTTCATTATATACCACATGGAATCAGTGTTTTGAAACACTCTCAAGGAGTGCGAATCGAGGCGAGGCGGGCACCTAACGCCTCGAGGTGTACGTATTTGAACTCGAGACTAAAACGTTTGCATATGAAGTCACCGTTTATTTTGGAGTTGTTGGGTAACACAAAAATATTAGTATTTTGTTTATTTAACACTTACGACTTTATATTACGGTAGTAAATTATAAAAACTATGCTATGATTTTACATAATTGATATCATTTTCCTTCAAAGAAACAAATAGTTTACATCTTTTACGCAACAAGGCGTACGCCTCAAGGCGCTGCCTCGCCTTATGAGGCCGAACCGCCTTGAAACGTAAAAACATATTTTAAAACATTGCATGGAATGCTAATGCTTGCAATTTTTCACACAAATGTCATGTATAACCCCAAATTCACGATCTATGGGTTTTCCAATCCTCAGACATAAAATTCAATGCTGTCAAGCATATAAAATCCTAGAGCAGCAGGATAGCTATTGTTTCGAAAAAGTGACCATGCAACTTCTCATCATCCCATTTTTTGACTTGTGAACAAATACAATCTAGTGAGGATTCCAAACTTACCGGTACATGAGCCTCTCAATAAAATCCTCTTCCTTCATTCGTAAAAGAGACTGCTGAGTTTCATCTCCTAGTGCAGACCAGAAACCCAGCAACGTTTCACAAGGAAGTCTAGCAGTATGGAGGGCACATGCTTCCCTTGTTCCATGACCTCTGCCATAGTTTGTCATCCCTTGGCTTATCCATCCTCGATCTCCCCCACCACATGCATCAGGATAAAGCAATTTCCTTTGTCTTTCCCTCATGCGTGCGCTATCAAAGACCTGAACAATAGAAGAGAAGTGAAACCAAGAGAAAGAACCAATCTAGTAGACGGACAGTGATTTGGTAAAAACTTACATTCTGAAGTGCCTTCAATGACTTTGTTTCTAAAAAGCAGTCCAAAAGTGTCAGTGTCCCATCCCTTGCTGCAGTAAGTCCTCCCCAAGGGTGGATAAATGGATCTTGGACGTCATCTTGAAAGCTCAAATGAGGTGTATCCCCAATAGTACCATCACTTCTCAAAGCTCCCGGTTTGATAGGGGGAAGATGCATAACTGCTCCACCTTCATGCTTCATAGACACCCCATACAAAACAATGTGCGAAAACCCTTCGAGCAGCAACCCATTACATCTAGAGCAGTAAAGGTTTTTACGAGCTTGCTCAAAAAGTGTTTGTTTATCAATCCTTAAAAGCTCCTTCCTTGCATGGGGAGGCAACTCTACCCAGAACTACACGAAAAGATATCAATCAATCAGTTCAAGTCTTTCTAAACTAGCTCAAACTCTCATTTCCATAATAAAAAACAAGTGAACAACACAAAATTTTGAACAAATATTTCTTTTTTTCCCCTTACTAATCCACCAACTAAGGTAAAGGCTTTAGCTTTATCTAGTCTCACCACTTTCTTAACTCCTACTATTGCTTCTAGTCATTAACCATATAAAATCTCATAAAACCTAACAAAAACCCATATAAGATGTTCATATATACACACATTAAACTCTGATAATACATGATTAACATTCAAAATTGAATCCGAATTCCAAATTCCAATTACCATTTTACATTAAATCAAGTACTAAAATTACATCCTTCATAAGATCAAATACCTTCTGAAGCCGATCAAATGTCATTTCATTACGATGCTTAGACCAGATTCCATTAGCAGAAACCGGTCCACCTGAACACGAAGATGATGATGAGTATTGCACCGTTTCAACCTCATTAAATTGGGAATTTCCTTGTTGTAATCCAGGCATCCTTCAAGTTTTAAAATGTTCCTTCTTTCAATCCTTTCATCTCTCCTGATGAATCTTCACTTTATTTCCCATCATCTACGAATCAAAAACCGATAGAAACGAAGAAACAAATTGATTGAATACGAAAAATCAATAAAAAAAAATGAAAGACTTAAGGTTTTGATGATGATGCTTACAGTGAGGGAAAGTGAACCGAGTGAAGTTGTGTTGAGATTGAAAATTTGATGAGAATCAATTAGATCAATGGCGGATAGAGAATTAGGAATCTGGTTTTTGGAGGAGATAATTGGGGCAGAAGAAAGAGGAGGCGATGAGGAAGGGGCCAGATTTTGTGAAGATTTGGGTGTGTGCTTTATGTGTATTTCCTTTTACCTAGTGTTGTGATAGTAAGTAACAAGGAAAAACACACTCAGAAGGTAATGGTTGTTTTTATCTCCAAGTCAGATATGAAATCTGACTGGAGACCTTTTTGTTTGATCATCTGAATGGATACAGATATGATACACCTGATATAGATTTATTGGATGCCTATTTGTTTGGATTGATCATAGGCCTATTTGTTTCGGATTAGTCAGACGAGTCAGATTCATACAATAAAAAAACACGTAACACTACAGAGTAGAAAATATACACATATAATACACTTGGTTAGTATTCGTGTGGATTGTTGATAATTTGCATTTCCAACACGGTCGATGGTAACAGGTGCAAATAATATCTATGTTAGTTATTACCAAATTTATCATGGGCAGTAAGGGCATGAGATTTTTTTACAGTAATATTAACATAAACATCCTCCATGATTTGCCATGTCAGGGGTAAAGTTGCCACATAATCTGACAATTTTTTTCCACCGAGATTTCGTGGGAAATCTCATAGTTGGCCAAATTTTTGTGAGATTTTCACGAGACGTAACTATGAATAGTAAATTGTTTGGTTTTTAGGGTTTCAAAACCTTAGTAACTAAGTGATGATATCTCATCATTCAAGACAAGAGACTACTTTGTTGAATCTCGATCTGCCCCTCACGAACTAGGGGTGAAACCTATATAGAACTCGGAAACATCTTCGAAACTCAAGTCAGTTAGGACTTATTGAGTATGAAGTTTCGAGTTTAGGGATTGGACATTCGATTGATTGTATTGGCTTGAGATTCCGCTTGTGATTCTAATGTCTGCGTGACTAATGTAAAGCGAGCATGTTGCTTTATGTAGGCTTGTTTAGCCGAATGTTGATGAGTGGCTATGATGAGGCGGCGTGGATCCACTGTCTTATGATGAAACTGTTATTTCGCAGTCGTAAGATATTGAGATTCCTCTTTCGGGTTTATCCTGTATATTTGATAGATATAAATTTTCTTGTTCAAAGAGATTCGGTATTTCCGGGCAGATCGTATATTCGTATTGCCGATCTTTTATATTTTGTGGGGAAGTTCCCTCCCCGTTGACTCTTGTATCCCAAGTTATTTAACAACTTGAGATCTTTGCGGCCTAGGATCTTGGATCAAATTCGGGCTTAAGTCGTGAAGCATTAGACATGCTTCTATCCCATATATTTCGGGATTAAGGTATCGACCTCACTTCCATTGACCTCCTTTCTCTTTACCAAAGTCCAGGCATACCCAATTGTATTTAAAGCCAGGGCAGGGTTTAGGGGCCTAGGACACTCGTGTCTGCCCCCAAGTTTTGGGCTTGAGTACGAGAGCTCTTTCGGATTCACCTCCCTAATGACTTTAACACGGATTGACTCGTTGAATTTTTGGTCTTTTCTTGACTTATTGACATAGCTGACTGAGGACCAATTTTCGGACTATCACCAAACTCACGTCTTTCCTCGAAAACCAAGACTGTTATAGCTATTCAACAAAAATTCAAGTATGTTGATGAAGAAATAATCTAGCACATTGAAGTTTTGGATTTGATAAGAAAGTAAGTTTCTCTCTCTTTGTAAAGGTTCTTCATGTTAGGTTAATCCCACATTGATTGTGGAAGGGGCGGGATGTGTGTTAATAAGTGTGGGAGAAGCCTTACCTCTTGAGTTAGCTTTTGAGGTAAGAGAAGCCCAAGACCACCCAACACTGGTATCAGAGCCCGGATAATAACAAGCCTCGGCCCAATAACTATTGAAGTTGAGAGTCAATGTGTGAGGGGGAGATTGTTAGGTTAATCTCACATTGATTGTGGAAGGGGCGGGATGTGTGTTAATAAGTGTGGGAGAAGCCTTACCTCTTGAGCTAGCTTTTGGGGGTAAGGGAGGCCCAAGACCACCCAACACTTCAACTATGGGTTTCTTTGATATTGTCACCTTTAACAGTGCTCTCCTCACACTTTTTCTCTTTAAGAATTTTTATTTTGATGAAACATTTTTCTCTTTAAGAATTTAGTAACTAGAAAAGAAAAAGACATAAATCTATGGTTTACTAGTGGAGGATGAAGTTATCTTAAAAATAAATCTTCTAGATATCAGTTTAAATGTGATATATTTGTGCAGTTATTATATTTTTCTTTTACATAAGGTTTCTAATTTTTATATCGTCCACTTAAAATTTTGTCTATATAAGCATTTTATTTGTCCATATATTGGCCACTTAGTCTAATTGATTATCATAACCAATGTTGCTGTTGTCACTGATAGAGTTGACTAATAATATGTCGAGAAAATAAACAAAAAAATTTGAGAAGGGGAGTTTTGTGTTTTTGACTTCATGTAGCATTTTAGTATGTCAAATTATTAGATTTAATTTGATATTTTGCGCTCGTTGCTGTTTCAGAAAATTTTGTAGTTTGAGGGGGTCGCATCCCCTTAAACGCAACCCTGATTTAACTTTTTGAAGTCATTGTATCCCTCTTCTCATTTGAGAATCTCCTCTTTTCTTCCATTCGTCTCGAAGAATAGTTAGTACTAATCTAATCACATTTTATATTTCAATTGAGCACTTTCCATTCCTTATTCTCAATGATTTTTTTCCAAACGCATGTGGATCCAATCTCGATCTTATAATTCAAACAAAAAATATTTTCACAATTTATTCTTTTGCCCTCATTCTTTGAGATTTAGGAAGATCTTTTTCGAATTTCAATTTGTTTATCTGAAATCTACATTCTCCCAAATATTTATTTTTATTGACTTTACGTATTAGACCAAGATGTGTAGGTCTTTTAGAAATTCTTCAAGCTAATGATTGGACCAAACCATAACCACGTCAAGAGAAAAGGATCAACACCTTCTTCTTCTTTCAACAAAAAAAAAACACTTTCTTCTTGAGCCAAATATCTTATTATTTTTTAAAGAACTGAAGCTACATTTCTTTTTAATTCCACGCAAAAGTTCTTGCATACCTTTCTTCTTTTTTGACCAATACGTTGTCGAGCTTTTCTCCTACACATTTCAAATAGAACGTGTTGAGCAAAAAAAATATAATAAGTTGAGGAACAAAAAGAGGAATATGAACGAGGAATGTCTCGCTTCTGATTAACTTGTTGTCGAGGCAATAACTTACCAAGACAATGATCAGTAGCTAATTTGAGCGGATGATAAATCACACTGAAATTGAGACACAATAAAGACTCTTATCAGAAGTAGCACCAGAGAATTTCTCGCAATGAATGTAAGCTCACCCCACTCGTTCAAATTTGAGTCGTCTGACTGAAATAGACACAAAAGCAACCCAAAACAACCATCCAAATGGAACAGGCGAAAAAAAAAATGAAATCTGATTTAGAGGTGCTGCTAAAAACATTTGACCTTTATATTATAAGCAAGCGGCTTATTAGTTTGACTAGAGTGAATGAACATTGACACAAACATATTATAAGCTCACAGATCTTAACTTGTAGTATTTTCTATTTTTTCTTCCCAAAATTTAGAAAATAATCAACAAAATTTCTTCCAAATCGACTTTCAACCAAGGAAAAATCTCTAATGTGATACATAATCATTTCAGAATTCATTATCTGACGTTTGAATGCGTCATGTATGAGGGTTAAGTCAACAAGTGCTAGTTCAACAAAAAAAAAAAAAAGTCAACAAGTGCTTGTTACAAAAGTCCTAGTGCTTTGAAAAATAGCCCGGGTGCTAATAGAGCCTTTCGGTTTATAGCACAAAAGCTGAGTGGCTTTAGAGAAAATACACAACTAAAGTGGCAAAAGATGTGTTTTTTTTTTTTTGAGAAATCAACTACAATCTACGTTAGTCGCCTAAAACTCAACAACATAAAAGACGTCAAACACACAGACAAATTTAATACATTATTTATATTTTAATAATACAAATTCAATAACTATGGTTCCGCCTCTTATAGAAATCGAATTTGGACTTATACGATTTTGAATTTTATGTCAATACTATCAACCACTGGCGAACTCGGATGTGGTGGAACTTGGAAGAGTATTTCACTTCATCAGTAAAGCTGTTTTTATTTGCGGGGTGGATGGATATTTTCCAAAACAGAGTTATCTTCTTGCTGTATAAGTATGTACCCCCCGTGAGTTAGAGCGAGAGAAGAAGTTGGGGAAATGGCTTCTTCTCATCTCTCTTCTTCTCTCTCCGCTTCCACAATTCCTTCCCGACTCTCTCTAACAACCAATTCCACCCCAACAACTCGTGAGCTCTCTCTCTCTCTCTCTCTCTCTCTTGCGTTTCTTTATGTCATCTAAGCAATTGATTTCTGTGCTTATTCATTTGGTTTGGCAAAAGAGAAAATTTTAGACTAATTTTTAGCTTCAATCTGAAAACCCTAATAACTATCAAATCTCAATCTTTTACACTTTTCAATTTGAAGAGAAAATCGAAAGCTTTTTGTGGCGAATTTGGTTATAACATTATCTTGGGTTTGGATATGTTTACTGGATTGACAGCCACAAACTCTATACTAGACAGTCTTCCCACGTGGAAGTCCAACATGGGTAGTTGCCTTCGTCCACGTAATCTACTCTGAGTCCTGTAAACTTGAGAAAATTGAATTATCACATGTTTGGGTAATCCACCAACATTGAATGTTTTATGTCATAAAAGATTCAAGGTAGCTCAATCATAACCTATTGGGTTTTCTTTTTTGAACTTGAGATAATGAATTACAAGATGGGGAGTATTTTAATTACTTTGAGTTCTAATCCGAGTTTTACTCCGCTGCATTTGATGACACAATCTGTACCTTTAACTTTAAATCAAATCATTGAGATTTTCAAAAACTAGTTGCCAAAAGTATGTGGTTAGAAAGACGTCTTATCAGCTTCCGTGTCAAACTCCGAGTAACACTCTTTAAGGGAATAAGCATTTCTCTACTAAATTGAGATGAATTTTAAACTAAAAGAATATCAATTTTCTTTTACCTATTTGAGACTATTATTTTACATGATCATATCCTGATTTGAGCCATAATAAAGAACAAGGGGTTTCTTTAATTCGCTCAAAGTTGGTAGACTTGTAGTGTAGGTAATGTATACTATCTGTGTTTTTGTTTTGTAATATTGGGTAATGATTATCTATTCGCTTGAATTGTCGAAGTACCAGTTAGTTCAAAGTCGGTTAAGTTTCATGCGCGGGCCAGCTTGGAGGAGAGGAGCGACAATGATGGACATCCCGACTCTTTATCTGAACAACATCAGGTAAAAGCGTCACATTTAGCAATATCTAGTCTATTAATTGACATACAGCACGGCAAGACCATGGTTACTGATTAAACTATTTGTCATATTTGGCAATTCTATTAGAAGTCGTATTTATCATGTTTTCCTACGAAGGGAATGCGACAATCATTTAATGAGTCTTATCTCTCGCTTCTATTTTCATTTATGTGTCTATGTGTGTGTGCATGTGCTGTGATCTCCTTGAGAATCCATCAAAGAGTGGAAAAAATCCTGTATAGCTTCTGATGCAGAAGAAACTCAGAGGAATTAGAAGAAAAAAAAACAGAACAAAGATACGATTTAATCATTTGCATTCGAACTCGTCCGAGTCCAACGGCTTTTCTGTTAATTGAGTAACGTCTCTTAAGGTCGCCCAAATGAACTCAATTGTCTCAGAGATAATTTTAGTTATAAGACATGTGAATGTTTCCTCTTTGAGTCGAAGTGTTCGTGAATGAAATGGGTTCAGACGTGTTAATATTGAAAACGGTTATTATCAAAATTGACGAAGAATACCCAATATGGTTGATCCTTGAATGTCATCACATAATATGTGCTGAGAATACTCAATGGTTGATCTTTATCTCGAAAGCTGCCTGTTTCACACTCAAACCTACTTGAATTATACCCTTAAAATTCTTTCGAAGTAGTTTGGTGGATGTCAATGTTGGTATCTTTGTGAAGCCTCTCGATAAGGTGGTAATGTGTATTGCTGTTCAGAACTTAGGTGGGGTTCGATTCCACGTGGTGAGGTTCTTGGTCCTCTATTAGAACCACACTAACGTTTCCAAAAAAGAAAAAGTTGGTATCTCTAAGAGTTTAAGTTAGTAGTGTACAATAAGAACTTCTACCATTGTTATTTTGGATACTCGGTCATTTAACGAAGAATAATGGTGATAATAACCAACAAAATGTTATACTAACTGAGGAGAATTTGTTTCCATAGCTATGAAGCTCAACTATCTCTGCCTAACATATTTGACGAGAGATAAGTGTGGTAACTTTTGATTGGTGAATTGAAACATACTTTTCTTACTGCAGATAAAGCAAGTATCTACCTCTCGGCGTAATTTACTTGCATCGTTAGCTTTGGTAAGTGCTTCTGGAAGCTTTGTCCGAGTACCCAAGGCAGCTGCTGTCGAAGGATGTCGTAATTGTGGTGGTAGTGGTGCCATTATCTGTAAGTAGACATCCTATCTTAGTTTGCCATACATTTTCAGCTTCTTTATGTTTCTTATTACAATTAACAGATAGATATACCTTCAATTATCGAAAAAACTATTTTCCTAGCTATTCCACACTAATTGATCTTCTTCGACCGACGTTGGAATCGATAATTAGAGTTACTCCATTAAACTGAAAATTTAGATTTTTTTTTTCCTTTAGAGGGTAATTCACTGATCAGAACGAAAGTTTCATGTGTTAGGCAGTTAGTCCCGCATCACTTACGAAGACCTTCCAGACCTGGGTTATAACGCAACACCTTGTCTTACATACCGACTAGGCCTTTTGGGTGGGTCTGGCGCCTAGATTGGCTAGGTGGGGAAGCTTGAGGTGGTCTAAGGAAAAATTTTGTACCATGTGGAACTAGGCCAGTGGACCTGAATGGTGCCTTAGTCAAGGAAAATATGGCTGGTATTGGGCCAGATTTACATTAAAAGGTATCAGAGGAAGGCTCTCCCTTTAAGTGGTGGCGGATGGTAAGAAATGGAAGTTTCATGTGTAAGACACTTAGTCCCACATCTTCTTAAGAAGACCTTTCGGACCTAGTTTATTGCATAACACTGTCACCTTGTCTTACATATTGGCCAGGCCTTTTGGGTGGATTTTTCTGACTAGATTGGCCAGGTGAGGAATCCTAAAGTGGTGTAGGGCAGGCCCATGCCAATGAAAAACCTTGTACCGTGAGGAACTAGGTGGTGCCTAAATCAACGACAATATGGCTAGTATTGAAATAAGTGTTACATCATTCACTCTAATTTTCTTTCTTCTCTATGTAACTTAAATATGCATTAGATTTTATGCAAACTTCACCTTTTTAGCTTCTTAACTTAAGACTAAAAGCCACGGAATCATGGCTATAGATAGCGAAAGGTTCCCCACAAGCATCTTAAGTTTTAATTGCGTATCTTGAGAGGTTGAACATATATACCAAGAGTCGAACAGAGCAGCGAATATGTTAGCTAATTGGAATTTGGAACATGACATCTCCATATGAAGAACTCCATCAAACGAACTTCACCGAGTTGCACACCATCCTTCGTCAGGATAAATAAGGGAATTTTTATTTTAGGAATTACGTAGTCTCCTTGTATTCTTATTTAATTGGGTCTGAGCCATCTCTCAGTGTGCCGTTTTAAAAAAAAAATCCGCAGAAGCATAGACAAAGATGAAAGATGTTTAGGCAAACAAGATAACGAGGAATGTTGAGAACTTTTAAACACAGTAGATCAAGTTATCTACCTATACTTTTACATCAATATCGTATATCCATCCATATGCCCTACAAGATTTTCAACCCATTTCTCTCTTTCGTTTATTATATTTCTCTGGTTTCATTGCTAGTTCTTCTCAACTTGTAAAGCCCGATCTAGATTAACAAGTAGAGTTCAGATGAATTCGTTTTCTTTTTCGAAACAAGTAATTGAAGTATTTCCGTATCCATCATTAAACTAAGCCGAGAGGTCAACAGTCTATATTCATTTGCCTGTCGTATTGTTTATTTATCTTGTTCTATCTTCATCTTTGAACTTCTTGTGTTTGTTTACGAGATCGATATCTGATTTGACTTGCTTTTCCTTATGTTGAGCAACCCTGATAGTCAAATATAGAACCAGTGTTAGTTTGAGTTTTCTCATCAAACCGAGAGGGTTTAATGAATGCTCAAAGATATTCTTTATCAGAGAATTTACAGTGGTTAAATAATCTAATAGCAGAAAATGCATCAACATCTGATCATTTGCTCTTTTTTATATAGGTGACATGTGTGGTGGCACCGGAAAATGGAAAGCTCTGAATCGGAAAAGGGCGAAAGATGTTTACGTGTTCACAGAATGCCCAAACTGTTATGGTAAGTTACCTTCTAGTGGTGTCAACTGAGCCAGCCTACCCAGGCTCAGTCCAGGCTGAGCTCAATGATAGCCAGCCCGGTACGGCTCGGCCCAACTGACACCACTATTTTCTTCCAAAACAAAAACAGTTCAGATGAATATTACTTTGAGACAACAAGTTAGGGTTCATCTGGTTTATACTCTGCAGGTAGAGGAAAGCTTGTCTGTCCTGTATGTCTAGGTACGGGCTTACCGAATAACAAGGGACTATTACGAAGGCCCGACGCGAAACAATTGCTCGAAAAGATGTACAATGGCAGACTAATACCAGGTTCATAACCAGGTAGGTATTACTTACATCAAGTGTAAGCTATTACTTAGTTACATGATCAAATTACCAATTATTATGTATCTAGTAAGGTTTAAGTGGATAAATACACTTCTCACTATTGTGTTTTACATTCTTTTGTGAGCATATATCTTAAACAAATGAATTTTGGTACAAATTATTCATCTCTTCCTTCCCTATCAAATCTTATACTAGACATAACTCGTGCCTTCGGCACAGTGAAAGTCCAATTTTAGAATTATGATTATGAAAAGCTTGAAAAAGATCCTAAGCTTCTATCTTTCCGAATTTCACTTGGAACTTCTGCAACTCACGAAACACGTTAAGAAAGTGAAAGAAGATGTCAATACATTATTATATGGAGACGTATAGTTATTGAGGCTGAATTGGAAAAAATATAGAAAATCGTTCAAGAGAACAATGTGAAGAGGAATTCTTGGATATGTGAGTTGACGCATTAATTTTAGGTAAGTGTAATGGCCCAAGTCCAGATTTAGTGTAATATGTATAACAACTATCATCAAAGTTTGGGTAGTTCAATATGTTAATCATTAAGGCTATTTTCTACCATAAATAAGTCTCTAACTATGATACGAAGTGATCGTACTTCCTGATTTTGTAGAGTATTTAATCAAACGTGGCATATCGGATCTCTATGTTATAACGCTAACTCTAATTTAGTTTGTGTGTAGTTTAGGGTTCATGAATACTCTCTAATCCCTTGATTTCCTATGAAAGAGGCTATTAAAATCATGGGGAAGAAGAAACCTACATGAGTTGTAGCACCAATAAGAAGAAATCAAACCCATCAGCAATAAGAAAGGAAATCTAGGTATTATGCTGTTTGTACCCATATATTTTTTTCTAATGGCACCTACATAAGAAACCTGGGTACTACAATCTCCCCTCCTAAAAGAAAATTTAGTCCTCGAAATTGAATGTACTTGTCGAGACAAAAAGGTGAGGATAACGAAGTTGCATATCATCTTCACGCTCCCAAGTAACTTCCTTATCATTGTGGTGATGTCTGACTCCTTGTATCTCTGAATGATTATTACTATAAATTATGATAAAATGTGGTTGTGATAAAAATTAAAAGAAAAAAAAAATATAAAAAACAGGAAAGAAACATAGAATAACATCAATACAGAAAACAAGAGATATAGCAAACTCACTTTGTCATGAGAAATTCACCAAGAAATACAGGAAACTCACCAACCTTCTGGTATATTTCAAACCTACACGCTCAAGAAGTCATCTACTATCTTCTTAGGCACGACCTCTATAACAAAAACGAAACGAATTAAATATAACACATGAAAACTACATAAACGAAATTCCGAATTCTCGATTTAAAAAAAAGGGTTATTTCCCTAATGGCCCCCAACTTTGTGACCAGCTTCCTGCCTAGCCCCCTACTTTACGAGAAATACCCATATGGCTCCTCCCGTTATAACACCGTTACTCTCTCTCTCTCTTCCATTTCTTTTCTCTCTCCTCCAACATGTTTTCTCTCTCTGCCACCTCGTTAAAACCTGCTAACTCATCATCTTCTCCGGGAAGGTCGCCGGCCGACCAATTTTCCGGCCGACGACCTTTAAACCTAAAAAAAAAAAAAAAAATTCACCTCCCTCTCTCTCTCTAAACTCCGGCAAAGGGGGTTACCCTTCGCCGGAGGATCTGGAAGGTCTGCCCGAGCAGATCTGGAAGGTCTGCCGGAACAGACCTTCAAGGTCTGCCGGAACAGACCTTCATGGTCTGCTCGGGCAGACCTTCAAGGTCCTCCAGCGAAGGGTAACCCCTTCGCCGGGGTTTAGAGAGAGAGAGGAGAGATGAAAAAAAAAAAAATTAGGTTTAAAGGTCGCCGGGCAGAAAATTGGTCGGCCGGCGACCTTCCCGGAGAAGATGATGAGTTGGTAGGTTTTAACGAGGTGGCAGAGAGAGAAAACATGTTGGAGGAGAGAGAAAAGAAATGGAAGAGAGAGAGTAACGGTGTTATAACGGGAGGGGGCCATATGGGCATTTCTCGTAAAGTAGGGGGCTAGGCAGGAAGCTGGTCACAAAGTTGGGGGCCATTAGGGAAATAACCCTAAAAAGAACCATAAATATTAGTAATTTCTTACTTTCTTAGTTTAGTAGCATTATTGGATAACATGATTAGGCTCCGAATGTTTTAGAGAATAAAAAATGCTAGGAATTTTGTGTAGGCGGTAGTTAAAAG
>BEHA01000445.1:175332-205017 GCA_002897215.1 Eschscholzia californica subsp. californica
GGGGGGGGGGGTGTCACTGGGTGGAGGCGAAACTCAAGTTAGCGCACACGAGTGTTTGTTTTTTTTCAAAAAAGTTGATTTGAAATCTAACTCGAACACTGAATTGGTGATGTCTGACTCCTTGGTTTTGGGTCACTTGATTCAAACTGGTCAAATTCAAAGAGTGAGACGAAACAATTGTATAACACCTAATCTTACTGCAAAATTTGCACTTATCGAACTAAACTAACACCAAGTCATCAAGCAGTTTGGGGCGAGATCAGACATGCGCCGGTCCAAAACTTTCAACTAACTAAGAAGTCATATGTTTGGTACTTTACCAAAACATTAGATAAGAACAATCAAAGTTTTGATGATTCAAGTTAAACAAAACAACTACCAGAATACATGATTAATGATATTCAAATACATGGAAGTGGTGGAACATTCGAACTGGAAAATGATCTAACAAACATTTATATTATCCATTAACCATGTAAATATTCCAAAGGAATGCTGAAAAGCGGGAAATTCATGAACATTAACCATGTAAATATAAGCAAAATCATTCACATTTCAGCCAAGCATTGGAATGTTACCTGAGTCTGCTTACGGAATTCAATCATTCATCTGTTATTCTTCATCTGCGTATGGAATGTTACCTGAGTCTACTTCATTTGTCCAATGCATCTATATCAAACAAAGAACCAGATTAACTTTTGATAGAAATCTGATAAAGCAAAAAAGATAGTTAAATACAATACCAACCAAGGAGAATTGTTTGACTTGCTGAAGCAAAAGTGGATGGGACGTAGGTATACAACAAGTTAAGAGATTAACAAATCCCCTTATCCCCTCACAGACATTTTCTCAAGCATTAAGTGTATCCAGTTACTTCTCAAGAACTTAAAAGTTTGGTCACAGAACTTCACACTAACCAAATAATTATTACAGAGGTGTTTTTGGTTTTGCCATTACTTTAACAATTAAGTTTGGCCGCTGCTTTGGGAATAAAGAATAATCTCAGGGAATAAATTCTCTAGGGAATCCATGCTTTTTTCTATATTCTCTGGGGCATATTTTATTTTAGTCCAAAAACTCACTTGATCAAAGATTGCCCCCTAATCTTCATCTTCTTTATCACCTTCACCACAACAACTCCCCACCACCATCATTCCGGCCACCATCATTGCCACCTCTTCTCTTTCCTCCCTTCTTATCTTTAACTCACTGTTACCCTCTCTAGCTTTTGTTGCTTTCGTTCTCTCTCTCTCTTTCATTGTAGATGACTCTCATTATTTCTCTCATTGTATACATATCTCTTTCTCACTATATATATCTTGCAGTCTTTAATTCTCTCATTATTTCTCTCATTGTATATATATATATCTTGCAGTCTTTAATTCTCTTTCTCGCAGTCTTTCTTTCCGTCTCTCTCTCTCTTGGTCTGTGTAGATCTCTCTATGAAAATCACAGAGTTCGTGGCACGAAACATTTTGTGGCCACAAAATCCTCGAGGAGAGTTTCACCAGAAACTCTCATCGATGTCAGATTTAGACGAAGGGAACACTTCCCTTTTTCGGAGCAGTGTTTGTGTGAAAGAAGGAGAGAAATAATAAGAGATCGATTAAGAAATAGTGAGAGATTGAGAAAAACAATGAGAGATCGGGAAACATAGATAGCGAGAGCAATCGAGAGAGATAGTAAGAGATATATTAAGATAAGAAGAGGGATAGAATAAACGAACAAGAGATAGAGAGAGAAAAAAAATAAGTCGAGAGAAGATGATTATGGGGGCAATGTTTGATCAAGTCAATTTTTGAACTAAAAAAGTGTCCCTGAGTCAATATTTATTGACTAAAATCTTTATTCTCTGGAAAATTTTTTATATTCCCCAATGTCGCGGCCTTAAGTTTTGTGAAACGACTTAAAAAAAAGGTTTTGTGAAACAGGCTCTGTCCTAGATTTAATGAGAGTTAAGATGGATTTCAAGGGGCGGGATTCATGGTGGGTTTTGTCCTAGATAATGAGTGGGTGAACAAATTTTGTTTTTTTAGGTAGGTAACGGATCTAGTGGCTAAAATTTAAGAAAAACGCAACAGACGGTGAGATTTACCTTTTGGTTTGTCCCAGTCAGCACAAAACATTACGTTTTATTTAAATAAACTAGAAAAAATCGGAGTTCTCCATATCATGATCATGACCAATGTTAGTAGCAAGTTGAGATGAGCATTACTAGACTAACCATGACACCAAAAGCATTTCCTATGTCTTTCCCATCTCCAAATATTAGTATGACTGATATTGCAGAATGAACAAAACCACGAGTACAATTGCCAAGAGAGCTTCGACAAGTGATTTAGTTACAGAAGGAAAAGGACCTCTTAATCCATCCACTGCCGACAAAACAGAAATTGTTGGAGTAAGTATTCCTTCGCCGATTAACATGCACATTTCAATCACTACCATGAAAAGCAGTCATTTTCTTGCAACCAAACTTCGTTGGAAGAATTTTACTACTCTACTTTTCTTCCTATTACTTCCATATGAGGTAAAATGAGAAGCCTCTGACATTAAATCACTTTTCGAAGAATGAATGTTAATATTTGTATGCCTACAAAGCAATGAATACAAGGCAAAAGTGTCACCTTCACCCTGGTCGTCAGCTTGAAGAGCAATACACGCATACGTGACAACACCAATCAGAGTGAGAGTCCAAACATGATGTTGTATATTCATAAGTAGTCATCTTCAGTTGGGGATTTCAAGTTCATTGATGGGTAAGCATATACAGGAGATTATAAGCAAGAAAAAGAGTCTTCCAGAAATTTGGTTGTTCCTTCTCACGATAAGCATCTGAAATGGGTTCTTGTTGAACCACGATTTCAATCAGAGAATTAGATGTTTGGGGATCCATCATCTAACTTGTAAAGATTATTAAAAACTCTTATTGTTTTCTTAAGTAACTAACCTCGTAAAAGATATAAAGAAAAAACCTTATTAACATAACATAAACTTCTTTCACAAAAACAACACTAAATTTAAACTAGGTATAAATGGGAAGATGATTAGTAGCTAAAGCTGATGCATCAATTGCTGACCTTGTAGTTGGATCAAAAGGTGAACCAACAACAGATGCATATAGAGGTGCATCTGTTGCTGTCGGAGTACTTCTTTTCTCCAGCCACAAGTAAAAACACAAAAGTGTCATCTCTACAAAGATACAGGCAGCGAGCACAACCCATGTCCACAAACGGTCTGCCCTTTGATGTTGAGAGATAATTCACCTCATACTCTTCAATTGTTGTTGGCGAAGACTTAGATTACCTGGCACAACAAAATTAAAAGAAATAAAATCTCATAATCCGAAATTTAGAAATTAATTTTGAAAATTAAAACCTTGAATTAAGATGAACAACCAGAAAAACCAATGCAACATAAAATAAAAAATTAAGTAGCGCCCTCCCTGGTGTCTTCTCTCTCGCTCCCTATCTCAAAATCTCAACTACATTAAACACATCTTAAAAACATCATCAGATTATTTTAAATCATTGTAACTAAGGACAAAAAGAAATTAAAACATACGTGACAACATCAATCAAAGTGAGAGTCCAAACATGATGTTGTATATTCCTAAGTAGTCATCTTCAGCTAGGGATTTCAAGTTCATTGATGGGTAAACATATAGAGGAGAAGTAACAAGTCCTCCAAACACAACTCCTAATGTGTTATAAGCAAGAAACAAAGTCTTCCAGAAACTTGGTTGTTCCTTCTCACGATAGGCATCTGAAATGGGTTCTTGTTGAACCACGATTTCAGTCAGAGAATTAGATGTTTGGGGATCCATCATCTAACTGGTAAAGATTATTAAAAACTCTTACTGTTTTCTTAAGTAACTAACCTCGTAAAAGATATAAAGAAAAAAACTTATTGACATAACATAAACTTATTTCACAAAAACAACACTAAGTAATATCCTTAATAAGCATAATAGTGTAAAAAAATAAACTACTTAAGAAAACACTGAACTTTAGATGTAATATCCTTAATTAACATAACAGAAACTTCTTTCACAAAAACAGCACTAAATTTAAATTATGTATAAATAGGAAGATTATTAGTAGCTAAAGCTGATGCATCAATTGTTGACCCTGTAGTTGGATCAAGAGGTGAACCAACAACAGATGCATATAGAGGTGCATTTGTTGCTGTCGGAGTACTTCTTTTCTCCAGCCACAAGTAAAAACACAAAAGTGTCATCTCTACAAAGATACAGGCAACGAGCACAACCCATATCCACAAACGGCCTGCCCTTAGATGATGAGAGTGATAATTCACCTCATACTCTTCAATTGTTGTTGGCGAAGACTTAGATTACCTGGCACAACAAAATTAAAAGAAATAAAATCTCACAATCCGAAATTTAGAAATTAATTTTGAAAATTAAAACCTTGAATTAAGATGAACTACCAGAAAAACCAATGCAAAATAAAATAAGAAATTAAGTAGCGCCCTCCCTGGTGTCTTCTCTCTCGCTCCCTATCTCAAAATCTCAACTACATTAAACACATCTTAAAAACATCATTAAATCATTGTAACTAAAGACAAAAAGAAATTAAAACATAACACATAACACATCACATGTCACACATTGAATCCCACATCCCATATCTTACAACTTTTTTTTTGCAATTTTTTGTTGCAAATATCTTACAACTTGATAGTTGAAGCGAGGTCGGAATATTTCATTCACTTCTTCATCATTTTTAAGTTTAATACAAAGTGTCATAAACAACACTAAAGTAATATCTTTAGTAAACATAATAGTGTAAAAAACTAAACTACTTAAGAAAACACTAAACCTTAGATGTAATATTCTTAATTAACATAACAAAGACTTCTTTCCTAAAAACAACACTAAATCTAAACTACGCCTAAATGGGAAGATGATCAGTAGTTGAAGCTGATGCATCAGTTGCTGAACATGTAGTTGGATCAAGAGGTGAACCAAAAACAGATGTGATGTGACACGAAAATGTCACATTTGGAGAGCCTAACTTAGATTTATTAGTCCTTTTCGAGTGTTATCAATAATATTTTATGTGTTTTTCTTGTTAGGTATCATTTTTTGGGTTAAACATGTAATTTAGAATAAAGAGAGCGAATTATCACTATCATTTCATGTGCCGAAAACGAGAGAAAAAGACTTCAAACAAATCAAATGACAAGTAGAGTCAATGACAAGTCCGACGGTGAAAACAGTATTCAATTCGGAGTTCGGACGGGAAAGATATGAAAGAAATAAGCCAAGGTCTTTATTTGGAGGCAATCTCTTTTGTTTCTAATTTGAAATCAAAGTCAAGCCCAAAGACAAGCCAAAAGCCCACAAAGAAAAAGAAAAAGAAAGAAAGATGTAGAGATTTTATGGACACCCTTCTTTATGGTCCAAGTTAAAATAGCGTTAAGGGTTTGACTAAGTCAAGGGCCCTAGGGTTTGAGTAGTAAACACAAGTTGAAGTTTACTATTCATCATCTTCTAGCTTGAGAAGGAACCAAGCAACTAAAGAAGAGTTAGAGAGAGAAAGAGGCTAAGGTTTGAAAGTTCTTGAGAGTTAGGGTTCTTCATCAAGAGGAGAGAGAAGGGGCCGACCTAAGCATGGTCGGCCAAAATGCACAAGGAGTTGCATTTGTTGCTGCCAGAGTACTTCTTTCTCCAGCCACAAGTAAAAACACAAAAGTGTCATCGCTACAAAGATACAGGCAACGAGCACAACCCATATCCACAATAAGGGTGCCAGTGAGAGTGATAATTCACCTCATACTCTTCAATTGTTGTTGGTGAAGACTTAGATTACTGGGCACAACAAAATTAAAAGAAATAAAATCTCACAATCCGAGATTTAGAAATCAATTTTGAAATTAAAACCTTGAATTAAGATGAACTACCAGAAAAACCAACGCAAAATAAAATAACAAATTATGTAGTGCCTTCCCTAGTGTTTTTTTCTCTCTCTATCTCAAAATCTCTACTACATTAAACACATCTTCAAAACATCATTAAATTATTTTAAATCATTGTAACTAAAGACAAAATGAAATTAAAACATAACACATAACACATCACATGTCACATATTGAATCCCACGTCCCATATCTTACACCTTTTTTTTGCAATTTTTTCTGTTGCAAATATTTTAAAACTTGATAGTTGATGCGAGATCGGAATATTTCATTCACTTCTTCATCATTTTTAAGTTTACTACAAAGTATCATAAACACCACTAAAATAATATCTTTAGTAAACATAATAGTGTAAAAAATTAAACTACTTAAGAAAACACTAAACCTTAGATGTAATATCCTTAATTAACATAAAAGAAACTTCTTTCACAAAAACAACGCTAAATCTAAACTACGCCTAAATGGGAAGATGATCAGTAGCTAAAGTTGATGCATCGTTTTCAATATGGCATATATCTGATTCAATATAAATATATTGAAAAATGGCATATATCTAATTCATTATAAATATATTGAAAATTTCAACTAAAGAGTGAAGATACTTAACTTTACCTTCGAGGCTTCGACACAGACAGTTCTTAAGGATTCAACCAAGGCATCTTTTGGTATATGTTAGTTAATTTAGCACTTTAAGACGTCGCAATTAAGAATTACAACTCTTTTATTGATTCTCATTAATACTTAGTACAGAGATGATGTCTAACTAGAAAAATAAATTAGTCTAAAATAGTGCTTAAAGAAGATTCTGATCCCTTTCAGCATCCTTAGCAATCTTGGCTTCTGCTCCCTCTTCGATCCCTTCTCCTTTAGCCAAATACTTAGTTCCCGTTTGCTCTTGTGCATTCACAATGATAGGGCATTAGGTATCTCATACCAAGTTGAAAATTTTCAGTATTTGATAAATTAATTTTCAATACCTGAAGTGGAAATTAGTATTCCATTCTTCGTGTCCTCCAAGAACTTAAGGCAGTTTCTTTTTCAATGGCCCTTGTCATCGTCGTGGAAACATTTAGCATCAGAAAGGAAAACTTTGTTCTTGGATTTAGCATTTTTGCCTTCTCCTTCGAACGTCGGTTTCATCTTTTGCCTTTTGTTCTTCCGAACCATAAGATTTCATATATTGGATCAGGGATTTACAAATGAGCTAGATGTCTCAGACTATCTAATTTCTGAATTGGATGTTATTTCGACTGCCAAAGATGAAGAGCATGAAAATGATGATCAATCGAGGGCAGAAACAGAATTAATAACTTCTTGGACATTGGAATCAATAGAGAAATATATTCTGGAGGATCCCTCTAACATGGAAGTCCAAACCATTGGTCGACAAACTGAGGATTTATCTTCAAAGACGTCGAGAATGGAACGGTTTGAAACTACTGGGAAATTATTGGATATGCGCCTCGAGGAAGGGAGACCACTAGGCCATCATGTTTTGCGAATGATTGGACTCTTTCCAAAACTGAAAAGGCTGGGTTCTCCGTTTGGCCTAAGTGAGGCTAATGACATCATCTTCCATTCGCTTCATAAAGGTTTTACACATTCTGGATGTGCTACTACATGAATGGATGGACCAAGCCCTTAGAAGAGCTTCTTTGAAAGGTGAATATATTAAGACACAAAAGTTTCATTACAGTACAAATTTGAAAGAAAATGACGTACATATTTCCAGAATTTCGATCTATTCTATTTTCTTACTCACTTGGCCAATTTATCTGCTTGAGTATTTTGACTTCGGTTAGTGTAGTTGAACTTGATGTTGTTGAGTTTGTTCCTGATGGTTTTGATTTGTCTGATGTGGATCTTTGATTGCTATTGAATATTGTGTCTGGGGTTTTTCATATGTCGAATTAGATTGATGTTGTCACTTTCGATGATAATGTCTTTGTAGTTGTGTTCCTCTGCCCATTGAATACCTTTTAGGATTGTTATTGCTTCACATTAGACAAATCAAATTTTATATGCTCGAAGACTTTTTTTTATGCCCAAAATCACAACCTTTCTTATCCACGTCTTGCTTTGTTCCAAAAATTTGGATTGTGTGATTGAAGTGAATTTTAGGATTTTTGTTGTTTAGACTCATGTATCTAACTCATCTAAGTGACTGATTTGAACTGATTCTAGATTCATTCAAGTTTGACTTAAGATAACTTTGAATTAAGAATCTATTACCACAAATAATATAAAATAATTGTTATGACATTTTCTCTGCAACAGATAGGTCCCAAATTCAATTCATTAGAAGTGCGAATCAGAATACGATTTAAAATAAAATTGTAAGTTGGACTTTAGAGCCCTTGCGCGAACGTGTTTGTGTATCAATATCTTGAAATGACTATCATAATCCATATAAAAAAAATATTTGTTATACTCTTCAAAAGCAAACATGGAGTAAGTGCTATAGCCTATAAGTAATTTTATACAATAAAAATGAATAAAATAATAAATAGACTTAACCGTATAAGTTATAATCAAGCACGAAAGCTCTCCCAGCTCGTGCCCGTATAGGTAAGTATATAGCAAACTCTTACACTTGTCCCAATTGTTCTGACATAGAAACCATTGCACATGCATTTTTACATTGTCCGTTAACGAATAATATTTGGTTTTACTTTAACATCATCTCGACTAATGTTGAATCTTTAGCAGATTGGATTTTCTCTTGGCAGGATCAAAACCAAACCAGTTGCAATCCGAACGACATCCACTTTGTTACCATTTTTATGGCACATCTGGAAAACTAGATGCGATCATTACTTCCAGCATACAATTAATAGTACTCGGTCGGTGATAAACTTGATTATGGAATTCCCAAAAACCACCAAAGCTCCTACAAAACTTGTCCCTGCTAGTCAGGAGAAATGATAACCCCCTATTACTCCCTACTTAAAAATAAATGTTGATGCTTTTTTTACTAATATCAATACAAATATAGGCACCAGTCTGATAGTACACAATGCTCAATCAAATTTTGTGGAGGCAAAAGTAACAGCGACAAGAGCAAGAAACAATGAGGAAAGTGAAGCCACTGCAATCCTGAATGGACTCTTGTGGGCAGAGGAAAACAATAAAAAAAAAACTATCATTTTAGAAAGCGACATCAATCTCATGCATCATCTGAAGAACACGAGACACAAAATACAATGGCAATCGAAGATCCACATCCAGAAAATCAGAGAAAACAAAAAGATATTAGACGGCGTCAAATTCAACTACACTAAAAGAACTCTACATATTCAAGCTGACAAACTAGCAAAATGGGCTCGCAAGAAGAATAGATCGAAGATCTGGAATAATGTTCCTTACTTTCTAGTAAATATGTATTACAATAATACTCTTGTTTCTTAATATTATTTCACATTGGCCAGTGTTTTGGGGAAATCAGTAAAGTTTCCGGGGCAATAAGTTTTGGGTGAAAACAAACTTTTTTGTTTCCTCCAAACATCACCCTTTCAATTTTTTTATTTTTTCTTCTTCTCCTCTACCTCAACTAGAACTCCGGCGACTTCCAGCGGACTCCGACGGCTTCTACCATTAACACTGGTGACCCTCTCTCTCTTCCCTTTCTCCCTCTCTCTCTCTTCATCTCTCTCTCTCTCTCTCTCTCTCTCTCTCTCTCTCTTCTGCCTCTCTCTCTCTCTTCTGCCTCTCTCTATTCTCAGACGAAGGTATCCTTCCTTCGTCTGGTTTTCCCGATGAAGGGACCATTCCCTTCGCAGGAATTTAGAGAGAGAGAAAGGAGAAAATAGAGAGAGAGAGAAGAGAGAGAGAGAGAGAAAGAGAGAAAGGGGGAGAGAGAAGATGATGATGTCGTCGGCCGTCGCCAGCAACATCCTGCCGGCGACTTCTGGGATGCGTTTGGTTTGCGTTTTTTTTGGTTTTGCACCGTCTTCCCCGGAAATTTTTCTGCTTTCCCCAAAGCGGTGGCCTTTCACATTTCAACAAAAAAAAAAGTTATAATCAAGCAAAACAGTGGCGATATATAACAGCATCTGGAAATAATGCAACGTATAAATAAATTCGGGTATCTAAAAAATGCAACTTTGATTTCAAAACAAATCAAATTCTCTCTCTAAAACCAAAACCCCCTCCCGCCAATCCGCCATTATCATCTTCTTCTTCAAGTTCAGATCTTTATCAATCACTTCTCTTCTTCAATTTCACTACTATTGATTCACATCCCAGATTCATTCTAGATCAATCACTTCCTATCATGGCCCCCAAACCCTCTAATCCTCCCAAAATCCAAGACCAACTACCCTCAGGAGCACCTCCTCCTCCTTCCTTTCCACAATCTCTACCCTACCCAGTTTCTTCTTCTGGTCGAGGCTTCATCCCTAAAAATCTCCGACCACCACAACCACAATCGACTGATCAATTGGTTACTGTTGCTAATTCAGGTGGAATTCCGTCTCGTCCGAATCTCGTAATGCCTGAGTATACTCGACGTTATTTTTCTCCATTCAACCCCCATGTTCACTTTATGGATCCGCCATCTCAAATTGGATCTCGTCCTATGGGTACTGCCGTCACTCTTCCTCCTGGCCTTCGTCCAAAGGTTTCATCTTTTTCTGCCCTAACAAGTGTTTTGATCTTCTAGGTTTTGTCTTGTGTTCTTTTGTTTTGTTGATTGTGTAATTTATAGTCTTTTCATTTAGGTTAGTTTCATTTATTCAATTACATCATATAAGATTATGGGAGTAGAAGCAATGGAAAACTTGAGCTCTTTTATCTTCTTACTTGGAGCTCATTGAGTTTTTTATGAAAGTTCTAGAAATAAGAGTTGAATCTTTAGTCTTTAGATAGACAACCAACAATTTAAGGGTTCTGAGTTGATAGATGCTTAGAAGGGTTTTCGTGAGTTGGAATAAAGCGCTGGAAACAATGGCTGAAACAAATTGCAAAAGGAGATGCAATCGTGCACATACGTGATGATAACTTATTTATTTGATTCTTTCAATGTAAATTGGCTTATGGGTCAACCGTTGTAACATTGGTTGGTATTATATAGTCATAAGTCATAATAAGATTATGTGCAAGTACACGCAAGATGTTCGTAGATATTCTCACATTAAGCCCACCGGATTGATAGGGACTTTGGGAGTATACGAGTATTCTACATGGAAAATTATACTTAAAGTAAGTACCGGTATGCTACATCGTGAAAAAGGAAAAACTAAGGGATGCATTGTGGTTGGTTCACATTCAGCATTCCCACTGCTACTTAACCTAAAAAGGGAGTGGCTTTTAACCCAAAAGAGGATCCAATCAATGATTAAGCCAATTACTCATTCTTAGGCTCAGTGATGACTTTCCGTATTTTTTATTTTTTAAGTTCTTATGGTCTATTTTTATTCATATGCACTCGTCATTTATGTTCAAGATTCGCTTTTAAGTAATTTATACGTGTTCTTCAGCTGCAAAACTTTCATGTGCCTTCGGTTCCCTCAAACATCTGTTTTGCTTTTGTGCTGTATTAGGATGCTCCATTTCCATCCGCATCTTCTGATTTTAATGGCTCTAGTGACATAAGGTAAATTTGTTCATATAAACAATTCATTGCAAACTGTCTGCAATGAATAATCTGAATTATGTTATCTACAGGGATAAAAATAGAGACGATGCTCTTGTTACAGTTAATGATCGAAAAGTAAGTTTATGGTCTTGTTTATGTTATTTCTATTGTTTACTTTATTAATTGGTTACCATGTACAATCATATGATAACTGTAAAAAATTTGTGATGTTTTGCTTATTTACTTGCAATTTTTTCTGATTCGGGGAACATCAAAGAAGTCTCGTGATAAAGTTTATTAGAGCTACAGACTTCTACTGGTAGTGATTTTGAGTTGGAATCCCAGAAAATTGATGTAGCTTTATGCAAATTTTTGGAATTTAAGTAAGTACCAGTCTTTTCTGGTGGGGCTGGATTTTAGAATGAATTTGTTTTATAGTTTATACAGTCTTTAAAGAGTTTTGTCATGGTTTTTAACTCCCCCTTTCTTCTAATTAGCAAACTCTTTATGTATCCCCTAAATCTAGCATTCGTTTACTCATTTTAACTCTTTAAGTCATTCTCAGTCTATCCATCCGACACTGGTATGCCACTCTAGGTGTCTGAGATGGTGGTGGAAAATATGTAATTTGAGATATGACAGTCTTTCAGTCTGTAAATGTAAACTTTCTTGTTTTGGTTATTAGGTCTTTCATTTTAATTCAATTGCTTAAACTTAGTTCTGGGTCGACCATTGATACGTTATACGTAGGAGATGTTAAGCATTATCTTATTATCCTACACGACCGTGTAGCTACACCTAATACATTCATAGAAATTTTTACATTGTACCTACTAAAGTGACTGCGAGTATTTGAGATGAAAAAAGAATACTAAAGTGGAGTATCCAAGTAACATATCCACATCCATTGTCTTCCATCGTTTTTGAGCATTCAATAATCTTTTAAGCATATAGCTACTTTCATACTGTCTGCTTTAGTTCCTGTAAATGGTAGGTGATTTTATATTCATGAAATATCTTATGCGGTCAAACTCAGACATGATATTAACTTTTTTTTGTTTGATACATTTATAGGTTGGATTAGCAGATGGTGCTTCTTTATATGCACTTTGTAGGTCATGGGTGCGAAATGGATTGCCACAAGAAAGTCAGGTTTGCTTGTCACATACTCTTGGATGAATATTTCCTTTTACTCGGACCATATTAGTTTCTTAAAATATATTTACTTCATGGGTAAATCTCTAACCTTGTTTGAATTCATTACTTAACAAATCTAAATTATTCGCCCCATTTTTGCGCTTAACTACTGTATCTAACATTTATTACGTAAGACAAACTGAAGCAACAACTCCATTTATGGCCCTTCAACCAAGGAAAAATAAAAAGTAAATTGAAGGAAGCTGCAACAGTTTTCAAGTGTACAGATTATTTCGTTCCCCTTTGTGAACTTCTCTTGAATAGCTTTCTCAGACCGTTTCACTTTTTCTTCCTGTGCATGTCTCATCTGGATCTGGAGGTTTAAGACACACCTTATCTCCTCATATCTATGCTATTATCGCTGATATCATAAGGATGGGAATAGTATTTTGCGGATAGTGAGATACTAGATGTAACTAATAAGTGATATCAACATTAAATACCACCATTTATCTGGGTCATGAAATTGCGCGTGTTTTTGGGTGTATAAAGACATTTTCTGGACTGGTGTTATTTTTCTTGTGATAAGCATGCCGATTTGTACATGTAATTGCATATCTAGTGATGAAGTTAAACATGCCTATAGGTTCTCCATTTTGCGGATAGTGAGATACTAGATGTAACTAATAAGTGATATCAACATTAAATACCACCATTTATCTGGGTCATGAAATTGCGCGTGTTCTTGGGTGTATAAAGACATTTTCTGGACTGGTGTTATTTTTCTTGTGATAAGCATGCCGATTTGTACATGTAATTGCATATCTAGTGATGAAGTTAAACATGCCTATAGGTTCTCCATTTTGATGCAACTTCTATGTCAGCCTATGGTCTATACTTAGTTATTGTTGGCTTGGTTATAGGAGTCACAAGTAATCAATGTGATTTTTCCAACTTCAACAAATGCTATGCGTGTACTTCTGACTTTATAAAAATTGTTGTTGGCAGCCACAAATTGGGGAAGGGATAAAGCTCCTTCCTAGACCCTTGCCCGCTGCCTCTGCTGACACTGATATGTCAAAAAGAAATGGAAGTGGTGATGCAGATGGAGATGAGGAAAAAGAAGAGGTTGGTTTACTGATAATTGCTTTAAACTATTTGATGTAGCAATGTAGTATGAGTCTTAAAGTACAGCTGCATTATTTATTTAGTTAGTTATTGTCGAATAAGAGCCAAAAAGAAGAAGTGAAAGTGGTGATGAAGATGAGGAAAAAGAAAGCATCGTTTCTCTGATTAGTACTATGATTTGTTAAATGTAGTTGGTTAGAAAAAGTTTATGATCCGTTAAAAGTAGTTTTAGTATTTTTTACACTGAAAAGTAGAGTTGCATGATCTTTTATTTGGTCCTAACTCAGAATAAGGGGTAGTTGCTAATTACTAAGACCATCACTAAGGTGTCGTGCAAGGAATAAAATGTCGACATATTTCGGTCGAAATGACCGAAACATGTCCTAAATTCACATCACCGAAACGAAATTTCCACCGAAATCTGATACGAAATTTCGAAACAGAGATTTAGGTTTAGGGTTTCGAAAGATTCTATAATCATAACTCATATAATACCTTAGCCGTTTATCTTCTACCTTTTTGTTAATTTGTTTCATCTTTCTTGACTACTTCTTCTCAAATCTTTTGTTCTTCAAGATATTCTTCTCTTATTTAGGTGATCTTTAACTTCAGATTTCGATTTTAGAGAGAGAGGAAGAGGGAACAGTCGGTTTCGGTCGAGAAGTCTTAGAAATAGGGACTAAGGGTTGTATTTAAGGGGAAAACAATTTTTACTACAATACAAGTATGTTATATTTTATTTCTGGTTAGCCCCCTAACTATTACTATTATAGCAGATTGGACCCTAAACTAACTGTTTTAGGTTTACATCTGATAAATAATTCAATGTACCCCCTAAACTAACTGTTTAATTGCAGATAAACACTTAACTTAACTGTTTTAGTACTAATAGAGTTAAATAACTCAATTTATCCCCTAAACTAATTGTTTTAGAACTGTTTTATTATTCCGCAAATTTGTAAAATTTCCACACAGACCGAAACGTTTCCACGAAACGTGTCCACTTTTGGACCGACCGAAATTTCCATCGAAATCGAAATTTCATTCCTTGGTGTCGTGGTATGCTTTTGTAAACTGGTCGGGCCTTTATGTCATCAAAGAAAGATGTTTTAGTCCTGTAGAATTGTTTTGTACTTTAATGTACATTTGGGTGGATCAAGCTATCTCAGAAGGAAAAGAAGCAAGAGGTGCTTTTTGTTTTATTGAACTTTAGGTTGAAGTACTTGATCCATTCAAAAGTCATGCCAAAGAGCAAAATCCTAATTCCAAGTCAACAATGTTTTGAATCTAAAAGTAGAGATAAGTCTTTTCTATCTCCAAGGAAGAATTATAACATTTGGAGAAGGGTAGTATCTTGTTATGAAGGGGAGACCTGTCTTTTGTGATGCTTCGACGATTTTCTCCCATATTTCTGAATCTAAAACTGAATCTAGTCTATGGCTCTCTAGCCTTCTACATTTCAGTATTCAGAATTTAGACGGTTGGGTACGCGTATGGGACACCGAGTCATTCATTAATACTTAATTTTTATCTTGGGTAATTTTATCCATTTTCAAATTATTATCTGTATTGTGGTTTGAGAAAACATCTTGATTTGCATGAAAACTTATGCAGGATGGAGGTTCTGTCGAGCATTTATCGACCAATGAATTGTTACAGAGACATGTAAAGCATGCTAGAAAAGTTCGGGCACGGTGAGTTTCTCATTAACTTGTGCCATCTAATTTCGCAAGTATCTAATAGATTTAGCCGTTACATTTATTTAGGCTTGTGGACAATCTTGTTGGTTGGAATATGATTTATTGCTACATATGATTTCAGATTAAGGGAAGAACGACTACAAAGAATTGAACGGTATAAACAGAGGCTTGCCCTTCTACTTCCTTCACCGGTTGAGCATTTCAGAAATGATACCGCCCCTGGAGGCTAATAAAGAAGACTCAGAGTCCTACCATCCTCGAGGACAGAATTGTGAACCAAATAATCTTCCTAGGTATTTCTTCCTCACATTTTCTTTCCCATTGCTTTCGTGATTTACATTGCACACTAATTTTATAAGCGAGATTGCTAGCCCGACCCTTGTATGAAATTTCTAATCGGTTATTGCTTTAAATAAATGATAGTTTTGTTGCGTGAATAAGCTGTCTTTTCTCTTTAAGCGGCCTATATGTCTTGTTTTAAGTAGTGGTCATTTTTCCATAAGTCAGATATGAAATCTTACTCGAGTCTGAACTGACTCGAGTCAAATTTCAGAATTTGTCATCTGATAAAAAATAATATTTATAGGTGAAATGAAAATAACCCATGAAAAAATCATTGAACTGAAATAGAATAAAAATAATTAGGTCATCTGCTTTTCTTAATCCATAATCCTACCTCTTCATTATTTGTTGAAGAGAACAGTCGGTCATATTATATTGTATTAGTACCTCATGAATTTAAACAAATTAATTCTATCAACTTCATACATTTATCTCATTTTTAAATGCTTAGTTAATCATCTTTAGGGTCGAAAATTGTTGTACCACAAGTAAAATAATTCTCTTTTACTGACCTCCCAATAACATTTAAAACACTTCTCCTCATGCTTTTTGGTTATTTTTCTAAAATTCGTGGCACCTTTTATTGGTGAACAAGAAAAAAATCGGGTATATTCAACAACAAAAAAAAAAAATCGGGTAAAATATGTGGGTGGAAATTTTTTTTTTTGTTTCTCTCAAACTTCTACCACCATTTCTTTTCTTCATTCCAACTAAAATTGCTTGTAGATTGTTATCGCCAACAATCCTAGAGAATTTCTTATCTTGTTTCTCCCTTCCCGCGCCTTCTCTTCGACTACTACCACCACTTACCGTAATTTTCACTCTGTCTGTACAATTTCTCCCCTTGTTCACTTGTCTCTCTCTTTGTCTCTCCCTTGTTTTCACTTGTTTCTCCCTTCCCGCGCCTCCATCTTGGACTACTACCACCACTTACTGTAATTTTCACTGTCTATACAATTTCTCCACTTGTTAACTGGTCTCTCTCTTTGTCTCCTCGGGGAGGTGTTACAACGTAGTTTGGAGAAATCACCTAAGCAAGAATGCAATCTAGTTTGGTCTTTTCCCCAAATCGGATTGGGTGTTTCGGCAAAAGAGACCCTCCTCTTCACCAGAACAGAAAAGGAAATAGGAGAGATAAATGGTGAAAGTGGTGGTGGTCCGAGAGTTATAGGGTCGACCATGATATAATTTTGTCGCGATCTCTGCTGGTGTGAAGAGGAAAAGTGGTGATGGGTTGGAGAAACGAATGTATTTTTCACCCTCGAAGTATTTGAGTCGCACAAAATTTCTTCCCTGTAGCATCGAGCAAATTTATTAACTTTTACGGGAAATCCGAATATTTGACATCTGACCCGCATCCGTGTTTTTTTTTTTAAGTGGTAACGTTGTCTTATTTATTCAACTTGACCGTTACAACACAGAAACGAGAGATACAGTCGTGAAGAAAACAAAAAATTACATTCAGTAAAAGAACAGTTTTCTTCATTTTGTGTCTTCGAAAGCTAACATCCTTCTCCGCGGTAGGATTGGAAAAGCGAAGTACTCCAAAGACGATAATGCGGGACCATAGCCAACGACGCTCAACCATCTCCCAAATAAAAAGCCAAATAGAGGGTTCTGCAAACCATGACCACCACTTCAAAACCAGATATAGCTCACACCACACCCGAAGAACTAAATGGAGAAAGAAATTCATAGCTTCGAAAAAGCCACACAATTTCTTAAAAGCGGAATCAAACGATTCCAAGATTACCCTCCAGTATTCTCTCGATAGAGAAGTCATGTCCCACCCCAATCCGAATAGATTGCGATCGAACACCTGGAAACTATGGTCGCTTACTTAGTATGAGTTGAAAGACTCAACAAAGCCAGCAAAATCATGCAGAGGAGCTGCAAAGGGTGAAAGGTGAAGTAAGAAACCATAACTGACGAGAAATATGATCATAATTGAGACCACCGTTGTAGTGCTAATCAAGTGAGGAGAGGCTCGGAACCATAACAAGAACGAAGATAGACCTATATAGGTAGTGGTGCCCGAGAAATCTGATAGTCCAACCATTGTATCATAACTAAACCTTGACCATTTACCAAGGTCAAAAGGCTTTCCAAACATATAAGGAACCCAGATCCGTTGTAATATTCCTGGATCAAACGACTGTCCCAAATAGTGATAGAAACAAGACCAGCTATAAAAGATGATTTTGGACCACCTTCCTATCACAAGGCCCACAAAAGATTTCAACCCAACAACTGAACTCGACTGTGCACAGGCGTCACACGTGTATCCCTCTAGGTTAGTAATTGCTTTACAAGTGCCACGTGCACTATCTTCATCCACCAAGCAACTATTGGTTCCGGCACCGGAACAAAGCTCAACCACCATCAAGCCATGGTAGACAAAATCAAACAGGTGAAGATAATATGGTTGATCCATATGTGAGTGTGAAGTCTTTAGAGAAAACAAAGAAAAACTAAGTGCCTAAACCCAGATCTCTCTAGGAGTTACAACACTAACATCAGGCAACCTAATTCAAATGGAAAGAAACCAGATCTACAACTAAGGTGCTAAAACAAACAAACAAAACAAACAAAACCCTAATACATGAAGCTAAGATAAAACTTAAAACAAAAAAGCTAATACATAAGGTAAGAATTACTCCCTGTATGTTGGGTACAAGGATGCCCTTATCTCCGACTGTTTCCAGCCAAGATCCATTCCTGAAGCTTGAAAAGATTTGGATGAGAAAAAGTTGAAATTATATAGAAGTAGAGAGAGAGAGAGACAGAGGAAGCTTGGTACTGCCTCAGCAAGCAACAAAGAAACCTTCCTCCAAAATCGATTCAAAGTGGTGATTGTTGAAGAAGATAGTTAGATCTAGATGAGAATGAAGAGAGAGGAGAAACGCCCAATTTTTCTGGTGACGTCATCCTGGAGCGTCTCTCTCATTGTGGCCTTATTCAGTGTTACCCGCATCCGTGTTCGAATTTTAAAACAATATTTAAAATTTCGAATATCGGATACGAATTCGGATATTTCTTATCGGATATCTGCTTATCGGGCATTGGATACGGATACACTAATATTCGATCCGATAAATATCTGTATCCGATAAATAATTTAAAAAAATAATAAATATTTAAATTTATTCATCATAATACATAAGATGTATGGTTGAGATTTATTATTTAGATCTAATGGTTAAAAATTTTAAAAAAAAATTAAAATTTTTATAAAGTTTCGGATATCGAATAATATCCGATATCAGTTAATATTATCGGATTCGGATTTGGATATTGATTTATAATATCTGTCGGATTATTATCGTTATCGGATAGCTTATCGGATTTGGATACAGATATGTCTATATCCAATCCGATAAGTTACCATTTACAAGCCTACTTTTACCTACAGTTTAACTTGTCTTAATGGTTTTTAGTTTTCTAGAAATCTCAAATTCTAAGTGATTATAGTGTTTTTTTTCTTTTTCTTTTAGTACAGCAAGGACCATAGCTGAAATTCCAGTTGACATTACCCTGTCCAATTGTGACTGTATGAAATGTAAAGAGACAAATTAAATCCATATACTATTTTCATAAGTTATAGTACGATATGAATTGAATGTTATCTTTGGAACAAGACAAAGAAATGTCCTTAGTCGACTTAGTCCTGATGAGCAATCATTCACTTGTTCAGCTAGGGTAAAAGTAAAACCAAAATTTTACATGGAGACTGTAATACAAAGGTAAAACCATGTTTGGACATGATTTTTGAACCTAATATAATTTTTGCAAGTATATATGAATTAGTATGCATATGGAGGGAAAATTTTCACATCACATATTTTTAGTAGTAATAGTATTTAATCATATTTATGCACACCAAACCATCATTGGTACTCTTGATAATACACAACATTTTCTACCCCACCGGACACCGATCATGTAACCTTCCCATTTCTCAGTCGTGATGGTATGCCCGGCACGAATATCGACCGAATTCCGACTAGTTGACGTGTCGCACCAAGATCTGGATTTCTCTCTCTAAATCCTGACCTGAAACGTGCGGTCGACCGAATTTCGACAAGTTGACGTGTCGCACAAGATCTGGATTTCTCTCTCTAAATCATGACCTGACACGTCAGTCGGCCGAAATTCGACCGAAACACTCTATGCCCTGGCCCGACCCATCAGCCCCAGGACTCACCGGGCATAGTCTCATTTTCCCACTTTGGAGTGATGTATTATAGAGGGAGCAAGAGTGGAAGACCCCACATTCCATCTGTTATAATATCATGGTTGTACTACTTTCTATTTTGTCAATTTAACCAAATAATAAAAGACAATCATGTCCCCTAGTTCCCTACAATATTCAACTTCCATGAAACATGAACCATGCTTAATCATTAGTAAAACAGATCCATCATCATTGATTGATTATAAATTAATCAAAAAGGTAAGATTTCCTTACAAATTAGTAATATCCTACCAAATAAAAGAAAAAAAAACAACAAACAAAATCTTTTTCATATATTTTCTTTTCCAAATTTAATACAACCTGTCAAAAAGTTCAACCAACTAATCACCAAGGATTTTTTACTTTCTCATTCCCCCTTACTTTCTCTCTCTAAAAATCACTTCATACAAAACCAAGAAGAAGGAAACAAAATAAACCCATCTTCATTCAAAAAAAAAAAAAACAAATAATAAAAACTAAATATTATGTTATTAACAAAATTGCCATTGATGACATGACTAAGAAATAAGTAAAATTCTATGAAGTAGTAGATGGGTGAGAATTAGATTGAAAGAAGGGATAGAATTTGGGTTTTTGGTTGAGAGAGAAAGTTGATGAGTTTGGGTTGTTGTTGTTGGTGGTGGTGGTGGTGGTGGTGGAGGTGTTAGTGGTGGCTACACGTTCACAAGAAGGGCACATAGTAAGAGTTGTTGCCGGAAGTTGCATATAATATGGATTAGAAGATTTTAAAGTTCTTAAATCTTGTAATTCTTTCTGTAATCTTCTGTTTTCTTCTGTTAATGTCTCACAACACTTCTTTAAATACTCACAATCAACCTCTGTTTGCTTCAATTTTGTCCTGTAAAAATTATAAATTGTTTCAAAACAAAATCAAAATCAAACAAAACCCATTATTGAAAAGTAAATGATTTGTAAAAAAACCCTAAATCAAAATCTCACCTTGCTCTTCTGTTTTGAAACCAGACTTCTACTTGTCTTGGTCTTAGGTTTAGTTGTTTTGCTAGAGCAATCTTTTGTTTCTACAGTTTAAAAACAAACAATAAATGGGTTAGTATTTAACATAACTCTCTCTCTCTCTCTCTAGAATAATTTTCTCTCTCTAGAATGATTTTCTCTCTCTAGAATTGTTCTTACAGGGTTGAGGGTATTGTGTTCTTTGAAGCTTTCTTCAAGAAAAGCAGATTGTTCTTTAGAAAGTCTGAGTTTTTTTCTTGTTAGATTATTATCTTCTTCATCATCACTAGCTCTAGATGAACTTTTTTCAGTATCAACTTCATTTAATCCAGCAATTTCTGAATCTTTTTTACTTCCATTTCCATTTCTGCAAACAGAGAAATCAATCTGAAAAGATGAAACAGTACTATTTGGTGAAGAAATTGGAGCACCATCATCGATTTCTTCTGTTGATGGTAAACGATTAACATCAAATCCTCTAAATCCCACTTCAGAATTTCCTACAAAATTAACTCAAATCAATCAAAACCCTTAAAAAAAAGGAAAACAATAAAAACAGAGGAAAAAATCTGATTGTGATGATTTTTAGGTACCATTTTCAGAAATCCATGGAAACCCAGTTTGATTTCTAGTAGTAGAAGCTAAAGGAAGAAGATTAAGATGAAGAGATGGATCTACAGAAGAAACCCTTCTTCCATCTCTTTGTTCTTCATCATTTTTATCTAAGTTTTCTTCATCTCTTCCATTATAATAACCAACACTTAAACCCATGCAAAACCCTAAACTCTTATTACTCATCTTATTATGATTCTTATCAGTAAACCCACTATATGTTCTTGTTGAAGCTTCTCCTAAGCTTAAACCCAACTCCATCTCTATTACCAGAGAATCTCAAAAGAGGAGATTTTAGAGAGAGAGAGAGAAAGAGAAAGTAGATTTTGTATTGGAAAGGAAACAGAGATCCTATCCAAATCCTGTTATATATATAAACACAAATACAAAGAGTTTGACCGACAACCAAAGGTTTACGACACACACGTGTGGAACAAGCTAAAGGAAAATAAAATTTTGTTTTCATCTTGAAATTCTCATGTGTGAGAATGCTCCAAGTTCATTGTTTCTTAGCCATCCATATATTGTTAGAGGTCTCTCAATATACCCAGCCATATGACAATTTTATAGGGCTCGTATTATTATTCGTCCAAAGTGAACTTCACGTTTGTATCAGATATAAGTCTTTTCGTAGTTATTTGTAAGTGAAAGGTCTAACAAATGTTTTATTAGATAGTATAAATCTTTTAGTAGTTATTTGTTAGTCAAAAGTTGAGGTGGGCAAACGTTTAATAAACAAAATTTTACATTTGTTGAGGCAAACACAGACTGGGATACACATTGTCTCTGACTGAAATTACTTTTATAAACACAAATTATGATGTTATAAATGAAAAACTCTTCAGAACAATGTAATAACTACGATTGTTTACGTTACGAACCTAAAAATTTGTTTACAACATACGGTAAAGATCTATTATAGGAAAAAAAAACGGGCGATTTTAATGATACATTGATTTTATTGCAGTTGAACAATCGTCGATAGTATGATTGGTTCTATGAATCGAGAGTGTTTTACCTCTGCAATATAAACTACTTATTCTAATGTACACCAATTTTACACCTGTTGAACAATTTTACACCTGTTGAACAATCATGGCTTGTGTAATTGCAAAGACAATTAAGGACTCCATGTATAGGTCAATAAAATCACTAATTACCATTGACATTAATGAATTTGACCCAACCCATGTAAGAAATTAAGGGAATATAAATGAAATAATGGGGCAGGTTGAGTTAATCTTGTCTAATCAACCACCCACTAAAATAGTCTTCCTCATTTATTACTTCATTAAACTCTCTTAATGTTACCATTTTACCAAATAAATTTAGCAAAAAAAAGAAAGAAAGAATCAAACGGTGCCAATCATTTCAGTCCTTAGACCAATGACCGTTGACTCACCAATCAAAGTAAGGTAACGTTCACCTCTCATTAAGAAAAACGCTTACATCTCCACGTGTCAGTAAAGATTTGACTACACAAGTAGGAGACACAAAAATCTTGAAAAACAGAAAACGTTTTTGAAGGGTCAATCAAAACGGTAGTTTAGGTCATTAGAAAAATTCAATGGTCTTTGATGATGATTATGATAACGTGGGTCCCCATTACCCGCATTATCTTCTTTTATATGATGATGATGGTGATGATGATGACGGGGGAGTGTCCGGTAAGTATAACGGGTAAAGTGGGGCATTAGGGATGGAGAAAGATAGGTGACTGGTTAAGGGATCATACATGTCATGTTTGGGTGATAATTGCAATAATTGAAGTCATGCAGATTTTTAGTCTAGAGAGAGACATGGGAGAAGCATGAAGATGTGTCCTTTTGAGGGTGTTGAAATGGGGACCCACTCATCTCCTTCCATCCACCAGAGGGCAGAGCCCTTCACTACTGGATTGTGGGTTATCTGACTCAGCCCGACCCAGTCGGACCCGTAGCAAGTGCATTGTGATTTGTCTTTGAGTCATGAGATGGCCACGTATGGTCATATTTCTTTTTAAAGATCGGTTTCCAAGAGTCATTACATTTGAATGATATCGATACTCATGATTAATATATGATACATCATTAATTTAGATGAGCACATAACCGTCAGTTAAGACCTTAGGTCCTAAAAGCGATATAAAAACCCTTGCGGTCATCTTACGGTGTTTGTAAGCTCATCTATTTCTTATTTCATAAAAAAAAAAAACTCATCTATTTTTACCTCTATTTTATTAATTGTCTAAATTACATGTGATATATCTTGGTGATAAATTACTTCTACCGAGACTCGATCTTACGACTTCATGGACTTATACAGTTACTAACTCGTAATCAATAAATCATTGATTTTAAACGCTACATAAACGTGTATGATGATGTCTAAAAATGAGAAGTTGAACCTTGCATCCTTGATTAAGGTCAACATGTTGTCTTTATATAGGCTCCGCTGACCGACTATCATAATCGGTTGTGATGATGCAGTGGTGAAACACCATTTGAGATGAGACCATGCTTTGAAGGGCGAAAAAAAGATTTTCTTGTTTGGTTCTCTTTGTATTTGATAGATCTCTTGCCAATATCGCATTTGAAAAGTTGGCTTTTCGGCGTGTTTTAATCTTTCAATTTTCTTAGCCTATTTCAGAGTTTGTTGATTTCTCCTTCCTAGACTTTAGATCATATTAGGGTTTGCCTTTCGACAAAAAAAAAAAAAATAGATCATATTAGGGTTTAGGTTAGGTAAACCTTGACTCTAATTTTTCTTTCCGTGTCCCGAGGAAAGATCGCCTTAAAGGCCGAACAAATTTTCGAAAACCTCCTTTACTGTTCCAAGAGCCAGAGTAAAGTCATGACTAGGGTCGACCTGGTTAGAATTAGAGCCAAAGCATGACTTAGGGCACCTAAATAAAAAGCCTCGTGTTGACCTCTTAATTCTGGGGTTAGGTAACAAGGTCCTATTAGATTCACTTTCGCGATGACTTGGACATTGGTCAATCCGTTCGACTTTTGATCTTTATTTGACTTATTGAATTGGTCGACTGATGGCAAATATTTGGATCACTAGCGCGACCTCTGATTTTCAGAACAAAATTACTAATGTTTGCCCACGACCTCCTAATGCATAAGCGCCGACTGAGCAAAAACCGACTACTTCAGTCGACCTTAACATTAGGGTCGACTAAAGTCTACCAACATGACCGTTGGGGATTGTTGATCCTAGCATTTGGATTTTATCCAAGAGCTAGGATCTTCTCCAATCTTTTCTTTAAATTATTTTTTTAATGTAATTCATTTTATTTTATTTTCTTAAACTTTAATTAGTTTTAATTTTTTTTAAACTTTAACAAAAATTCACAGATTGATAATTAAAATACACCCCACCAACGTGTCCAGCCATCGAATAATTTCCGAACCTTTGAAAAAAATATTATTTTGAAAATAGTTCAAACACGTGTTTCGTACATATACAAAATCCTACACGTTTTTCGCATACCTACTAAAAGTTCACACGCGTTTTCAACATGCACAAATTTTACACCTAGAAAGACGTTAGAATTGAATTTTTGAAACTCAGTTGAGACTGAAAATTTCGAGTTAAAAAACCATATTTTCAGCTCAAGACTGGCTGGGGTTAGATGTGCTAATAACAAAGCTAAAAACGCACCTTAGACCATTTGGACAATGAGTTGGTTTTATCTCGGGTCATTTTGAAACTAACCTAATAAATGACATTGGGTAAAAAATGAATAGATTATGACATGGTTAGGGCAAGCTGCAGAGGACAGAAGAGAGAGAGAAAGTGAAAGGAGGAGAGGGAAGTCAAATCATTAGGAGGGAGGGGAGCAGCAGACAACAGTAGGGAGAGCTGCAACTGCAAACCAGACCAGGGCGACCTCTACTCTCCTACTAGACCACCCCACTCCAAAACACTAATAATCTCCCATCTTGTCTTAATTAATACTACTACTCCTACTAAAAAGAAATCCCACATCGGAAAACGGAAAGATACTCCTTCCTACAGACTAGACTTAGAGAGAGAAAGACAAACAAACATCAACGGAGAGCAGGGACTTGCGGCGGAAAGAGACACTTTGTTGGGCCCACAGGAGACAAACTCAGAAACACCAAATCATTAGTACGGTCTCATTTTGGATATTTATTTTTAATTATACTTTGCCCCCTCTATATCTTTACCATGACTAGTGGGTCCCATTATAAAGCTATACTTCCTTACCTCTAGTCTTTTTTTTTTCCCAGAAAGCAATTATTATGGGTTGATTGAATGGTCTTGTTTTGGTCCTGGTTCTCTCTCTAATTCTATTCCTTAGGGTTTCTCTTCATTGCCCTCTTCTTCTGTCTTTATCTCTTTCTCTCTCTCTAGACTTTTCTGTTCCTAGTTTACTTGCTGCTCTGCTCTTTTGGGGTGTCTGAGACAGAATACAAAGAAAGATAGATAAAACGAGCAAAAACAAATAATATTACCTTTTTTTTTGTTAAGGATAACAAATAATATTACCTGTGAAATAAAATCAAAGGTAAACCTAAAAAAAAAATAATTTTAATTAAAAATTCTCATAAAAGTATTAACTAGGATATCAAACAATCTAGTGGCTAAATTATCGGATTCAAATATATGAATTTGTTATCGAAATGCAAATATTTTTGTTTTTGAATTGTTTAGCTTGTGTCTCGAACCCTTTCAAAAAAATATGTGAATTTGTCATATTATGAAAGTCATATAGGATTTTACCCTTTCAAATACTACTTTAAAACATTTGAACTAAAGTAAAATCCTAAAATTGAAGAATTAAATTTGGTTTTTGTCAAACTCTCAGTAGGTATGAAAGTTTACAAAATTAAGTCATTGGGTCGGAGATATCAATTTTTATTCCCTAACCTAAAGTATTATTACTATCGTAGCTAAAAGTAAGTCGCTTGGCTAATACACATGCAAATCACTCAAGAAATAAGAGGTGGAAGCAATTAGCGTGAGCGAGGATTTTAAACTAATCCCGAATAGCCTAAAATTACTTTTTTTTTTTTTTTTATGAGAACCTAAGATTACTTAGAAAACAAATTTTTTACTTTTAAGGTATATGCACTAATAAGTAGTACTTTAAAAGTAACTTTTCGTTGAATACGGTATTTTTCTATTATTCTTCTTATATGTAACTTAACTTTCCAAACCAAAACAAGTGATTTTGAAAATTCTCATTAGATAAATAAGATCTACGTCAAATTTTCGATCATAATTATTTTCGATCATAATTTAAACATAAATTCACATTCATCAAAATTAATGTATGTAATCATTGGTAGGGACGGGAATTGGGCGAGTTAGGTCGGACTCGGACACTTGTGTTTGCGGACACAGGCGGATCGGGCTAGGGAGTATTTTGTCCGATCAGGCTATCGGGCATTCTACGCTGGACAAATATGAACATCTTTGTGCCCGGTTTTGCCAACGAGCCCGCTCGAACTCAAACAGGCTCGGGGGGACGGGCCGCTGACCTATTGAATTGAAAAATAATAGATTATTTCTCAAATAGCCCACAACTTTGTGACCAACTTCCTGCCTAACCCCTACTTTATAAAAAAATACCCAAATGACCCCTTTTTCAATTACAGTTATAACATCGTTAACTAGTCATCACCTCTCTCTCCTCCATCTCATCAACTCTCTCTGCCACCTCATTGTCTTCACCGACGAAGGTCGCCGGGTGGCCAAATTTCTGGCCAGCGACCTTCAAACATAAAAAAAATTTTTTTTTTGTCTCATCTCTTTCTCTAAATACTACGGCGAAGGGGGTTTCCCTTCGCCGGAGTATTTAGAGAGAGGAGAGAGGATTTTCCTTCGCCAGAGTATTTAGAGAGAGGAGATAGGATTAATTTATTTTTTTTAGAGAGAAAGAGGAGAGTTTTTTTTTATGTTTGAAGGTCGATGACCGAAAATTTGGTCGGTCGACGACTTTCGCCGGTGAAGACGATGAGGTGGTAGAGAGAGGTGATGAGATGGAGGAGAGATTAATGATGACTAGTTAACGGTGTGATAACTATAATTGAAAAAGGGGACCATCTGAGCATTTTTTATAAAGTCGGGGGCTAGGCAGGAAGCTGGTCACGAAGTTGAGGGCTAGTTGGGAAATAACCTAAAATTAACTTCAATTATCAAAAATGAGTGTAAATTTCTAATATAAATTTCTTCATTACTATTAGAGTAGATTTTGATACGTCATTTGATTTACATCAATTAACATACAAAAAAAACAAAGAAATACATCTTTAGGATCCGTTTACAACTCAGAGATCATGAGATGAGAAAATTAATAATTCAGTTAGGATTACTAACTATTTCAAAGTTCAAGAGAATATACGATGGTCGGAGAAGCTTCGACAAAGTGCGGTGGTCCGAGACTTCGAGTAATAAGAGAGCGAGAGAGATGGTCAGAGACAAGATAAAAAGGTTTGTAAAGAGAAAGAGGCGGAAGGCTTGGATCAGTGGAAGCTGTTTAGGGTTTGTACAGAAATATAAAAGGGGTTGGGGTGTATTATAGGTGAGAACCATATAATCCAACGACTGATGATGTATGTTGAAGAGGCAAGATATCTCCGTCGTTGGATCATATAATCTAAAGAAGGGTTTAAGGTTAATAAGATAGGCAGTCGGGTAGAGAGTCCTATCGAGTGAACAGGTCGCGGGCCTTTTCGGCTGTGCGGGTGGCGGACAGGTAACGGGAGGGTGTGATGGGTTGGGACGCCGATAAGAGGCCTTACTCGAGACCTGCCCACTTCCACCCGATATTTCGGACTAGGTACGCCCCAGTCGGGTGCTTATCGGACGTTGGGTCGTCTCGGATCGGGCGGTTAGGGTCTGGTTTCAGATTTCCGGACTGTTTTCCCGACCCTAATCATTGGTAATTTGAGGACAAGGAACTAGAACATCTGATGGAACCTACCACATGGGACAAAATTTAACTTAATCGAAAGAAGTCAAAATAGAATCTGGTACAAAAATAGGGATCAAAAGTGAAAAACACGTCATGCAAGAAGCAATATAGAATTAATTCACAAAATAAAAAAAAAAATAAAACAAGATTTGAGGGGGATGGGAGTCGATCCCGTGATCTGGAATGTGTTTGGGTTAAGATCCTACCATTCTATGTCACCTAAAATGTACAAGTTCTCAAGATTTAAACCCTAGCTGCAGTCAAGGACTGCCCGACCCTGGCTCCACCCTGTGTGTGAGTGTTTATTGGCTCTTGAGCCTGTTTAATGATTGTTTGTCTCGGTCAGACTATTTAGCACTTGAAGCCCAGAGTAGAAAGTACCCTCCCAATTCGACTCAGTAAATGGTCTAAAATCGAAAACAATATTCCACCACGACCTCAACCGTGTTAATATTACGCATGGCATGGGTAGGGGTGGGAATCGGTTCGGACGGGCGGGAAACGGACACTAAGTCAACCGGTCCGGGCGGAACGAGCATATGTCTTAAGTGTCCATTCGGACATCCGGACAAAACGGACGGGCATTTCGGATTTTTCTCTAACAAAGTGCCCGTCCGTGACCGTTTTGATAGTCGGGCAAACCGGGTATCGGTCGGTCGGGCACCGGTTACTAATGAACAAATAAAAAAAAATATCTGAAATTAAAATTGTTTGGTAACTAAATACAACTTTTTAAACTCCCACTTTACAATCCAAAAAGTACATGAATACAAAATTAAAAGATAATCATTGAGATTTTTCATAGATTACGATCGGTTTTATTCTTCTTCACATGGATTACGATCGGTGCATTGTGGGTTCTACGGTGTATTGTGGGTTCAAGGTTACTGATGAGATATTGAGATTTTGGAGGAGAGAGAGAGACTAGAGAAGTAGAGAGGTGAAGATAAGATTAAGAAAAGTGATATCTAGGGTTATATATTTTTACTCTTGAAATCTAACGGTTGTAGCTAACCCTACAAATCTAAAGGCTTAAAATCAATCATATAGGCGGGCGAGTATAACGGGTAGGATAAACGAACGTATATGGACGGATTCGGTCGGACGGACA
>BEHA01000445.1:205194-219862 GCA_002897215.1 Eschscholzia californica subsp. californica
CCGACCCCCCCCCCCCTAGGTGACGCCAAGGAGTAGCTTGTTATCTTTCACTCCATGTAGGTGGTTCGCATTGATGTGTATCTTAATAGAAATTATCGAAGATAGATGGCCAAATTTAGGTTATTATGTCTGAATTCTGATAAAGGTGTAATGGGGGAGACATATGAAAAAGTGCCCTACTACTAGTAGAGGAGCATAGGGTAGAGGGAGTTTCTAGTGTAATAAACTAAGGTCTACTGGGGAGGGTACGGATCAGGTATTCAGGTGGGTTAAAACCCGAGTAGTTGAAGATCCGGGTTCAGAGAGGATCTTTGAGAGAACTGTCCTTGTTAAAATTCGGGTCTGACAAAATCAGCCTTTGCAGGCTGACCCGTCGTCTCAAAGACTATTAGGCTGAGCATAGAGAGAGAGAGAGAGAGAAAGAGTCCAACTGTATCGCGTGCGTGAGGGAGTCAAGCGTCATGATGATTTTCTCTTACAAAACCTAGAGAGAGAAAGAGTAAGAATTGAAGTAAAAGAAAGAAAGGCCCTGAGAGAAATATGAATGTTAGAGAGAGAAAGAGACTAGTCTTATTACTTTCTAGGTTTATTTGTGTTCTGTCTTGGGTCTTGCATTCATTATGATGAACAAGGACAACTTTGTCTATTGCTTCAAAGTTCTCTAACCGTTGATTATGTTTTAGAATTTTGATTCTCAATTATTAGTTCACATATTATACAGTGTCAAAGTTTTTTTTTTTTTTGAAATGTACAATGTTTAAAGTACACACCAATTCCTTTACACCACACTTTTATCCATCCTTGATCTAAAATATAATAGAGAAAAGAAAAATGAAAGATTTACAACTAAAAGTATGTAAATAGTGTCCAGATCTAAGTGTCACCCTTGAAGATGAGAATTGAGATTGTGGTGTTTAATGCTACTCCAAATTTTATGTGCGTCACAGTGTCAGTATGAAAAATTTGTATGTAAGCCTTATTAAACACTAGAGGCGAGGTAACTCCTGATAATTGAAGTTTTGTTGTGGTGTTTAATGCTACTCCAAATTTTATGTGCGTCACAGTGTCAGTATGAAAAATTTGTATGTAAGCCTTATTAAACACTAGAGGCGAGGTAACTCCTGATAATTGAAATTTTGTTGTAGCTAAAATTCTATGTGTTTCGTAAGAAAAATTTGTATGTGATTCTTATATAAACACCATATTAATAGACCGAATCTGGTTTCAGTGAAACCAGACTTTCAAGGTTTGATTTCTCCGTCGAAGGACTCTACCCTTCGCTGGAGAGAAAGTGAGCGCTAGAGAGAGGGAGATTAGAGAGAAAGATAAACAAAAAAATTTGTACGTCGCTGGAATAATTAGCCAGTCGGCGACCTTCATCGAAAAAGAGGATGAGGTGGCGAGAGATGATGTGAAGGAGAGAGGTGATGAAATTGAGGAGTGATGAGGTGTCTTTATTCTTTTTTAAACAAATTCCATTTTGGCCTATTAGTTTGTTCGAAATAATATTTTTTTTTAATCAATCCATATTTAAAAGGAGACCACTTTTGGTTTTACAAAATTAATTTTATAACAAAGACAATTATGGAAACAAGAAAATTAATCATTAAAAGTAACTGACGGTGTTAACAAAAAAAAGTCAAATTTGAATTTATGAAAAACAAAAGACTATAAAAGAAGCCGGTCATAAAATAGGGACTAAAATAAAATAACTCAAATTAATATAGTGATTACAAAAATACATGGTTAATTCTTCAATGACAATAGGGAGAGGTGTATAGATCTCTAGTGTTTGTACACTTCATAACTAGTAAAATCTTACATATTTATCAAATATTGTAAACATGTTGCACATTTTTTTTGTTTTACTAATTGAATTTTCTCCATTTTATAACGGAGTAGTCTTTTGTGTTGGAGACTCCAAGTCCGATATATGGGAAACAAGGTTACAGCCCATGTCTTATTCTTCGTGACTCTCCTTTTAAGAAGTTGGGTGAGTGGAAGATTGGGCTCTGACGTTGAAGAATTTAGTTTTATGATAATGTTATTAGAGAACATTTCATATACAACAGTAGAAAGAAAGGGTGGTGAAGACTGAACAGAATGATACTCAAATTTGTGGGTCTTTGGCCTGAAAACACAAATTAGAACATTGATCTTTTCCGACCATAAATTAGGGAGTGACACCGAAAATTTGTGTTTTGAAAATCATTGTTTGGAGTACATTATCCTAATTACATACCAATCTTGTGAGTTGACCTAGCAATAAGCTATTATTATTACAAGGGATAGAAATAAATACCTCATTTGAAATGTACTACTATTTCATATTTTCATGAATTTGTCATCAATTATATTTAAAACAAAATGATTATTCATAAATCATAACCAATGTATATATTTCTTGTTGTTGAAAGTAGACCCATGTTTCTATATCCACTTGCTTTATTTATGAATAAAGAAGGTCAATTCCATGCCATACTTTGTGGCATATAATTGGGTATATCAGCATGAAAGTTGATTATTGGGAGAGTGGACAATGTTGGCCAACTTGGGTTACCCATCTTTCTTTCTTGAACAAGAAACCTATAAAGAAAAAAAACAAAGAACATTCATGATCAAATGTGGTGGAAGATGATGTAAACAAGAAAAAGAAAAAGCAAGGAGCATGGATTGGTAGAAAAAGAAAGAGAATGTCTTCGTTTACTTTGTTACCTTCCCCATCATTTTTATGATTGCAGTTTATGAGTATTAAAATAACATTCTCTATTTTTCATAGGCCCTCTTCCAAAAGTGAAACCATCCTCTAGTCTAGATAGAGAGAGAGTCAAAATCCTCCTTATTCTCTCTCTCTCTCTACAATCTTTCAACTCTTGTAGTATTAAAAAGTTGAGAGTAAAATAATGAAGGAATGAAAAGGATGGGAAAAGCTAAGTACGCATGCTCTGGTTGTACTGTACCCCCAAAAGCAAGAAACTGTTGAATCAACAGCATGATTGAGTCCTCTTCTATTCTATTATATCTTCTTCTTATTATGTATATATCATGTTCTAATAAAAATATAATGATGATTACACAAGATTGAACACAACCTAATCAATATGTCTCTACTCATACTCTTTTCAGAGTTAGGGATGGTTCCGTTTAGAAATAAGTAGGATTATTGTAGGAGTGTATGTGATGTCCATAATCAATAGGGCTTGTGCAAGATTACCTACTTAAGATGCCATATCAAAAGTGATGATAAAGTCGGCTCCCGCTCCGAGCCAAAATGTCATTAAACTGACCTTCTATTCTATCGCGTAAAAAAGTTGTAAAGATACTCCATGTGACACTTTAGAATGTTCACTTAAGGATCTCTAAACTAAGTACCACCGCTTCATTTTTTTTTTGTTAAAGGACTACCACTTCATTTTAAAGATCCAAAACTAAGTTTTAGATGGACGATGGTTTATAAAGAAAAAAAAACTATGTGGCATTCTAATTTCAAGAGTTTGAGGCATTGGAGATGTTCTAAGTGATCTGTAACTACATGTAGTTTTGTCCTGATTTACAATATTTGATCCTACCTAGTAATAATCTTAAAACAATTTTGACAAATAATTTTAGTCATTTCCGTTTGCATGATGCTATTTTGAATGCGAAAATCCATATATCCAGTAGAAAACACACAAAACCAATAGATTCATGCGTCAAAATATCTTTTGTAGTCTATATATTCAATCTTAGCAAACCATACAAAATATTTTATTAAACCATCTATCTCAAGTGATGGTAATCAGAGCCCCCATTTGAAATTTTGGAAGATATTTTAAGACAACTTGACAAAAAACTAGTAGGTGTTTCACTGAGGCTCCGAATAGAAAAACGAAATAGAGATAAACTACAACTAGGTTCTAGGTTTTATCTCATGAAATCTTACACTTATATAATAGAAGAGCATGAGTTAATCGGTAACTCATGAACTATCGTTATTGTTAACTCAATTTCTTAACATATGCAATTCTATCTTTATTAAAATAATCTTTCTCCAATTACAATAAGTAATCTTTTCTTTATCCATGGGTATTGGTAAACCTCCTAATTTGTAGGATGACACATCTTTCACAAAAAGGAGGATGTGCATTTGTGGAAATGATGCATTAGGGAGTATCATCTATTTCATAAACAAATGTGAAGTGCCTCATTTTTTTTTTTTGTTGCAAGGAGCCTCATTGATTTGAGGAAAGGGTGAAATGATGTCAAAATTTTCAAAATATTTTAATCCATACAGTGAGGGGTATTTATTAATTCAGACTTCCCTTTTGAGTAGGATATTAATTATTGAAGCAACATTCATAAGATCTTCTTGCATGATTGATCATGTGACTGATCATAAAATAAAATAGCCCCAACTCAAGTTTTCATTTTCTCAAAAGAACATAAATAATACTCTTAATTAGTACACTAGTTGAGTTGAAATGCATGAACTCTATCAAGGGCTAAGTCAGATTGACTTTTCCTCTACAATTACACATATCTAAATAATTAAAACCAATTAAATTCTTTGCAAGGGTGGACGACCCCTCAGATAAAAGAGACCAGGGTCTGTTGGCTCGCCAATTTCAAAGAAGGTGAGACGCGGGTCTTCCGTCCACCCTATAAATAAAATAAATCACAAGATGGAAGAGGGTTTTGTTGCTAGTGTTGACGACTCATGAACTAAAAAAGATCTCAATTTATTGACTTGAACAAAAAAAGAGTAAGAGGGAGGCGGGTCGTCCTCAGACCTTGTAAAATAAAATAAACGACTAGATAGAAGAGGGGTTTGTGGCTAGTTAATTGTCATGAATAAGTAACTAATTCTTTGTGTGATACCAATGAGCATCTATTTATGAAGACAAAATATAAGAAATAGATGCCATATAGGGTTGAGACCAAATGGTTGACAATGTAAACCATTATTTGGTATAATACCTAGTATGTTCACCCCCACATTAGGTGGGTTATAGGGGAGGGGAGAAATTAGGGTTCACGAGGAAGGAATAGAATGATAGGGACTGATAACAGTCCAGGGTAGCAATGATGATGATGAGAAGGATACAAGGCATGGAAGTGTTCATGATTGGAGGCATTATGTCAGATTTACCAATTTCGTAATTATTAATGGAATCCAAGGATAATTTCGAAGTGAACATGTATGATGATGGATGATGATGATGGGTCAATAGAATTATGATGAGTATGATGATGGGTGAAGATGATGATAGTGATGATGATGATGATGAGAGGTGAGGAGGATAGAGCAGGTGGGGCTTGTAGGTAGGACTATAGGTAGGGTAAACAGGTGGGGGAGAGTAGAGTGTGATGACTTGTGAAATACGAATATCTCTCAGTCTTGTCTTCTCGCTTATTAGTCTTTAATTTGTATACTTCTTCACATAATGTCTGCCTCAGATCAAACACCTTAACAACCCCAGGTATCAAGTGCAATGGCAATCTTTGGCGCATATTTGCAGTATAAGAAACATCAAACGTGATATCCAACAGGTTAAATTTAGTCACACAAATAGAAATGCAAATTCTCATGCGGACAAACTCGCTAAATGGGCTCGAAGGAGAGATAAAAAATGTGGAGTTGTATTCCCTATTTTCTTTTACATATGTATTGTAATGCCACTCTGAATGCTTAGTTCTTAATATATTTATACTTAACAAAAAAAAAAAAACATAATGTCTGCCTCATAATATGATCTCTCTCCTCTCTTGAGTTGCTTGCTTTTAACCAAGTCATTCTCATAATAATATAATGATGTCTTTGTATTTATTATTTTAGTACTGTGGTGGTTGGCTAACCCGCCCAGTCCGATCTGAACGGGATAGAAATTGAGTTGAACATAATAATGTTTAACTGCGTTCAACTAAAAAATCGATCGACTAAACTATATACACACGAGGGTATAACTCGTGATCGGTGGACACGAGCAGTTACATAATCCCAATCTTTAGAGATATGTTTGAGAGTTGTCGTCTTAGTTATCGTAGGTGAGTTTGAGATGTATAATCTTAACTCTTTCAGATAGATTTTAGAAATGTAATTTGAATCCTTTAAGTTAACTTTGGGAAGAGTATTCTTAATTCTTGGAAGTGCACCAAATTTTTACTCCCTTTTAGCCCTGAAACAGTTAGACTGGCGACCCAATTTGAAATTTAAAGGGGAGTTTTTTACCAACTTAGGGTGTTATTTTCAGACTTCGCAAATCTTTTCTTATATAACCTCTCTCGGTCTCGGTCACTAATTAAGCTCTAACTAATCCCCTTCTTATATTCTTACTAATCAATCTTTCCCTTTTTCTTTCATTCTTTCACATGATCGAAATAAAATAGAACTTTCTGGAACTACAGCAAGAGTTCAGAGTTATCTTAGAACCAGAAGAAGACGTAGGGATAGGAAGAATGAGGGGAGAAGACGAGTTAGTTTGGTGGAGAGAAAGGAGACAGGAATACAAAATCGTGAAACAAATAAGAGCGAAAAAAAATGAAGGATAAGGAGAGAAACATCAACTACAATCCCACATCACTTAGAGATCCTCTAAAGCCTAGCCTTCTAAGGGTATTCGAAAAGTCCTGGCCAAGAACAAAATTATATCTTTGGGTTTAAGCTTGTGCCTAGACCGCAAAACAAGAATAATATTTACCTCAATGACTTCATGTAATTATATCTTTGGGTTTAAGCTTCCGCCTGGATCGCGAAATAGGAATAATATGGCCTCAATGGCTTTGTCTTATACCTAAAGTCTTGGCCAAGAACAAAAAACTATACTTTCGGGTTTAAGCTTGTTCCTGGGTCGTGAAACGGGAATAATATAGTCTCAATGACTTTATCTGATACATCATGGTCTCAGTGCTGAGAACAACTTGTTTATCCGCTTGGAGATGTGATAATCTCACGATGCTTAAAGACAACATGAGCGAGAAATAGGTTACACGAATGGTTACACGAATTAACGAAGCAATGAACCATCAATAGACAAAAGTCCCCATAGAAAATTGAAAACTATTTAATTCATGTGGCATTAGAATACATTTAACTTCCTCTAATCAACAAGTCAATTTGATAATAATAAAGAATCCTTCAAGAACACTATTGGATAAGTATTCATGAGTTTTGCCATTTCAACATCTTTCCTTCTAAATTCTAATTAGTTGAAACTTTGAACATGCCTGATTGGTGATGAAATATAATGTGAACAATCATTTCAATACATTGAAAATCATAGTGAGATCTTAGTTGACTTCCCAAAAGTCAAATTGACTTTGTGTTTGTAATCTTATTTGTACAAGTACTTTTCAAATTTTTAAGATTAGCATGACCAGGAAGTTAACCTAGAATGAAGTCAATGACCTTGTGCTGATCTTCATATTATAATCCCAATCCCATATGAAGGTGCTAAATGGGTAACATTTCTAAAATAACCTAAAATGATTATCGTACCCCATATTAGTCTTTAACCTTAACGCCAAGTAAGTAAGAGATCTACCCATTGCATCAGCCATTGGCGTTGGTGAGTTTCGACGGTAAGACTTCACACAGCCAAATAAGCCAACCATTAGCTAAACTCAGATACAGTAGAGAAGCTCATGTTCAAATTATAATCATGGATGGACCGAAACAAAAACAGGAGTAGCTCTCTATCTAAAGGAACCACTTAAAGACTATTGATAATGGTCGATATTGTGTTCCGATCTATTCTGAAAATGCAAAATGACAGATACTAAACACGATACACTTCTAACAAAAAAGAACCTACCTACCTTTAAATGTCCCAAAGGTACAAAAGCACATATAGTTGACAGCATTCTAAGGATAAATCAGTGAATATATGTGCATAAGGCAAAACCAAAACCAAGCACATCAATTTATCTGAGCAACAGTAACTTTCTACACTAGTTGTGTGAAGAAGTTGGTCCCAACAAAAAACTGTTAAAAGACACGAAAAAGATCCATGGAACTCTCAGATAACCTTGAAATTACCCTTTGATGGATCCCTCCAAAGTCTGCCAAGTACATTGTTTAGGTGCTAAATTTAGTGGTTCAACAAGGGTTCACGCAGTTGCACCTTGCGACATGGCCCATCGAAGGCTAAGGGCGTGCAGTCCATGCCACAGACCTGTGTGGCACAGACATGAAATGGTGCCTGATGACAGAGGTGTTGCTATTGGTTTGCCAATTATCCCTGGCACAGACATGTTCTTCCCGTGGCTGGGGTGGGGCAGCCCATCCAATCTTAAGTAATACCAGTTGGGATTTGTGCTGTATATATATATGCATACACAAGCAAAAAAAGGTACAGCCGAGTAACTACCTGAGTTACTTGCTAGAATTGGACAGGTCGAGGGCCAAATCCAACTACATGCATACAGGGGTTGAAAAATGTTCTTCGGGCCCTAGACTATTCCTGGTAGTAATGTAACCGCGTTACTTGTGACTCTCTTCGTTAGAGACAAGTAGATCAACTGGAACAAATGTTAACTCTGTCTACTCGAGAAGCAACCAGAATCACAACATTATATGCGTCAAGCCGTCAATACACGTTGAGTGATTCGATAAAATACATAATTACCATAACGTAAAACAAGAGACTACAAGTCTAGTAGAATAAACAAGAATAATGCATTACCATAGCATTAGCAAAGATCCATAATCTACTATGAACTTAATTAGCATTAATGAAAGAAAAAATTACCATAAGTTTAAAACAAAACTACAAAAGACTACAGTTCTAGTAACGAATACTTGAAAGTAAAGGCTAATGCAACTATATGACACAATCGGATAAAGGACCATTAATTGAGTCGGGTTCTGCAATTATCTGTGTAAATATTAAAGAAGAGAAAGTAGAGTACTGAAATAGATTTATATAATATATGAATGTTGAAGGGGAATATACAACGCTAACCCCTTCCATTGCAAACAACAGATGTAAGCGTAAAACTAGAATAAGCACTTGATAGGGATTCTAGCATAGTAAAGCTTGACATGATTGAAATATAAAAGAAAACAAAAAGGAAGTACATAAGCATACGGTAGATGAAAGATAAATCTCGATTGAAGATGATGGCACTTACATGATTTACTGCACACATGTTGCAGCTCGGATATGAAATTGGACTTAATTTCAAGCAATAATTTCCCATAAATGCTGATGATAAATATCGAGATACCTAATCAGTTCAACCTTCTCGTTCTTAGTTCACGAAAAACACTGCCATCCCTATAAGAGGGTCTTGGAGTATCAGAAGGATCATGGGTCAACATCAAATCTATTTCTGCATCTATTATCTGGCTTTCTGAGGATACTGAATGAGGGATAATTGGACTTGGAAGAGAATCTAGATTCTCAACTGGTGACGAACTTCTATGGTTTCTTCTGCTTTGCGAACTAAGCGCCCTTTCGGCAGAACTTACCACCGGTGGAAGGTGGGTACGAGAAGCAGCTCTTTGTAGACGAGACCTCAAGAATGGCCGTGGAGGTTGTCTGAGAAGATTACCTCCTTCTGCCTCAGAATTAACCACATTATCATCTGCTTCAAGAAGAGACTGTTCTAAAAGTAAATTCCTTCTATAACCATCTCTCCTTACCCTACCCGATTCAAGAATTTGAGTAGCAATGAAATCAGCACTATCAAGTAAAGCAATGGAACGATCATCTAATGGTGTTCTTCCATTCCTTCCAACAACATCAAATCGACGACCAATTCTCTGAATCATTTCCTCAATTTGAAAAGACGAGGACACAGCTCTTTGAATACTTTGTCTAAAACTCTCAACCCTTTGCGCTTTGGGTCTCGGAGGAACGCATAACCCTAGTTTCTTTTTCGAGTTATCGTCTTTATTGTTTCCTCGACCATAAATCGGTGTAATGTTAGTATCACTAAGTTCGACTTGGCAAACAGGACATGATTTCATAATAGAATAGACATGAAGCCATTGATATAAACATGACCAACAGAACAAGTGACCACAAACGGAGAGAACTGGATCAGAAGCCATATCCAAGCATATATTGCAATCGAAAAAACTCATTTCATCAATATCAGTTTTCTCTTTGTCGTCATCTTTATCCAACCCACTTCCTAAAAGATCTTCAGCTACTCTTTTACCTGTTTTATCACTCTCAGCTGTTCTCTCTTCGGCAACACTGACGTTGCCCAAACTCCCCTCTCCAATTTGTGGTCTTCTCTCCCCACCACCACCACCACCACCAGCAGCAGCAGAACTAGGGTTTACTAACAGTTCTAGAGGAATATTTCTAGGTTCATGAGAAGATGAACCAGTTCTTCTCCTCCTCCATCGACTTCTAGTTCTAGAAGAAACCCCTTCCACTGAGTGATTATGATTATGCCTTCCTAACAAATTAGAGTAATAAATCTCTTCTAGTTCTTCAGGTAATAACCCTAAAGTTCCTAGATTCAGATCGAAATCAGTCAAATCTTCTCTCTCAGTATTATCCATTTAGACTAACAAATATTCCAAAATCAAACCCTAGATTTACAAGAAAAATGAATTAGTACACATAGAAACAAACTTTTCTCATTTTTAAAATCAGGATAGTAAGAAAATAAGAAGAGAGGAATACCGGAAGAAGATCGATTGAGGGCTTTGATTATAAATTTTGTTAGGGTTTGAGATGATGGATCTTCTTTCACTTTTTCTTTGTTACATGTTCACATTCAGGTTAATGGCTTCTTCCTTCGTTCCCTGTTTGTTTGTCTTTTTGGGTGCCTTGCCATGAATAAAGAGAGTTGTAGTCTTTTCTTTTTGTCACGTGTAATGAAATATCATGATGGTATGTTTGTTCACTCACCTAAGATAACAGATAAATTTCTCACAATTGCCCCTAGTTTATGACCAGCTTCCCGCATAGCCCTTTAGTTTATCGAAAATATCTATATGACCGCCCCCTTTTTGCTGTTAACGTCAAAAATTCATTAACTTTATATTTTATCTTCCTAAGTTATCCAAGGCTCATTTAATGATGCAACGTCATAATTTTTCACTACCTCTCTCTAAAAACTCTTTTTAATTATCTAATAAAAATGGGACTGACCTTGATAAAGTTTCATCACTTGAAGAGACTGGTAGTACTTAGTTCAGTTCCGACAAATGCGACCGAGAACCATTAAAAGGGAATTACAGATTTTTGGAGAAGGAGAGAAATTGAGACGGAGAGATTATTAGAAGATGGAATTGTGATAGTTCATTTTTATGGTTGGATGTGCACCACCCGCCATGATTCAAACTCAAGAACAATATATTCATCAACAATATATTAATCATAGACTCTGATCAACCCCAACAAGGACAACTCAAGTAACACCGAAACACTAATTGATCATCGATGTCCATCACCAACATCATCTTTCTAATTAGGAAAACGAGATCAGAGGAATCTCAAATTTCAAAAGAAACTGGTGTAATTAAAGAAAAAACTATTATAATGATGATGATGATGATGATGATGATGATGAGAGAGAAAGTGAAGATTTTGATGACAGAGAAGTTCTAATTTTGGTAATTTGAAGAAGATCCTTGAATTGTATTTGATTACTACTTTGATCATCTTTCGATAAACCTAAAGATTTCTTTCCTTAATCAAGATCAACAATCGCGTTTGAGGTTTCTTGTGTCGTGTTAGGACCACCCAAAGCTTGAAATGAAGGAAACCATCAATTGCAAATTTTACATTCATAAACAACCCATATCCCTTTGATGTTGTAGTTGGTTCTGTTAATCTTCTCCTCTTACATTTTTCTACCGAATTCTCTTCATTTCATTTTGTATTATGATAATTATGACCATTAGCAAGAAGAATTAAACAATTAGTCAAATATTCTTCTTCTTCGGTACTATCTTTAAACAATTTTTTTCTTTCTCTGAAAAGGAGAAAGAAATGATGAAAAAGAGAGAGTTTTTAGAGAGGGAGAGAGCTGAAAAGTATGACGTTGCATCAATAAATTAGTCCTGGGTGACGCGCATTGAAAAGGCATGTTCTGACAAGACACATGGGTAACTTTGGAAGATAAAATGTAACGCTAAATGTCGTTTGACTTTGACGGCCAAAAGGGGGTCATCTGACTATTTTCAATCAATGAGGGGGCTAGGTGGGAAACTGGTCATAAACTAGGGGGTCATATAAAAAAAAATACACCCATCAACATCCCATCCGCTACGGGGAACAAGATATTTTTCGGGGTGCAAATTTTTATCGAGAAATTATAAGAATTTTTTGGGGAAATCCTATTTAAAAAATATAAAAAATTTAAGGTTATTTTCCAAATGACCATGAACACCTTCCAGCATAGCCCCATACTTTATAAAAATACTCAGATGGGTCCCTTTTTTCTGTTACCGTCAAATATCCGTAACTCTCTCCTCCATCTCACCACCTCTCTCTATCACGTCATCTCCCTCGTCACCTCACCATCTTCTTCGATAAGGTCGCCAGTCGGTCAAAATTTCCGACGACCGGCCGACGACCTTCATACATAATTTTTTTCTCTCTCTATCCACTAGGGTTTTGGTTTTCCTCAAACCAGATCTAGGGTTTGGGTTCCCCAAACCCAGTAGAGAGAGAGATATTCTTTTTTTAGTATGAAGGTCATCGGTCGGTCGCTGAAATTTTTGACCGACCGACGACCTTATCATAGAAGATGATGAGGTGGCGAGGGAGATGACGTGGTAGAGAGGTGATGAGATGGAGGGGAGAGAGTTAAGAGACATTTTACGGTAACGGAAAAAATGGGGTCATCTGGATATTTTTGATAAAGTAGAGGGATACGCGGGAAGCTGGTCATAAAGTAGAGGGCCATTTCAGAAATAACCTAAGAATTTAACAAGAAATCCAATAGTTTAAATATTTCTCAATTTGATCCTTTCTCTATTATTTTTCTCTCTTTCTTCTTCTACCTATCATGTTCTAAAGTTTAGAGAGGGAGAAGCCTTCCTAAAATTTCAAAGAATCAAAGACACGGGCATACAAGTCAAATAACACGGGTTATTTCCCAAATAACCCCCAACTTTATGACCAGATTCCCACCTAACCCCTTATTTTATCAAAAATACTCAGATGGTCCCCTTTTTCAATTACCGCTAAATGTCTCTTAACTAGTCAACACTTTTCTCTCCTCCATCTCAGCACCTCTATCTGCCACCTTATCTTCTCGCCACCTCATCGTCTTCACCTGCAAAGGTCGCCGCCCGACCAATTTTCCAGCCGGCAACCTTCAAACATAAAAAAGAAAAAATTTCTTATTCTCCCCAAAAAAAAAACAAAATTTTTTTTCCACTCTCCTTTTTTTTTCTCTCTAGATCTGGTTCGATCTGGTGAACCAGATCTAGGTCCGTCGAACATATCTAGGTCTGTCGAACAGATCTAGGTTTGTTCGACAGACCTTCAAAGGCCCGTTCGAACCAGACCTAGATCTGGTTCACCACGAACCAGATCCAGAGAGAGAGAGAGAGAGTAAGGAGAGAGGGGAAAAAAAATTTAGAGAGAGAGAGAGAGGAAAAAAGAAAAAATATTTATGTTTGAAGGTCGCCCGACCGGCCGGAAAATTGGTCGGCCGGCGACCTTCGTCGGTGAAGACGATGAGGTGGCGGGAAGATGGGGTGGCATAGAGAGGTGATGAGATGAAAGAGAGAGAAGTGATGACTAGTTAACGAACATTTAACGGTAACTGAAAAAGGGGACCATCTGAATATTTGATAAAGTATGGGGCTAGAAAGGAAGCTGGTCATAAAGTTGGAGGCTATTTGGGAAACAATCCAAATAACATCATCAAACAATCCTCCTCAATAACCATCATTCTTTTACTTATCATATTCTTCCCTATTCTTGATTTTTAATATCTAAAAACTTAATTTTTTTTCATTTCGTAACCTATGGTTTAAATTTGTATATTTTTTTTGATGAGAAGTTTAGATTTGTATTTAGTTTTTGTTTTTCAAAATTTGTTGGATGTTAGGATTTAGATCCACATTTAGATTGGCTTTAAATGTAATTCTTTTATAGAAATCACTAAGTCATTGTAATTGATCCACAACAGATCTCACGAACCAGATTTCGTGGGACGCGATCTACGAAATAATCGCGTCCCACAAAAACATCTTAACCTTGAAGTAAAAAAAATAAAGTTCTTAAACTTATAAAGTTTAAGATTTTGTACCCTGATTATTTGGATCATTTTGTTGCGTAGGTGTAGAAAACATAGAGTGGATGAACCAACTCAGATATACACATAGTTTCTCTTAAAAACCGTTTAAAACCCTAACTCTCCCAACAACAATCGTGAAAATTAGAGAGGGAGAAACTGTGGGTGTGCTAGAGAGTGAAAGATAAGGAGAAGAAAATGGGATCGAAGTTGTCGATATCTTTTTGGCGCTTAAGGGGCGAAAACGAACAGCTGGACAGTGGACACTATAGGCCCAAAAAGGTGAGTTGGTCACAACTTGGGGCCAAAAACGGACTTAACCCTATTTCTACCTCCCCCAATTAACCATTAAAACTTTAATAGGTAGACCACACTGCTAAGTGGATGGATCATGGACGAAGCTCCCATCTCTCTCATTAAAGTTAGAGAGAGAAACTACTCATTAGAAAGAGAAAGGACCCATCTCTTCTCTTCT
>BEHA01000445.1:229482-244379 GCA_002897215.1 Eschscholzia californica subsp. californica
AAGTGGGTTTTGGTTTCTTATCTCTTCTATCTTTTCACTTGTACTGCCAGAAAGAGAAATGGATCAAATGTTGCAGAAGCTATTTCTGATTCTAGGGTTCCTTCTTACATCTCATTTGACCAAGAAGGTATACATTTTTAGAACATCTTTCTTATTATCAATACAATATCTTTACTTAGCCAAGATGTCAAACTAAAAAAGTATTTGTGTTTGTCTTGGTACTTTTTCTTGTGCTTATAATCATGGTTAATATACAAATTGAGAATTGAAAAGAAGTTGGAATGAAGTGGGAAGAAGATGAAGTGTTACCAGTGAGGAAGAGATCAAATGAGATGAGTTGTGACAGAAATAAGCCTATTGGTCATATGGAAGGTTCGAGATGCAGTCGTGTTAACGGAAGCGGATGGAGATGTAGCCAACAACCCTTAATTGGGTACTCTCTTTGTGAGCATCATTTGGGAAAGGGTAGGCTGATAAAAGGCATGAACAAACTTCAAAGACATTCTACTTCGATATCCATTGACACGGCTAAAGAGACTAAGAAGCTTACAATCAAAGACCAAGTTACTTCAGTGCTCGAGGAAAATGAAGTTGAAGAAGATAAGCCCTTGTTGAAACATATGAACCAGAAGAGAAAGAAAAAGATCGGCAAAGTGAAGGCTAGATCATTAAGCAGTTTGCTCGCCGAAACACAACATGGTATTTATTAGCACTTCTTGATATTCATGTCATATCTTAACTAAGCTAAGTACATAGTTATATCCATATAATATAGTCTTTTGAGTCAGCTTTGTGTAGTTATGAATTGTGAAGTTGTGATATTTTATGTGATTGTCATCATTAATTCATCACTCTTTAAGAGGTTTTTGGGTTTGGTTTTCTGAAGTTGTGGTATTTCATGTGAGAAAATTAGACATGTTTAAGTTAGTAGACTTGTAATCTAAGTAGGTTAATTTACTGGACGACGTACATGATCATGTTATATAGTTTAGCAGTTAGATTGTGCTTATTACTCCCATTCGCTATGTATGTATTATCGATCTAACATGAAGCGATCTATATATGGTATGGATAGGCCCCATCATTGGTTAGATCATAGATGTTTTTTTTTGAGATAAACTAGAATTTCACGCAAAGAAGGATTACGATCCAACAAATTACAAGGTTTTGATTGTTTCGACTCCTTTGAGTACTACATGGATTAACTAAAGTAAATAACAACATGAAAGTCACAAGATTGCAAAAATAAAATAAAAAGAGCCTAAATGTCACAAATTAAAGATCCTAAAGATCATGAAAGAGACCCTAAAGGTCGTGAACATAATTATACTAATGAAGAAAATTGAACCAAGTAGACACTCAACCATGGTGATCAAGAAATTGTTACGACGGATCCATCATCTTTAATCCGAGAAGAACCCTTTTTGTGTTGTGGAGATTGATGATGAAGAAACCGTTACCCAAACCACCATCCTTGTCCCTATCTCTTTGTTCTACTCCGACATGGATAATATTAAATCTAAAAAATTTATACAAACAAAGAAGCAAATCCGGCATAGGGATCCGCCAGTAAAATTTGAAGATCATGCCGGTATTTGCAGAAGAGAGGTCATTTTATCCTAAACAATTGGTAGCGCCACCTAAAATGAAATATCTCCTCTCCACTCTTTGATGCAGGCGCATACGGGCCAGGCCCGCAAACGCACGCGCCAATGCCCTAGTCGGTCGAGTTAGTAGTCCTAATTAGTCTAGGTTTAGGAAATTACCTTATGTTAGTATTTCTATTATTTAGAACTTTTATGTTTAAGTATCTTTAATATTTAGGAATCTTAGTTTGAGTCTATCTAGGAAAGTCTAATATCCTATAAAAGGAGGTCTAGTCTATTTTTATTCATATTATTGAAGAGAAAAAACCCCTTGAAGTTTAATAAAGTTTAGTTTATTTACAGTTATTTACCGTTCTTCGTTTATTTATATTGTTCTTCTTTTAATTCCGCTGCGACTACATCAAGTGGTATTCAGAGCCATCAAAATTCTGGAATTTTTTTCAAAATAATATATATATATACATCTCTTCTTGAATGTTGGAAAAATTTTCCACGTTTATGTTGGGATCCCATTAGAGATACAACTCAATTTTATATTGATCGGAAAGATGAAAGAAAAATTCATCCAGTTTCTAAAATTCCACTCTTCGAAGGTCAATTCCATATAAATTTTTGGATTCAACACATGGAAGATTGGTTCCGCAATCAAGAAGTTCATGACAATGATAAAGTTTTTTTGGTTGAGCAACATATGTTCGAAAGAATCTATGAAGATTTCAATACGATGCAATGGAGACTCATTAACGAAGGAAAATCGATCGTAGATGATTGGAATAAAGTAAAAAGTATTTTTCGATACGCTTTTCTTCCTTTACATGAATACTTATCTTATATGGAATCTCAAACCCAATCGACCAAATTATTATCCGAAACCCATTCGACTACCATGGTCAATATTATTGAAAGAGAGGTTCTTGATAAAAAAAATCAGAGTTTTTCAATAATGGAGGAAGAAAATTTCTAGGAGACGGATAAGGAAGAAGAGATCCAATTGGATAACACAATCTCCGACAATTTATTTGATCCGTATATAATTCCGGGAGAAGAATTAGTTGTTTCGAATCATAAAATTTTTTCGAATCAATTATGTCCCACATCACCTCTTTCTCTATCAAATCCCCATCTGCGAAATTCACTGGAAATATTGACGAAAAAGAGGATTAATGTCTCTATTCTCACAACCTCGAAAATCGCTACTAAACCCCAAGACGTTTCTATTAGAATTTGGGATACTGATGGTGAACTTTAGTTTATTTACAGTTTTTTACCGTTCTTCGTTTATTTATATTGTTGTTCTTTTAATTCCGCTGCGACTACATCATTCTTTCTCTCTCCTCTAACGGCCTTTAAGGTGATCATAGATGTTGTTGCCACTTGCCAAGGGATAGTAACATTATGAATAAATGTTAGAGATATAGGATCTCTCGTATCAGGGTTCAATTATTTTTACATTGATGAACATATGCCAAGCCGGGCCTGTATTTCCAGTGGTTCAAAGCGAGCTAAAAATTTGTGGCCCTACTGAAGAGTCTTAATTCAGGGCCGTGGCTACCAAATTAGGGGCTCAGTGCCAAACTTTAATCGATCTCTTTTATACAAGCAAAGTAAAATTGATTTTTGCACACGAAATAATAAACACAACTTTTTTTTTTATAATTTTCCCGTATAAATTATATAAAATGTTTGACGAATCTAAACCAATATATTGTGTTGCCCTATCATGTGCCTATAATATTCAAATAAAGCTTCCATTATCGATGTAGGTTTTTATTCGAAATCATAGTTTTGACTTTGTCTTTTTACATGATACAAAATCAAAGTTTAGAGAGATAGATTTGATTACAGAGAGAGAAAAAGAGAAAAAAAAAATATTTTTAAAGAACCAACGATAGACATTTGTGTCAAAGAGATTTAATTTGTAGAACGTGAAGAGTTGCGGTGTCGGAGTCCTTAATGTATTACAAGCTATGCAAATGTACCATAAGTTATTCGATTATCAAAATTATAAGATTTGCAAAGAATGAGGTGACGCGATTGGGAAGGTCTTAAGTATCATATACTTGCAAATACTACAAAAGATTATTTGATTATTAAAATCATAATTAATTAAAACAAGAAAAGAAAGACAACATGCATAGAGGATAGACTCTTAAAAGATTGGGTAGCCTTAAAAGTGCCCCTTAAAATAGGAAAAAACACCATTAGTGGGGTTCGATCATACGACTTGTTACTATAACTCCAAGTAGCTAACCAACAAATTATTACACTTTTAATGTCTCGCGCGTTTTATTAATATATTTAGACTAGAATTAACAGACTCTCAAAAGAATGGCCTCTTGTCGTGGGGGTTTTGTGCGGGTGCACGGTCCGCACACCCCATCCAAGAGTATGTCTCAACTAAGTAAATCTTGTTGTGTATGAACCACCACACAATTAATTTGAGATCATTTTCTTTCGTTTTTTAAGATACAGATGTTTCCATTCTAGCCTAATAATAAAGATTACAAAATGAACTCATTAAAAATTTATTTCTCAAATTAAAGATAACAAAGAAAAATGAGATATATACGTTGTTTGAGTTAAATAAACGAAACGCAATTTATATAAAAGACAAACAACCGATTGTAAATAAAGAACAAATATGCCCAAAGAGTTACAAAAAGAAAAAAGAACGAGAATTGTACTTGATTACAGTGAGGTTTTGACGAGAATAAAAATACCACGTATTATGATGAATATTTTTCAATTTAGTTTCTAATACTTACTTTTTGTATTTCAAATGTATTTAGTGTCTATTTAAAACCAAGTGGTCAGCCGTATTTTTTTTATAAATGTATAATCCAAAAATAATTTTTGGTTAATGTTATATCAATTTTATGACTTGATCATCCAACTCAAAACCAATTGACAACGAGTGGAGAGGACCTAGAAAATATACACTTGGTCATCCAACTCAAAACCAATTCACACGTGATCCTCAAAACCAATTGATTTTGAGTTGGATGACCACAAACTTAATATGGTATCGGAGCTAGGCCCACATGTGATAGGCTTAAAAACCACATGTGCTCTCACTCCCAAAAAAGAAAACACGTGTTATGTTAGGCTAACCACGCCACACGTAAAGTATATGGTTTTTCTCAACCCAAAACCTCAATATTTCATGGTTTCAGAGCTACAAAACTCTAAAGAGTATAATTTCAATCCTACTTTGCTTCCTCTTACCAACGGCGGTAGCCGCTTCCATGACTACCGTTCGCCGGAATAAGAGTTATTCTTTTTGTCATTTGTTTTTCTTTTATAGTTTTGTAATTAGTTTCGTTCATACTTCTCAATAAATTTAGTTAAGGTTTACTGACAAATTTTTTTGATGTTTTTCAATAAGGTTTTAATGATGGAGATTCTATCAATATCATCGATTATGAGTTTGGGAGGTTTTTGTTATCAATGATGGACGAACTATTTATAATGGGAATGAGATTTTCATTCTTAACGAGTTTCGCGGATGGAGTTAAATTGGTGTTCAGGAAAGTTTACAGTTAATTCATTATTGGTGCGAGAACGGTAAGAAAAAAGAAGTTGTAATCTTGATTTTCTTTAACATCGGTTGTCGTTGTTTGTCGTCATTTGGAGTGCAAGGTTGCTGCCTCCTCGTTGGTGTTTTTTGTTAGTTTGTCTTCATAAGGCAGCCATCTCGTGTTGTTGTCATGAGCCTTTGAACCCAAAGTGGTTATGCTCACTAAGTGCAATCTTTCTCGTTGTTATAATGTCATGTTTGTTCCTTATTACTGTCGTAATAATTCTACCGATCTACACAAAAAATAAAAGCTTCTTCATCAACCAATTCTATTATTGTCTTAATGAAGAATGTGCCAAAAAATCGTCTTATCAAGTTATTTTCCAAATTGAACTTTCGATTTGATCCTCGTTCAATTTGCGAGAGGGTAATAAGGGTAAAAGTGGTACTCAAATCAAATATTCCTATCCAAGATACAAATGAAGGAAATATTCTCATATATATCTCCAAGATATGAATATACTAGAATTAGGATTATTTCTATGTAGACAACATATATAAATATGTAGTTATAAACTATGGGCAACATATATAAATGTGGTGTTACAAACTGTTGACAACATATGTAATAACGTTTTGACTTGTTATAATATGTCGAAGACATATATAATTTCTCTGACTTGTTATAAAATGTTAAACATATATAGTTATGTTGTTAACAACATACTAGGTTCCCTCCCCGTCCTACGGACGGGGAAGATCCCTCTTGGCTAACGCCTTCGAGGAGAAGAAAATAAATTTAAATCACAACATAAATAAGATAAAATTACGGGGAGAGTGATAACCATGTATTTGAAGAGTAGAGAGGGAGAACCGTATTTATACAATTTTGAACTGACTTAGAAGTCTAACCGAATCACTAAAATTAAGGGAAAAATGGATGTGCAATCGTGAGTGAGAAGATGCCTGAGATATAGTTATTTTAGGGAGATTGTAACCGAATATTCAAAATAATCAATTGTTTACACTAATACCCTTATTTTTTAAGTCAAATTACACTAAAAAATAATTTTATATCAGTGGTTCGATCTAATCGAAGGTAAATCTCTAAAATAAAATGGACGGTCAGACTTATCCCCTGAATAACCGACTGATCTGTTTTAATATAATAGATATATATGCAATACATTAGCCAAAATATAATTTGTCTATTAATGAGTGTTTCAAATACAAAGGATAATATGCATAACATTTTAATTTTTGCATAACATTTTAATTTTTGCAAAAGACAAATGAAAAAATTGTTTAATCTAAATGTTTCTGGCGAAAAAAAAAAATGCGGAAACCACTTATTTCTTCACAAGACAATTGTCTAAAGATTGACCAAAATGTTAGTGCCAGTCTGGGTTTGTGAAATGTAAAAGACAAAATGCAAAATATTTTTGCAAAACGATTTTTGAAGAAAAACGAATTTGTTCAAAAACTTACAAAATTATTGAGAGCAAACTAAGAGCAAGTCCAACCCCAGCCTGTCTTAGGCCGAAAAAACCACTTTTTCACCTAAAATTATTGGCCTCAGCTCAGCCTCTAAAATTCAGCTCCAACCCCAGCCTCTCTTGAGGCCGAAAATTTGAATTTGAAATTTCCCAATTTACTAATAAAATTCAATTAAAAAAACATCGATTACAACTAATAATTGATTAAAAATTTAAAACTACTTAAATACGACTAAACAACATAGAAAAATTAATTAAAAATAACTAGAAGGGGTTTCTTGGGTCTCGTGGTGCACCGTTGAACAAAGCCTCTCGCGCCGCTAAAAGCATTTGTTGAGCATGTTCGTCGAGAGACCTAATATCAATCTTCATTAAATCCATCGCATATTGTCGGTTCGCCAAGTCCGTTTGCATCCGTAGAAAATCTTGTTGCACCTTTAGGGTCTCTTGTTGAACCCGTACTGCTTCACTCAAAGTTACTGTTCTTTGTTGGGAATCTTCTTCTCTTTTTTCCCAATATCCCTCACTGGGAGTTTTTGAAGCAGTAGAATGTGTGGATGGTTCGCCAACTCTTGCATTTGCTTTGGCTTGTTTACGGCCAATTGGTCTTTCTTCCGATGGATTGGTATTAGAATCTCTTTTACCGGATGTTGACTCTCCTGGCATGTCTGCCATCCACTTGTTGTGTGTCATCAAAATTTTGTAAACATGTAGGAACCTAAACCCTTTACCTTGATGATTTTTTTTATACATTTCGATAGCTCTTTGTAACTAAAATAAACAAAATATATATATAAGTATATATTATGAATGAAGTGAAAAGATAGAAAAAAGAAATTAAAAAGTTAGAAACAATTACCCGGTCATAATCGTTTTCTCCGCTTTTTGGAACTTTATTTATTATCCTCAAAGTCGATATAAAACTTTGACATTCCGAGCTTATCTCACTGAAACGAGATTTACAACTTCTAAGTGTGCGTTGAAACTTTGCACTCGCATTATATTCATCCGATATTTTTTGCCAAAATACTTTATATTTTTGGCTATTTCCGACAACCGCATCAAATGTTATTTTCAAATAACAATTAGTAAGTAAAATATCTTCATCCGCCTTATACGGTTCCCGTTTAGCCTTTGTCGAAGACGTCCCTCCTTGCACACAAGAATCCTCACATACTTCATAATCATCAACTCCTAATTGAGCCGACGGGTAAGTAGAATTAGGGGACAACATTTCCATATAACTTTGGGTATCGAAATCATTGGTGTCTAATGGATCCATGGGTGAACAAATGAAAAGATCAAAAAAAATTGAAAGAAAGAGAGATAGAAATGGAGAGGAAGTTGCAAGAGATGGAGAGAAAGAAAGTGATGAAGAGGGTGAGAGATGAAATTGATCCAACCCCTATTTATAGGGGTTGGATCGATTTTTGGCCGTTGGATTTGCTCCAACGGCTAGATCTAGCCGTTGGAGCAAATCCAACGGCTAGGGCAGATCCCCAAGTGACCGTTGGAAGCCCCAACGGTCACTTGGGGCTTCATTCAGTCGCCCCTAATGTTAGGGGCGACTGAATGTCCGGCCCCAGCCTCCGCTCCAAGCGGCTGGGCTTGGAGCGGGGGGCTGAGGCCAATAATTTGAATTATTGGCCTCAGCCCGGCTGGGGTTGGACTTGCTCTAAGGTTTGTTAAAAAAATTTCAAAAGTATTTTACGTTGATTTCGGGAATAAAAGGCCAGATTTTAGAAATTTTTCAGGGAAACAAATTTTAAGGGGAAATCAAACATTGCTTCTTCCTCTTCTTCTTCTTCAACATCTTCAACTCCAACCACTATTTTCGACCACCATCTCCGGCCACCATCATGTTCTCGAGAATCAAACATCGAAAACAATGAAAAGGAAATGAAACATCACGATCAGAAAACAAAAACATTTTACCTTTAAATTATCAAAAAAATGGCAAAATCAGAAGCCGATTAAGGGCTGAAATAAGACATAATAGGGAAGAAAGCAGAAAATCTGTCAGAAAATTTTAGAGCATCTGAACCAATAGAGGTGTAATTCAGAACTTCAAAGGCAATGAAACCGCACCTTTTCTTTAGAGAGAGAGAGAACGAAGTCAATCTTCAATGCACGGACGAGATCAATCTTCGTTGAAACTGTGCAAGCAAAGTTAGAGAGAGAAAGCGAAAGAGATGATTAGGGTTTTTGTTCTGAATTTTCCCTCTCTTCCGGTAGTGGTGGTAGTGGTAAAGCCGAATCAAATACTACTATCTCTTTATAGATCTCACCAAAATCCAAAAAAAGAAATTTGATTAGCCTTTCAGAAACAAAAAGATGATGCTTCTCTTTATCATTGTTATATAGATGACACAAAAGATTCCAATCAATACTTCACACGAACACTAAACCACTCAGTCCAAATAGAACAACGTCAAACAAACAATTTTGCAAATTTACTAGAGCCTGTTTCTTATAATATAAAGAGATTGGTTATGGGTTAATTTGTTGTTAAAAAACGGAGTCATGATATAAATACTTTGAAGATAACCTAAGATGGTACTAAATCAGATCTTTCACCAAAAAAAGATCATCAATTCATCATACGCAAAGATTTATCAATACCCAAATTACCCAATAAACAATGAAATCAAGATCATCTATTAGAAAGACAAATTAAGATTTTACCTAGAGGTACCGTTGTCAGGGTTGTGACGGATAACAATAGCATAATCACCATAAGCCCTAGCAAGAACACCTCTATCACCAACGTGATGTTCAACGTTACAAACAACAACTCCTTCGTGGATAGATCTCCTTCTCCCTGAAGGAGATCGATAAAGAGAGAGGTGGTAGTCAGATTTTGGTGAAGATGGTGGTAGTCGGATTTTGGTGATAAAGAGAGAGGTGGTAGTCGGATTTTGATGATGATGGTGGTGGCCGGATTATGGTGATGACGGTGGTGACCGGATTTTGGTGGTGGCTGGATTTCGGTGATGATAGTGGTGGCCGGATTCCGACAACTCTTGCCGGAATGGAGAAGAAATAGTCAAAAAATTTGCTTTCCCCTTGACATTTAGGAAATATACTGGTCAACTAAAGTTGACCAATTTTTGAAAAAGTCTTCACAGCCCCGAAAACTATTTTGATTTCCCCAAAGCGCTGGCCGAATAAAATTGTACTTTTACAAAATAAGTTTTTTTTTTCAAATATTATTCGAAATTGGATCTGCCCTATTATCCCAAAATTTTGGGGTTTTTAAATTATCTTCCTCGAAATATAAGATCTCCCATTAGTTGCATAATATGCCTAATATACTTTTTCTAATCAGTAAACGGGTAATAGCAGGCTAATAATACATATAGGTCAGGATCAGGTGGACGTCGAGTACCACTTTAAAACCCGTACCCAAACCAGTATTTCATTAGGCCATCTTGGTTAGGTCAGTAGCTATTACTTTGAGTTTTGAGAATAAATTATGATGAAGGTCACTCTTTAGATTTTACCTTCTTATCTTTCAAGCTTTTCTTGGTATTGAGATCTGAAATCTGAAATCTGATCCTGAAGTTTGATATTATCCAGTCTAAAAGAGGCATCGCAACTCCAAATTCAGTATGTGCACATAGAGAGCGACAATCAAGCCATAATCTCAGCGCTTAATGGTAAGGGAGGAAATCTGCATTGGCAAACTCAGAGTATCATTCATCAGATAAACGACATCAAAGGTAGCTTTACAAGCACTATATTTTCGCATATATCTCGCAATTGTAACACTTATGCTGATGCTTTAGCTAAATGGGGACGTACCCATGGCCAAAAGAAAATATGACAAGACGTCCTTTCTTTATTTTCGGATTTCTAGTACGTTGTAATAGACTCTTTTTTAATGCTAGTAATTTTCATCAAAAAAAAAAAAACTCCAAGTTAGTTTCCTCAAGATCTAGCATTACTGTCTCCAACAAACTTTTACCTTCTGCTATCAAATTACTTTATAATTTTTCGAGTTCTCAAAATTGAATGAAGGGAACACCATCTATGGTATCTAAACCACTCATTTGTTTATAGTGCATGAGGAAAAAAAGAGTCATTTTATAAGTTCAGGGATGTAATTTACACCGAAATTTTTCACGAGAGCTCGCTTAGCTTTTGACAAATATTCGTACTAATTTACATCGGTTTTGTATATTTGAATGTCATTATATTATTATATAAACTAACTTCAAACAGTCAAACATGATCTAGATGAGATATATCATGATTCATGAATATATGCATATGTTTAGAATTATAAAAAAGATGTCCACATTTCTTGTCAAAGTTTGTGCAGCTCAATGATATGTAGTTTGGATAATACTACTCGACAAGGCATAAACAGAACACACAGAATTTTCAAAATTTGTTCGGAAATCAAATATAATGAAATGTCAAAAATAATTTACTTAACTAATGATTCGAGCATTGATGAACTTCCTGGATGTTTCTAGAATACGATAAAATGTTGTGGGATTTCCTTTAACTCCGAGGAAATTTATAGTTAGTTTGAAACCTCTTAGGAATTTTCTAGAAAACTCTACCATATGGTTGTAATCTTTTACCTAACTCAGATTTGTTATTTCTTATCAGGGCCGTGTGGTGAGGGGTGCGGGCCGTGCGCCCGCACAGGGCCCCCCACCACAAAGGGCCCACTTTTTGGTTGGTCATTAATGTCTGCTTCCCTAAATTTATATTAAACACACAGTCCTAAATCAATTGTTGTGTGTAGCTTAGTGGAAAAGTTAGTGAATGTCACTCAATTGGTCATGTGTTCGAACCCCATGGGAAGCAATTTCATACTTTTTTTTTTTATAAAGGCCAACTCTCGGTGTGTCCTAAGGAATGTTTTAACTGTCCGTTCCACCTAATGTTACTGGTTTAATTCAAACTTGATTTTAATAGTCAAATAATTTCTTGTAATATAAAATACACGAAGGTCTTTTTACTCTCTCAAATTCTCATATATTTCACACAAAACTCTATCTCGCAATCTTGTTTATTTTTATTTTCTATCTCTAACTCTATATACAATCTCTCTCATTTGTCTCTCTCTCCCTCTCCCTTGCGTTCTTAATTTCGAATAAAAACCTATACTAATCAAGGACAATTTTATCAGAAAAAAAATGTTAGACAAATAATATAAAGTTGTTATTCATTGAGTTTAGATTCATCATAGTTTTAATAAAACAATTTACTGGTGAAATTTGTGTCATCACTTCGCGTTTAAATTTTGTTTACCTCACATCTATACAAAGGGCCCCGGTTAAATTTCGCACCGGGCCCTTAAATTGTCAGGCACGGCCCTGTTTCTTATAAGTAGGACAAATCTTTTTCACTTCTAGTTACCCTAACTATAATAATTTAGGTTTGTTATCTATGTTTTTCATTTGTGGTCTTTATTGTGAATACAATCTTTAAGGTGTTGGAGCAAACTAATTAAAAGGTTTGTAGACTAAATAACTTATGTGACTAACTTCTCTATAAAGGTCCCAATTGGTAATCAATTTTTTATTATGAAGATAATTTCTTCTATACATACACAACAAATTAACTCATCTTATCAATCTGTTTGCTGGTTAGATTAGATTTCTCTCTACACTCACCCTATTGTATTTCTAACGCTATTCTATTGTCTCAAATATGTGTCTAATTTTTATGATATTGCTTGTTAGATTACATTCATTAACGGGGAAGAAAAACGAAAACAAGGGAAAGAACAAGAGTCAACAAGTTGAGGATCTGAAATGAAGGTCATAAGTCAACAACCATCAAAACCCTCACAAGATTAATTATGAAGATCTAACCATTTGAATTCCTCACAAGATCGAACAACTTGAAGCTTAATATCAACATTCTTTATTTGAGCAGAAATCGTTTCTCCTCTTAATATACTTCGATCTAAATCGTACAGATATTTAGATCTAACCATTAATTCCTTCCAAAATCAGAAACCTAAAGTTGGAATGCAACACAATTAGGGTTCTTAATTTGAAAACCAAAAGAAAACACACTTGGTCTGTCAACAAATTATTTAAAAATTCAAGTAAATCATATCAAAGTGTATCCAATGGACAGAAAATTAGGGTTCTTTTTCATTTTCTAACCAAACAAACAAACTCTTACATATACCGTGAGTTACGAAAGAAATCCTAAATGATAATGTATCCCTGTTCCATCAAATTCAAATTCACTATGAAGATCAATAAATAGAGGCATAAATTCGAGGTACATAGGATAAAGAGGGTATTACAACGAAATTAGGGCAATACATTCTAACCACTGCCCAATCCTCCTTATATAAGCACTTCTCAACATAAGTCAAAGTTTAGCCGATAAACCTGCAATTAGTTCATTTGTTGACTCGTTGTGAGCCGTAGGCACCTAAAGCTCAAAAGTGCACCCATTAAGCTCGAAAGTGGTAGTTTTGGTTTTCTTTAATATCGATCACCGTTGCTTGTCGTTATTTAGAGTGCAAGGTTGTTGCCTCATCGTTGGTGTTTTTTGTTAGTTTGTCTTCACAAGACAGACGTTCTCGTGTTGTTGCCATAGTCCCTGAACCCAAAGTGGTTATGCTCACCAAGTGCAACCTTTATCATTGTTATAATGTCATGTTTGTCCCTTATTACTGCCGTAATAGTTCTACCGATCTACATAAAAAATAAAAGCTTCTTCATCAACTAATTCCATGATTGTCTTAATGAAGAACGTGTGAAAGAATCGTCTTATCAAGTTATTTTCCAAATTGAACTTTCAGTTTGGGTCTCGTTCAATTTGCGGGAGGGTAATAAGGATAAAAGTGGTACTCAAGCCAAATATTCATACCAAGATACAAATTAATGAAATATTCTCATATATATCTCCAAGATATGTATACACTAGAATTATGATTATTTCTATTTTTTGTTAAATATTTTCAACCATTGTATTACTCTTCTATTACAAATAATTAAACATGGAGGTATATGGGTTTTCCTCAACCAAAACCTAAATCTTTCATTAAAAAAACTGACTATGTTTCAAATATATGGATATTATTAGGAGCCCTTACTCATTTGGGATATAATCCTTTAATCTTTATAGATGATTTTAATAATTTCAGGGTATCAACAGTTCAACACCAAAGATCACCTTCCGAAATAATGACCAGTAGGTTACTTTGACTTTACCCTCGTGAAAGACAAATTCGTTTTCGAAAAGCCAGCGCTTCGGGGTGTGAAAACTTGGTCAATTTTGTTTGACAATTTTATTTTGGGGAAAGCAAAATAGCTTCTCCACCTCACCTCAGTCTATCTCCACCTCACTTTTCTCTCTCCACCTCATCATCTCTCTCCCCACCACTCTCTCTCTTCTCCGACAGGTCGCCGGCCGGAAAATTTTCCGGCCGACGACCATGAAAAAAGAAATTTTTTTTTTCTCTCTCTCTCTAGAAACTCCGGCGAAGGGGTTTCTCTTCGCCGGAGTCCCGGTCTGTTGAAGAACAGACCGATCTTCGCCGGAGTTTCTAGAGAGAGAGAGTGAATTTTTTTTTTCATGGTTGCCAACTGAAAATTTTTCGGTTGGCGACCTGTCGGAGAAGACAGAGAGGTGAGGTGGAGAGATAGAGAGGTGGGGTGGAGGGAGAGTGAGGTGAGGTGGAGGTTTTTTTTTTATTTCCCCTTAAAATTTATTTCCCCAAAAAATTTCTAAAATTCTGCATATTCCCTTTAAAATTTCAAACTCTGGAAAATATTTAGCTTTCCCCAAAGCGCTGGCCTTTCGAAATTATACATTGAAATTGGGGGACCCACCATTATTTAAGGAAAGAAATGGATTAAAACCCTTATACACCTCCAGTAAGGATCAATTAAATTGGAAACTCAAAACCTAATTTGATTTGGTTCCCATGTTGGATAACTATTGAGAATAAACTTCTTTTGAGTAGCTCCTCAATCAACCGAACCTACTGGTCTATTGATCAGAGGTAGTGTGACGCCCCAAACCTAGCAGTTACTGATATTGTCCTCCCTTTCGCCACCATCCTCGCACGGATGGTAGGAGGTTTTGTTCGTGACAAGAGCACTCCCAGCTTCCCCAAAAGGCCTCGGCACTTACCGTTACCAAGCTTGAGCATACACCTATAGTCCAGGCTCCGGACACTCTCGTGAGCAATGTGGGACTATCACAGGTAGTCGTGTGCAATAAAAAGGGGATGAAAATTAAAATCTTAAGACACCACACAGAGTTGAATCAAGGGGAGGGGGGGGGGGA
>BEHA01000445.1:251654-265408 GCA_002897215.1 Eschscholzia californica subsp. californica
CAAGTTTATATTTTGTCATGTTTTGACTAGTATTTTTTATGCTTGAGATATGCAGGACGAGCGCATAATATTGTTGTTGCAGAACGAGTAGTTCTCAACTTTATGCAGAGAATGAGCGGAATTGCTACACTAACCAAGGTTTGTTTCCACTAACGTATATTGTAATTGCAGAGAGAACTATGAAGATTCACAAGTTTTTGTGTATCTCTCATTGCTACTAAAAGTTAAAGAGAGACTGCTGAAATTTTGAAACAAAGACTGCACAAACGAAATACAAACAGAGAAGATTGTCATGTGTAGTTTTTTGTATCCATTTATTTGAAAAATCTGAAGCAGGGACGAAACCAGGGTTTTTGTTTATGGGGCCCCAGCGGCGACTGTTGGTCATAACTTGATTTGTAAATAACATAGTCAGACCATACTAATTTTAACGACGATATGTATACTTAGGGCAAAAAGCTTAATACAATTGGAATTTAGGCATGTACAGAAGCTATTCCTCTAATTATACTTGGCGGTATGTTTGGCCTAATCTGCATGGACCTGTTTGGGCTAATAGTGCTCTTCTCTATGCCAGGGAGAGATTGAAATGTTCATGTTTGCTGCAGGCGATGGCAGATGCTGCACATCCTGCGTGCATTTTAGAGACAAGAAAGACTGCTCCGGCTTTACGTTTGGTGGATAAGTGGGCGGTATTGATCACTTCTCTTTGTTCTTACTTCAACCTTTATTCTCCATTTCCTGTATGAACTGTTCTCGTTTCCCCGTACCTACACGGCTACTCTTTAACAGGTATTGATTGGTGGAGGTCAAAACCATAGGATGGGCTTATTTGATATGGTCATGATAAAAGATAATCATATTTCAGTAGCTGGAGGTGTAACAAAAGCCCTGAAATCTGTTGACCAATATTTGGAGCAAAGGCATCTTCAGATGGGAGTTGAGGTAAGTTCTTTTCGATTGAGGTTATATACTATACCAGGAGGCAGACACTGTTATAGATAATGTTTTGATGCCAACTGTATAAATCCTGCATTTTATGATAGAAATTATATTGTGACAAAACTGAATTAACGTTCTTGTTACGACAAACTTTATCAAATGAAGAAAAACATATGGAAGTATGTACGAGGCTATTAGAAATCTTTAATGTGAATGGATTTTCTGTGCCATATAATGATAGGGTTAATTCTGTTTTGGCCCCCAATTTGGGACCAACTCACCGTTTTGCCCCTTCATAAGTGTCTGGCAGTTTGTTTTGGCCCCCATAAGCCAAAAGAATCTCAACCTTTTCCCGAAATACCCTAGGGGGCCAAAATGTTGAAAACATTAAATCCACATCATCTCTCCATCCCTCCTCCATTTCATCACTTCCCTCCTCCACTTGGACCACTTCATCTCTTCCTCCCTCCACCTCACCATCTTCTTCGACGAAGGTAGCCGGTTGACCACTTTTTTTTGGCGATCTTCAAACTTAAAAAAAATTATTCTTCTCTCTCTCTTTTCTCACACTTCTTCTTCTTTGTCTTCTTTTTCTTATTCTCCTTTTCTCTCTCTATCTCCAACAAAAGGGAGGATCCCCCTTCGCCTGAGATAGTAGAGAGGGAGAAAAAGAATAAGGAAGAAGACAAGAAGAATAAGGAAGAAGAAGAAATAATTTTTCTTTTAAGTTTGAAGGTCGCCAGAAAAGTGGCTGGTGGCAACGTTCGCCGGAGAAGATGGTGAGGTGGACAGAGGGATAGGCGAAGTGCAGGTGAGAAGTGATGAAATGGAGGAGAGAAGGAGAAATGAGGTGTAAATGTTTGAAATTTTTTTTAGAAATAATTCCATTTTGGCCCCTAAAGGTATTTCCGGGGAGAGTTCAAATTTTTTTGGACCTTGGGGGTCAAATCGAACTGCCTGACACTTATGGGGGGCTAAAACCGCGAGTTGGTCACAAATTTGGGTCTAAAATGGAATTAACCCATAATCATGTTGTGTTGCTAGTTTGCTACAAATACTTGGTGTACGGAAATTTCAAGATAAAGTTTATAAAACATAAATTAAGTAGGACAATTGACTCCAAGTTCTTATTTGATATTTTTTTGGCGTTTAGTTTGTTTTTAGTTTATAAAACTAAAGTTTGTTTGTGCTAGGTCTCGTGCTTTAGTACTATTGTCTCTAACATAATATATTGTCTGATTTCATGCAGATTGAGACCAGGACATTAGAGGAAGTTAAGGAGGTCTTAGATTATGCATCTCAGTCAAAAACTTTACTGAGCCGGATAATGTTAGACAATATGGTCGTTCCTTTGTCAGATGGGGATGTTGATGTATCCATGCTAAAAGAAGCCGTTGAATTAATAGATGGAAGATTTGAGACTGAGGTAGCTTCTATTCACTATTTTTATTTATTTTTTTTTTCCTAAGATCAGCTCTACGTAACTATACAGGGTTTTAGGAAATTGTTTTGCCCATAAGCATAATGGTGTTAATTTCTTGTCATAGGGTTGCAAAAACCTGATAAATCTTTCATCTTTAAAGTTGATGCAATTTTTAGTATCATTTTAGCACTACCGTTTGGCAGTTCCTAACTCTTCTGTTTGACGATGGCAGGCATCGGGTAATGTTACTCTTGACACAGTGCATAAAATTGGACAAAGTGGGGTAACCTACATATCCAGGTATCAAAGCAAAGACTTTTGATTTTATGAACACTAGTTATTAGGAAAGAAAATATCACATCAGATGTTTTCAGCTTCCTATTTCACATATAAAGGTCGGAATGTTTCTACTTGGAAGTTGGAAATTAGCATATATATAGAAATAATTACCTAATAAAGGTAAGACGTAAGTTATATGGTTAGAGTACGAAATACGTAGTTGGGTGGGTCTAGATGATGTTCAATTTATGACTAGGATCAACAGCTATAGATTCGATTATTTTTCAAAAATAGTATTTTCTGAACATGTAAAATGAAGCCCCACAAAAGCAATGTTGCTTTGACAGATTCCTAAGTATCGTGCTTCTCCTTAAAGTAAGATCCACTAGTAGGTTAGATATGATCCTTTTCAATTTTCTTTCGTATCTTCCCTTTTCCATTATTATCAAGATTCTCATAAAGTGAACTAATAATAATACTGTTGCTATTATATTCTTAACCTTGCGGGGTTAAACCTTTATCGCCAATGTCACGATTATAATTGACATATCTCCTAAAATATGAACTTATATTTGCAGTGGTGCACTAACACATTCAGTAAAAGCACTCGATATCTCCCTCAAAATTGATACAGAGCTAGCCCTGCAAGTTGGAAGGCGTACAAAGCGAGCATGATTCAGCTCCTTTTGTTTTGTCAGCTCTCATCGAAACTTCCAATATGGGCAACCAACTTACCAAGACGATTTTGTTCTTAAGAACTTCATTTAATAAAGAATAAGCGTGTATGTCTTATTTTATTTTTCCATAATAGTGTTTCTCATCACGGCAGCATAAGATCCAAATTCTGCTGTAAAGCTTATATTCTGTACTAGGATATGCTTTGGAATGCCCTTTAGAAACTCAATTAGTAGTTGGGGCATTATCCATTGTTTTACATAAAACTACCTTGTATATTGTGTTAACGTTGCCGCTTACTTTACGCTATTCCTGTTTACTTTATGAAAGAGGTCCGAGGATGGGTTTAATGGCGGTAGATTTGAATCTCAGTCAGTAAATTCAATAAAAAAATCATTTGAGAAATGTGATTTTTCTTCCATTTGTATCTTTCAACTTCCATTCAAGTGAACGACATGATGTCTACATCTTCATGCGAGTATTCTTTTTGGATTTTCTTTGTTTTTCGTCAAGTTGTTTCTCGACTTGTTTCAAAAATCATGTTTAAGACGATGTGGGGTAGTTAAATAAAGATATCCGACATTATATTTCTTAAGTGTCGTCTTGAGATATATTTAATCGTCTACGTCATCATTTCTAATATTTAAACCAATAGAAAATCATGTCTTCCTACCTCTCTTTAATAACTAATAGTTCTTTTACAAAAAGTACTTGTCACCAAGTAAACAAAACAACACTAGAGATTTGTATTAAAAACACAAAAATCGGAGAATTTCTATTTGAATTTTTTTTTAGGGTGTCTCCAAAAGTTCCCCATCCTTTTCCTCTTAGCTTTCCCCTCTCTCGGCACTTCCAGTGGGTCCCGGATTGAGCAGTTTTAGGTCCACAGCTTGGGGCAGTGTAAGAGCTCTCCGATTAAGTCTCATTACTGTTGTTCAAGTATCGCACGGATTAGTCCCAATCCGCGTATCCTCGTACTAGCCCAGCCAAGAGGAAAAAAGGAAGGGGAGGCGCATATCTATTATACTCTCTTGAATGGGATACTTTAGAATATCATGTCCACGTGTCATGGGTTTAATGAACCACGTGTCATTAACTGGTAGGAAATGAGTGTTCCAAAATTCAGTTGCTTTTCTAACGGTTTTAACTCCAACAGAGCCGAAGCTCCCATCAAGACTTTACCTTGTCTGTTGTTTGGCGTCCGCCATGGCTGTTGAAGCTACTACTAAATTAGGGTTTCATTTGATTAACTCTACTTCTCCTCAATATCATAATCATCCTACATTTGCCATAACAACACCGTTTATTAGTCTGAGAAATACTAATTTGAGTTCTCATAGATTCTCTCCTTCCACCAGCAGACGAAGACTTAGAGAGAGAAACTACTCGAACACTCGAAGACTTTCAGCATCATTACTCGAGGAAGAACAAAAACAACTTTCGTTTACTGAACCTGAAACGAAACTCATTGATGCCCTAATTGGTATTCAAGGAAGAGGTCGTTCCGCTTCTCCTCTCCAACTCAAGGTTTTCCATCTCTCTCTCTCTCTCTAATAATTTTCCATCTCTCTCTCTCTCTCTCTCTCTCTCTCTCTCTAACTTTGGTTGTTGGTAAATTAAAACAGGATGTAGAAAGGGCAGTGCAAAATCTAGAAGGTCAAGAAGGTGTAGTTGATCCTGTGAGTGTGAAGACCTTACTTTAATTTTTTTCCTGTCATTTTAATTCTACCAATGTCTTGATTGATTTTGAGAATCCCCTTCTGATGATAACTATAAATACCTAAAATTCAACTTAATTGAACCATTTTTTAGGTCAAAGATCTTTCTTTATGGCTTATCTAGCTAGTAATTGTTGATTATTTTGTAGTTTGATGCTAGTAATTGTTGGGTTATGGGTTTAATGTCAATGTCTTGAATCGTCTTACACTCATATCCAATTAAAGGTAGACGAATCGATCGGTTAGCTTATTTCACGGTTCCCTCTTGATGTGAACTGAGTTTTGTTTAAGGTTCTTCTCTTAAAGGAGAAAAATATTTGTTTTGAAAATTGTAAACCTCTGTTGAAGCTTCTGCCGAGGTGTTTAGATCGCCTTTAGAGGGGCCTAATAGGTTGTTGGGTTTGCACTAATTAGTCTAAGTCTATCCGTCCATTAGGGTATACAGAAAGATGAAACCTAACCAACCTCAGACAGTTAAGTAACAAAGTTTGTGCATTGAATTTATATACTGCAGACAGGCTCCAGTTTAATTGAAGGTCGATGGCAACTAATCTTTACAACAAGACCTGGAACAGCATCACCTATTCAGGTTAGTTCCCTCTTTTGTGCTCTCGAAAATTCATTCTCATCAAAGATTTATGGACATTTCACTTAGGAAATGCTTCTTGTAGAATTGATTGATAAACTGCTTCGATTATCAACTTGATTCTACTTATAATAGACTGTTTAACAATTCACAGTAATCGGGTACTACTGATGCACATGAAAAGTAGCGTATATATCTTGGTTGAACCATCAATTTGCTCTTACGTTTCATTTTATCTAATATGTTGGGGTTGACATTTTACTTTTCAGAGGACATTTGTTGGGGTTGACATTTTCAGTGTCTTTCAAGAGGTATACCTAAGGACTGATGACCCAAGGGTGTCAAATATTGTTAGATTCTCTGAAGCAATTGGTGAGCTAAAAGTAGAGGTATGCCATCAATTTTGTAGCTATTATCTGGATCTGGATTTGAGCTTTTGAGAGAGTTGATTTCACACGTTTCTTGATTGTCCATCTAGATCGTCTTAAAATGCCTAAGGATGAAATTTATACACATGAAATTTAAGCTAGTTTGAATTCAAACACACCTTTCCGTAAACCCCTTAAAATTTCCGTTTGCTTTATTTTAGTTTACATTCTTCGCTATTCCAGCAAATGAGAATGTGAATACCCAATTGGGACGGACAGACTCCCTCCTAATATAAACTTCGAGGCATGTTTCCGCCATGTTTCTTATAGAAGGGATCGTCTATAAGATACTCTATTATTTGTATTTGATCTTTATAAGCTGTTCTATGTTATGATACAGTCCAATAAGATTCTACGCTCGTAGATATGGCCTTGTGCATCCGTTGACAAAACGAATTTTTGTGAGCTTATGTTCATGACATAAAATTTTGCTTATCTCTCACATGCTGCAACATTTTTTTCTATTAGGCGGCAGCATCAACCAAAGATGGGAAACGTATTCTTTTTCGGTTTGATAGAGCAGCATTCTCTTTGAAATTTTTGCCATTCAAGGTGCCATATCCAGTTCCGTTTAAGCTTCTTGGAGATGAAGCAAAAGGTTGGTTGGACACTACATATTTGTCTAAATCCGGAAACATCCGCATTTCAAGAGGAAACAAGGTATTTATGGCCCTATAGAGTCAAGCTTACTTCATGTCATTATTCCGAATACTCAATTGTGTAGATAGTTTTGTTCTTTGCCGCAACATCAAAATTCTAATATAGAAATAAATAAATTCTTTAGTGTTTTTCTCTGTCTAAAGACATTCAAAAACTTGTATGTAGTGCAGGGAACCACATTCGTGCTTCAAAAGGAAACAGAACCGAGGCAAAGACTACTATCAGCCATTTCAACTGGCTCGGGAGTAACAGAGGTCATATGTTTGAACTCGAAATGGGTTTCTTTAGCGTTGAACATGTCATAATGCATAAAACTTCAGCAATTTACTTGTCGTAACATCTGCAGGCTATTGATAAGCTCGTGACCCTAAATCAGAGTTTAACCAAAGAAGAACCACAACTTCAAGTGGGCAAATGGCAACTCATTTGGAGTTCACAGGTATCATGGAAGAACTACAATATTTACTTACTGAACGATTTTCCGTTGAACCACGCTTCCAGATTTGTAGACTCGTGATCCAATCATTGTTTTCATTATATAATCCCAGAGTTTACGTTATTAAAGTCCCATCCTCAATGGGTTGGATCTTGATTCTTCTTTCCTTTAATGATTGTCACATCTTGACAGGAAAACAATAGATACCGGGAACCTAAACTCAATAAGGATATTTCATATTTCCATGTTTCCTTTTTCAAATTGCAGATAATTTAGTCTTCAACATTTTCTGTAATAAATTATTCCTACTGATAGTAAAAGTGCCAGTCCAAGCCTGAAAATTGCCAATTTCTCCTTTTTCCTGACTGTAGCTTATTCCTCTGGTAATAAGGAAACAAGTTTTTCGGTTTAAGTTTTGATTTTGTTAAACTTCCAAAACTTTCGTCGAAGTTGAACTGAAGTTTGTCTCTCTTTATGCAGCAAGAAACTGACAGTTGGTTAGAGAATGCTGCTAATGGACTTATGGGGACGCAGGTAAGCTGCAAAAACTAATCGAATTTGTAGATTGAGAATGGTTCTTCAACAAACTAATTTTTATTAACAGATTGTTAAGGAAGATGGACAACTAAGGTTTCTGGTTGACATTTTGCTTGGGTTCAGATTCTCAATGGATGGCAATTTTGTGTGAGTTCCCTAAGCCTTATTCACTAATATACCTATAAGTCGGTCTTATCCGAAAAATCAGAAACTTATGTTGTCAAAATCGATCTTACCTGAAACTTGAATCGCCCGTGATATGGTATGGGGTACCGGTAAGCTACCATGTTTATGCGGTGAGCTAGGGGTATACATGCCTCTAAAGACTACTTACACATTAGGTTGAGGTACGTTTTAGACGATTTCCAACATAATATATATTTTCTTTGATGCATGAATAATACACTTAATCTGAAACATACCTACTCCATAAAACTTAAAATCTTTACTAGTTAATTGAACAACTCAAGTAGCAATTCATTACATAAAACCGAAAAGGTCGAGATGCTATATGAAATATAAAGTCCTAGAGATATATTTATATTACTTTTTGACAAGAAATGAATTTTGCCACTTCCCCTTGTTGTCCCCATGCATGTCTGAAAAGTTTAATGTAATCTAAAGTTTGTATGATATTGAACTATGGCAGAAAATCGGGTAACAAAACATACGATGTTACGATGGATGATGCAGCCATTCTAGCTGGACCATTTGGAGTTCCCATGGAAATGATAAGCAAGTTCAACCTTGAGCTGCTGTAAGAACTGAGATATACAAGACTAATAGAGCTTTTGTTATTCCATTATAAATATCTGATATTACTACCTCAAGAATTATGACTTTATTTCTCTTTTGCAGTTATAGTGACAACAAGATCAGGATAACCCGAGGTTATAATCGAATACTCTTTGTCCATTTACGTGTGGACGACTCAGACAAGAAGTAAATCCAAATTTTAAATCTTGTTTGTTGGAAAATCTCATTCATCAGAGAGAAACAAGGTATATAGCTGTATAAATGTTTGTGTACTTATTTTTGTATGTAGTGTGAATCTTATAAGTTCTTTGTGTTCCTTCTGTTCATATAAGAAGTTGGCATGAGATTAGACCTCTCATGAAGCTTTTGTGATTTTTTCTTAAGCACAGTTTGAATCTAGAATTTCTCTTTTTAAGTATAATAAAGAATTTACTAGTTGGGGATGACCATTGTCCATTCTCCTTTTTCTTTCTTTCCATCAAGTTCTCAAATTTGTTAAACGTTAAGCGCGAGAAGAAAGATATAAACTGAGTTACTGAAAGAGGTGAAAGTGAAAAAGATATATAATAAAACCGAGAAATGATATCAAACTGCCGGCCCAACCCAGCTAACACAAGGGTCGGGCTAACTCTTGAGCTCAAAAGGTTGGTCTAACCGAAGTGGGATTCTCAATTTAGGAAAGATATGAGAGAAGCGAAATGTCATTTGGCCCGAAAATAGGACCGACCACCGCGTCTCATGAGCTCAATAGGTTGGTCCTAACCCAAATGATATTCTCATTTTAGGAAAGATGTGAAAGAAACGAAATGCCTTTTGGCCCGAAAATGGGGCCGACCACGAAATGTGAAGAGAAAAACATCTGGAACAATGAGAGCCGACTATATCAACTTTCAGACTGTGGTCAGTTATATTTTCAGGCCAACACCACATCTCTGACGAGGGAAATGAGAGCTGGTCAATTAGATATCAAATATTACTAGAAAAAGTAAGTCTTTACCTTTTTTTCGATGAGAAGTAAGTCTTTACCTTATTTTATAAATTTCAACAAACACTCAACAATGATTTTACAGCAAAAATGTAGGAGACATAGATGGTGTAGGACTACTTTCAACAAAAAAAAAAAAGATGGTGTAGGACCAATTCCATTTCAATTGTAATGACCCGGTTTAGTTGGAAATTAAAACTTTGAGAGTTGTCCTAATCACGTGCTACTCAATCATGACGCACGTGTTAACGACCATCTCTCTATTCCCTTTCACAGGCTGTTTTATGACAGAAAATGGAATGGTGAGTTGGCATTAGAAATCCAAGTCATCATCACTAAACCAGCTGTTTCCATCGAAGATCCAGATCATCTGAACCGTATAAAGAGAATGTTTAAACGGTCAGGATTATATAAAGTGAAATTTGTGGTTCATTTAAGTTGAATTTCATTTGAGGTTGAGTTTCATTTCCATTAGTGTTCCTGTCCTTTTAATACAAACGTCGCGGGGAGTCTGAAATTAGAGAGAGAAGAAAGAAAGAGAAGAGAGAGAGAGGGAAATCTGCTGTGAGACTCACGAAGGAGATTTCTAGGGTTTCATAGGTACTGCATTCTTCTCCTTCTTTGAATTTGATTCTTTAATAGTGTTCGAATCATTTATCTGTAACATTTTGTGAAAGATTGGTTTCTTTAATTATTCAAAATCGAATTGTTTTCTGCGGTTTGATGATTAAGATTGATTCGTATAGAAAATGTGCCTTGATCTACGTTTTCTTATTAGTAATTTATAGAAGTTCACTTTGAGAAAACTAGTTCGTTTGAGATATTTAATAGAGATTTGATAAGAAAAACTATTAGTTCGTGAATATATTGTGCATTTCATTGATCGATGGGGCTAAAAAATGATTAAAAATATTAGTTTTAGATCTCTGAGAATAGTCCCACATTGTGAATGGCAATCCAACAACTTAACATGGTATTTGAGCTAGACCTAAAGAATGTGACACCCAAAGAATGCGAGACACGTAAGGCAGCGTACGAGAATAATCCTACATTGGGAACATAATGTCTAGGTTCTTTCCACATGGTAATTGGTAAGAATGGATTAGAATGTACTTATCTGGTTCAACGATTTATGGGTATTTGATGTCACCCAGTGATTTACGATCTGTAATCTAGTTGTGGGAGTATCCAAATAAAGGGACTAACAAGTAATGATCTAAAGGTTTTTTCGCTTTCTCTTTCTCCTTGAACAGGCAATAAAAGATGGCAGATGCTGAAGATATTCAACCCCTCGTCTGTGATAATGGAACTGGAATGGTCAAGGTACAAACATTGCCTTCTTGCTCCTAATTCCTAAAGCTTATGATTAGCATATATCGTAGAATTATAATTAAGTGATCCATAACCACTTAAGAGTCAAGATGATGTATACGACAACATTGTTGTTTTACCACTTTCAACTTGAACTTCTTGATTTATTGGAAACTTTCAGGCTGGATTTGCTGGAGACGATGCCCCAAGGGCTGTGTTCCCTAGCATTGTGGGTCGCCCTCGTCACACTGGTGTGATGGTTGGTATGGGACAAAAAGATGCTTATGTAGGAGATGAAGCCCAATCAAAGCGTGGTATTTTAACTCTGAAATACCCAATTGAACATGGGATTGTCAGCAATTGGGATGACATGGAGAAGATCTGGCATCACACATTCTACAATGAGCTACGTGTGGCTCCAGAAGAACACCCGGTTCTTCTCACTGAAGCTCCTCTTAACCCGAAAGCTAATCGTGAGAAAATGACTCAAATCATGTTTGAGACCTTTAACACTCCTGCTATGTATGTCGCCATCCAGGCAGTTCTGTCCCTATACGCCAGTGGTCGAACAACTGGTAAGCAAATTATTCATGTTGGTCCCTTGACAAACTTGATTTTAAGTTATTTCTCAATCTATCTAGAATGTATTCGAAAGGTTTGTTTGATAAGATGAAGTAATATTTGTGCTCTTGTTCACCAATCGTAGGTATCGTCCTGGATTCTGGAGATGGTGTCAGCCACACAGTTCCCATCTATGAAGGATATGCACTTCCACATGCCATCTTGCGTCTCGATCTTGCTGGGCGTGATCTTACCGATGCCCTAATGAAAATCCTAACAGAGCGAGGTTACTCTTTCACCACCACAGCCGAGCGAGAAATTGTAAGAGACATGAAGGAAAAACTAGCTTACATTGCTCTTGACTATGAGCAAGAATTAGAGACATCCAAGACCAGCTCATCTGTGGAAAAGAGCTACGAGTTACCCGATGGGCAGGTAATCACCATTGGAGCTGAACGTTTCCGATGTCCTGAGGTTCTTTTCCAGCCATCAATGATCGGTATGGAAGCTGCTGGTATACACGAAACCACATACAACTCTATAATGAAGTGTGACGTCGATATCAGGAAGGATCTGTATGGAAACATTGTTTTATCTGGCGGTTCTACTATGTTCCCTGGAATTGCCGACAGGATGAGCAAGGAGATCACTGCACTTGCACCAAGCAGCATGAAGATCAAGGTGGTGGCTCCGCCTGAGAGGAAATACAGTGTATGGATCGGAGGATCAATCTTAGCTTCCCTCAGTACTTTCCAACAGGTACCCACCATTTTATATTGCGATCACATGATTACTTACCGAGTTCATTAATCTTCTTACTAACACGAAACTAATTTGGTTTTCTGAATTTTAGATGTGGATTGCTAAGGCTGAGTACGATGAGTCTGGTCCATCGATAGTTCACAGGAAATGCTTCTAATCAGATCATCACCCACCAGAGGGACGCCAAACGGAAAAAAAGGAAAGAAAGAAAAAGTAAAAAAGAGAGAAGAGTTATTTTTTAATGCCTCGGAAATTTGAAACTTGTTACTTTAATTCGATTGTTAATTTCTTTTCCTTCCTCTCATTTTTAATATCAGAAGAATTGATTTTTGTGATCCTGGAACATTGCTTACTTTTCATTATTATTTTTTATTAGAGAAGTTGTGTCTTAGTACTCTCTCTACTGGCTAAAATTGAGTTTGGCTCGAGTCTGTGGGTTCTAATATTTACTTCTTTATTGTTAAGATTCACTTTTTTACACTTGAAAATGTTAGACTGCTCCAAAATCATTAGGTCATCAAAACTAGATCTGTACGTAATATACATTGCAACTACAATATTTTACTTCACACAATAAATACACGGGCTAACGCTTAACTCAAAAAGAAGTCAGACATCCGATGATTGCCCCACACAAACAATATGGTATGCTCAAAACCAACAAAATAACATCTACGTCGCCTATATTCTTGTCAATTAGTTTTGAGCTGGAGGAGATATTGTACACACTCTTTTAGTTGTTAGTCTTAAGTCTTTTATGTTATTTGCACGGAGAACTTAGTTTGTGTTGCGTAAAAAAAACAAACATTTCATACACATATATCTACACTTTCACTAAACAATTAACATATTAATGATGCATTTTTTGTTTGCATGATGAAAAAACAGAATTCAAAAATAAATGAACTTATTACCTTCCTTAGTCCTTACTGATGAAACTTTGTTACAATGATAAAAATAATAATTATTACTTTTATGTCTTCCTTACCGAAATGTTCGGAGGTGTATTCCATATTTTCAAAAACATTCTCTTTCCAAAAGCTCTCCAAAGTTATATTTAAATGTCTCCAACTGACCATGAAACCAACCTATCTTAAAATTTCCGTAATTCCGTGTCTGAAACTAATAACAAAGACATTGCAAGATATTTGAAGTTCTCAAACGAATAACAGAGACATTTAAGGACATTTCGAGAAATGTGAAATGTCTCAAACGAACAACAGAGACATTTTTGGACATTTAAATTGCCCAAACGAATTATGCAGGCATTTAGGGACATTACTACTGTTCCCAACCAATAAAGGGTGTCCTGCACCGCTAACCCCCTTAAAAAATAATCAACATTTGAAATGTCTCAAACGAATAACACAAACATTTCAACACATTTCAGGGAATTTTGAAATGTCTCAAACGAATAATGGAAACATTTCAGGACATTTAAACTGTCCCAAACGAAGAACACAAACATTTAAAGACATTTCAAATGTTCCCAATCGATAATGGATGTCCTGAACCACTACCCCTTAGGCCATGTTTGGCGCGTCGGAATCGCGTGGGAATGAAATGTGATTCATGAGAATCACAATCCAAATTATTGTTTGGCTCACAGGAATGTAGGGAGAATCTTATTCCTATGGGAATAGGATTCCTCCTAAATGGGATAATAATAAACCCAAAGAGGGGGGGGGGGGGGGG
>BEHA01000445.1:266331-280125 GCA_002897215.1 Eschscholzia californica subsp. californica
GGGGGGGGGGGAAGTTTGTGATTCTCGTTCACGGGAATGCTTTGTTTTAATATTTATGGACAAAATTATCCTTAATAAAACATTAGAATGACTAGTAATCGTTCTCTACATAATATAAGAACTAAATTTTTTTTAAAACTTAGGGTTAGCCACCACCGTAGCAACTCTCTCTCTCCCTTTCTCTAGTTTTTTTTTTCACTTTTTCTTTTTTCGTTCGAATCGATTTCATAACGTTTAAAACGAAAAGTTTTTAGCCGAGACCCTTATTTATTTTAAATAAAATTTTAAAATACTACTTAAATTGGTGTATCACGTTACTATTTCATATCTACAAATTTGAATAGATTATACTGTTTAAAATATATAACAAAGTTGATGTTATATTTATGTAATTTAAGTAAAAAGATGCAGGCCCGTGGATGAGGGTGTGCGGGCCGTGCGGCCGCACAGAGCCCCCAATCACAAAGGGCCTATTTATTTGGGATTGTGTTAGTTTAGTATAGAAGTACTACGAAACCTAAGCGCGTGGAAGTGCAACACTAAAGGTGTGACGGCTTGCTGGTAAGCTGCATGGAGTTAACACACAGGTCGCGGGATCGAAACTTATAGATGCCATTTATCCTAATCTTTTTTGGGAGACTATCCAATCTAGGGGGCGGGGAGCTTCTAAGATTACCCAATTTACAGCCCACTATCTCTATGCATGCTATATTTCTTTTATTTTTTTTTGAATATTATTAGGTCAATTTACCCATGTTTATTTGTTTTAATTAACTAAAATTTTAATAATCAAATAACTAATTGTAGCATTTGCAAGCATATAATACTTAAGGCCTTTTAAATCGCGTCACTCTCAAAATCTCATAATTTTGAAAATAAAATAATTTATTATAGTATTTGCATATCATATAATACATTAAAGACTCCGATATCGCGTCTTTTCACTCTCTACGAATCCAATCTCTTTCACATAATCCTTCATCAAAAAAAAAAAAAAATCTCTTTCACATAAATGTCAATCATTGACTTTGAAAATTAAGTTTTTTTTCCTACTCTGTACCAAATCTATCTATCTAAACTTTAATTTTGGATTGTAAAAAAGACAAAGTCCGAGCTATGATTTCGAACAAAAACCTATACCAATCGAGGAAGTTTTATTTGAATGTTAGCCCATGATACCACCATTCATTGGGTTTATATTCATCAAATATTTCATATAATTTTATACGGGCAAATAATTAATTTTTTTTTTATTACTACGCTGTAAAAAATTTAATTTGCTTGTATGGGCCCGTTTAAAGATTGGAACCGGGCCCCCAAATTATTAGCCACGGCCCTGAAAAGATGTAATAACACTTTTACAAAAAATTTACATTCCTATTTCTATACGAACCAAACACCAGGTTAGGATTCTATCAGAAATCAAATTCCTATTCCTAGTCAAACTAGACATTAAACTGAAATAATCTGATTCCCTGGAATCGCGTTATGAGAATGTAATTCCTAAGAATCAAATTCCATTCTCGCGCGCCAAACATGACCTTATAAAACAATCAACAAAAATTCTTCCCTATCGATTTTCAACGAAAGAAAAATCTCTAATGAAATATATAAATAATCTCTAACTCATTATTTGATGTTTGAATGCATAATCTATAAGAGTCAAAGGGTTTTTGTTAGAAATACTATCCGCACTCAAATCACCCTGGTCCGGTGAGACAAAATCACTCATGGATATGGAAAAACATAAACAAAAACTTAGATCAAATAAAAAACCTATCCATTTGGGAAGTCCACACGGGAGAAGATTTAAATATATGGCAAGACATATGGATTCCCAATATTAATGAACCCATCACAAACCTAAATCACTCTAACCTGACCAAAGTATCACAATTAATTGAAAACAATGAATGGAATGAAAATTTGCTAAACCAGAATTTTGACGAGAATACTAAAAATATAATAAAATCCATCCCCATCCATTTGTATGGGAAAGATGAAATGAAATGGAGACTCACATAATCGGGAAAATACTCAGTAAAGTCTATGTATAATCATCTCAGACGAGAACATATACCAACAATATCAAGCAACTACAACTGTAAATTCATATGGAATCTACCAATAATACCAAGAATACAACTATTCATTTGGAAAATTTGCAACAATGCCTTACCAGTTAAAGAACGCATAGGAAAATACATAGGCAACACTTTTCAGTGTCATATATGCACGAAAACTGAATCTCTGGAGCACGCATTACTTCACTGCACAATAGCCAAAAAAGTCTGGTTTCACTTTAACATTATCTCAGAGAATATTACCTCCATACAGGAATGGATTTTCTCTTGGCAACAATCGCAGCACAGATGTAATACGAAAGCAAATACACATTTCGCTACGATTCTGTAGATAATTTGGAAGAATCGTTGTGAGGGGTGTTTTCAAAAAATTACAACTGACACAAACTCAATTATAAATAGAATACATCAATTTCCGGAAAAACAAGAAAAAGTTTCAAGAAACAGTAGCCAGAAAACAGAAAAATGGAAACCTCCAGATAACCCGTATATCAAGATCAACGTAGATGCTTCGTTTACTACAGCAGATACATGTATGGGCATAGGATTAATTGCGCATAGTGCAGAAGCAAAATTTATACATGCAGAAGCAGATTTCTCCAGAGCCAGAACCAGTGAAGAGAGTGAAGCAATCGCTATCCTTAGAGGATTAACATGGGCGAAGGACAATGAATACAAAAACATTGTCATTGAAAGCGATAACTACAATCTAATAAAGCACCTCCAAGATAATACGCACGGATGCCAGTGGCAGACAACAGCTTATATCTATAAAATTCAGGATATAGGGAATTATTTTGACAGTGTCATTTACAAGTATGCCAATAGGAGCCTTAACCTTCAAGCAGACCAGCTGGCAAAATGGGCCAGGAAGAAGATCAAGCGACAAACTTGGAAGAATGTTCCTTTCTTTCTGTATAAACATTACTGTAATAACTTTTTAGTTTGAGTAATATTAAGCACTTTTCAACAAAAAAAAAAAAAAAAGGGTTTTTGTTAGAAAACTCGATTGCTCGTAAATTTTTCAAAAAAAATAAATTCGGTTGTTGGGTACTAAATAGAGCCGTCTGTTTATAGCACAAAAGCGGAGTGCCTTTAGTAGCCACCTTCCTCTTATTACCTCTGTCTCCATTGTTTGACTCTTTGTCCAGGAACGGAATATTGTCGTCAAAATTTGTTTAATCTCTATCGGAGGTCTTTCAGCTCTTGCCAAGGTAAGCTTCAATCACCCGACCTCTTAACCTAATTTTTTTTGGATGATTATAAGTTAAGAGTTTCTATTCGAAACAATTGGAAGGTGTTTTTATCCTCAAGTTGCGATTTTTATTGTAAGTCCATGCAATAAACCCTAATTTGAGCAAGTTTTGTTAGAAATTCACTTATATTGTGAAAATTTCAGATGGTATTGTTTATTGAAGTAAAGTGATAGTAACTCATTTAAGGTTTCTAATTATTATGACTAATCAAGAGATTTAAACTCAGTAGGTGAGCTAATTACTAATTAAATTTCATCACTAGTTCAGCATTTTCTGATAGTTTTTAAGTTTATGACTGATCCCTTGAGAGATGCCAGAAAACAAAGATAAGATTCATACTCATGTGTTCGAAGAAATGCCTGAATGAATAAATGAAGTATTTATGTGCATTTTTCGGGAACAATATCAAAAGCATTAGATAGTGAAAGACAAGTAAGGATTCCTAGATCAAAGACCTTAATCTTCTTCTTCATTTAGGAGGACCTTCTATATATTGTTTTGAGTCCTACAAGAAGGACGAACTAACTATTTCCGTAATTCAAATAAAGAAATAACATTCACGGTTACTGAAGTGACATAAACCCATTTTGGATGAAATGGTATATGAAACTACAGATAACATGATTCCTTAATTAGTAATAGGTCTATTTATGTATCATATATACATTGTAATTTGTACATCATATCACATGCTGTAATTTTCATTCATTATTGGATATACATGGTTGATATGTAAGAAACATTCTTTTGTCATTCTTTAGCGTGGGTTTATGTTAGTTTTGCTCGATTACATTTGACACTATATGGTTCTTCTTTGACAATTTTGGTGCACAAAAATTTGAAGGGTCTTACCCTCGAAAAACTGTCTCTTCTTTTCTTGAGTGGCTTCACGTTTAAGTGCAAGGGTTTTATCGAGTTTGGTATGTGTCACGTGGGTGTACAGTACTTGTACTGTAGTAAAGGTAGTAGAATAACTCTTGGTGTCAAATTACATATGTACTCTACCAGGGCAGGCCCAAACAATTTCGGGGCCCAAAGCCAAGTTAAAAATTGGGGCCCTTTTAGGTGTCTAAGGTAAGTAAAATTAAATTAAAACACTTTGCTTGGGGTCAAATTCGAACACCTGCCAATCATTACTCAACCCTAGTCCCTGACCACTGAGCCGCAGGTTAGTTTTTGTAAAGTTGTTAGTTCTCGTTTTATGTAACTTATAGTAAGAACTTCTCCATTAAACTCCAAACTAGAGGCCCCTGGGCCGCCCCTGTTTACTACTATCATAAATGACTAATCTATTGATTCTACTTATAAGCAGAGACTAGGTTTTTTACTTGGATGCAAGACCTAGTTTGAGCTGAATTTTTTCTAGGTTCAAAGATAATTCTTGCACAAATTTTACCACAGCCCTAAGGAACCAGAGAAAATGAATCTTGAGTTTTCTCAAATTTGACAGCAATTTCCACATAGTGCTACCACTGATAAATAAATTGCCTTTAAGTATTAAAAACATAGGTAAGGAGCTCGCTAGATTTAACTGAACTGAAATATAGGTTTTTTTTGTGTTTTCTTTTCAAAAAAATGTGTCAAGATTGGAATTTTTTAATTATATTTGCAGCATTCTTTCTATGATTCAAGGGTTCTGTTTCTTTAGTGCTTTATACCTTATTTGTTATCTTGCAGTTATGGCATTTCGAGGCCGAGGACGAGGAAGGGGGCGTGGAGGGTTTGGTGGTGGTTTTGGTTTTGGTGGTGCAATTCCAGAGCCTTATACCCTTTTCCCAGTGAGTGGACATATAATTTGTTGGAGCTGTTTCTCTTTATATCTAACCATAATTTGGTTTTAAATTTATGGGCGTTATTGTAAAGCTGCATTTTTAATTTAATTGCGAAATATATTTCGATGAGGCTCAAAAGATTTTTGAATATTTGTTGATAGACTATAGGAGTTTTGAAGTGAATCGCATTCCAAAGTTATACAGATGAAAACTCAACATTAAACTACTGTGTTTCTAGACACTTCGGTGTAACCAGAATTTTAGTTTTGAAGAATGAGCAGTGGAATAACCGAATAACTATCATTGTTGTGTGTGCACAATGTATGTATTTGAAATTAAAAGCTAGAACAAACTTAATAAAAGTTTTGGTTGTTTTTTCAACTTATTTGGTATTTGAGAAAACTAAGTAGATGTCAACATTCCTAAAATATGTAGATTCTGTATCGTATATTCGTATGTAAGATGATTAACCATACAAGTGGTCTTTATGATGCACACTTTAACATTTCCCCTTCTGTAGTTAATAATTTGAGCTAATATTTTTGATAGGAGTAACTAAGAGTAGAGGGTTTTAACTTTTAAGTAGTAGAATGTTGTACAAAATCCCCATTATCTTTTTCAAAAGGTTTTTGTTGTCTTACCCTAAGAAATGGTGAAAAGTTTGGTTTTAATTTCTTCGTTGTACAAAATCCTCATTTTTAAGGTTTCTGTGTTGTTTGTGGGATTGCAGGAAGATGTCGCTTTACCTGAAATTAGTAATGTGTCGGAGGAGACGACGCTGGTCTATTGGAATTTGAGATTACTGTCTTATTGGAAATCATCTCCATATTATTTAGAAGGGTCAGAAGCAAACAGTAAGATATTAAAAGTTAGCTGTTATTTTAGCGATTTTACCAATACCCTAACTTCCAACTCAAAGAAAACTACAATTGTATATGAACTCTTAGTTCTTGAAGCAAGAATATTTGTTCATATTATTATTATATATTTTGAACATGTTAAAGACAACTTACCCTTCTACTTCGTATCATGTTATTACTTTACTTCAGCAACTCTATTCTGTACTACCCTTGCTGAAAGTTTTTCCGAGACACTTAACTATTCACAGATCTTTTGGGTTGTAAAAGGAATAAACATTGTGGTAAAAAGTACAATGTTTTTTATTAGTTAAACATATCGCTGGAATTACAACTTTACAACATGAATAAAAGTCACGTTTCAGAAGTACATGTCAAACCCACTCTTCAAGCACACGTCAATATGGTTAAGGAACAAATCTGAGCTAATATATTCTCATTCCAGATGACGTACGTCACATACCTTCAAAGAAGCAGCTAATTTATAGTATTTGACACAATTGCTTCTGCAATAAATTGGCATTGTTCGAATGATAATGTGAAATACATCCATTGAGTTCTCCATTGCTACCTTGACCATTGGTATTTGAACAATATTTACTGCTAAACCTTTCATAGAAGTTATTTGGTTTTCAAGTACATCATAAGCAACTGTGTTGTCTTACCTAGTAATATAGATTGTAGTGTAATATGATTTTCATCACATATGATTCACGTTTATATTGGTTTGTTGTATACATCCCATTTCTTCTTTGTACTTCAATTTATATTTGTAGTGAAACTAGTTCTGTGCTAGTGCAGAGTCTATTTTGAGATTCCTAACCAACCGTTGTCAGCCATCTATTACTTTATTTTAGTTGTTGTAAATCCTTTAAGATGACTATTGCCTTTCTTATATACGATACTTGTTTTTATTTTTCCAAAGAGGAAGTACTGTTTTGAATGGTGGGATATATCTCTTTTACATTTTCTGCTTTTTCTTTTCAGATACCCAAGACATTGATATCGAGAGATATTCTGATAGGAAGAAGCCAAAGGGCCGAGGAAAGCGTGATCCTCTTTCATTACACCTAAAGCTTGCTCCTGCGTATTTTCCTCAAGAACTAGTTGAAGGTTTGCAATCTGGACAACTTCAGAGATTTCCGTACGGTTTAGACTTTTTTCTAAACCATATATCCAATTTCATCCATTAGATGCTGAGTTTGTTTTCTTGCTCTAGCCTTGCCAGATTTTGTGTTGATTTGGTGAATTGTTTGATAGGTTCACGTGTACAACATAACCAACGGAAAGTGAGGTGGAATCCAGAATTAGGTATTGGAGGAAAACAGTTCCAAATTATTCAGTGAGCTTGTTACTGTATTTGCTTTCACATCTGTTTTGAGTAATTATATCTGCAACGAGATTTTGATTTACCATGGGCTGGTGGTCGTTCATGGATAATCACTCTGTTTTAAACCTAACCCTGGTCAAGCTGTTGGTTTCATACAGAAATTTTGCTCATGAATAAACATATACCCGTGGCCTCTCAGAAAGAGATCCATACTGGAATCTTTTTCTTGCTTTCAAATGTTTGTTACAAGAATAGTTTTTGGTTTCGATATTTGTCGTTTATTGATCTGATATTTGCATATATTATATTTCAAACATAAGATTTGGCTTTGACAATTTTTGTATTAACAAGCGATTTCTCGAAGCCTATTTAGAGGGAGGTTCCTCTGCCTGAAAATAAAAAGCCTAATTTAGGAAATTTAGGTTCCCTTATATTGCTGTTTTTCCACTGTCTAGCTTATGTATATTCTGTCGAAGTGGTTCAAAGAATTTCTCGAAAAAAAATTGCTTTTACATTTTTCATGAACTTTTACCTTCTTGATTCTCTTTACCTGATAACCAGCACATGCCTTTTTTTATATTAGTGGTATATTTTATCAGAGCATTGACATATTTGATTTCACAGGCGAACAGAAGTTAGACCTTTTGGAGAAGCTTGAACAACAACATGAGGTAACAAAGAGCTAGGTCTTTAATCAAATTATTTTTCCCGATAGGAGCTTGAATTACTTGTTATTAACTTTTGGCAATTAACCATGCACATGTTGTTGTATACTTGTATTTGCGTCGTCCTTCTTTCCTTTATTTTAGTTTCCTTGATTCCTGCTCATGTGTTGCTTTTTGTACTGTAAGTCTTATGTTCCTGCTATAAACGTTGTTGTGTTTTGTTCAGGCTAAAGGCGATAAAGATGACAAGGACAAAAAGAAAGAAGCCGAAAATGAGGACGAAGATGAAGAAGGGGTAGAAGAAGAAGATGAAAGCATGAGTGATGATGATGACTATAAAGAGGTCCCTACTTTGAATTTTGTTATTCTGCATATTTGGACTCTAATATTTGAGCATTAGTATTTCAAACCTTATGACACAATTTTTTTATGCTAAAAAGTCCCTGATAAATGATCTTTCAGTCTATGAGTTGAAAGTGAAAACTTTATTTTCTTAAATGAATGCTACCGATTTCACGTACAGTATTTCGCTCGAAAACAAGAGTTTTTCAAAAATAAATTATTTTTTCTTCAATATCATATATTTAATTATGAATATAAGAAATATGATAAACCATTTTTATATTTTTTCAGGGCATTCATTTTGACGATGATGAGGACGACTTCAACATGGAGGATGAGGGAAATGGTAATTCACACTTCTTTATCCACATCTCTAATATCTCTAACTTACTTTTTTTTTTGATGAGAACTAATTTACTTGCTTTAGCAACTACCAGTATTTTAATTTCTTTCATTTTCCATTTGTGAACCAATATATTTTTGCAGTGCTAATAGTTTTATACGTTTCAGATGAGCCGATGTATGGAGGAGATGATGATTACTAGTTGCCCAAACATCAAGCTTTTCAATCTTCGTATACAGACTGAAAATTGGGTACTCGTTGTAAATGATTAAGCAAATCTTGTTCTTCAATGGAGCCACAGAATTCCGGCTTAAGAATCCAAACTACAGGTATAGTAGGATACTAGACAAGCTATATAGGACAGTTAGTATTACTGCTGTTAGATTGATATTAATCGACTTGGGGCTGCAGTTAGCAGACAAATTTCATGTATTCTCTTTCGGGTAGGGATGTTTTTCGTAGTTATGTGTTATTTATATCAAGAACGTAATTTGCTTTTTGTATTAAATTTTTACACTGGGATAGATAATAGATTTAACAACAACTTTTCGGTATTTAGGACTACCCTAACTAGAATTAATATTATAGGGAGAAAAGGCTTCTGACTGTAAATTTCTTATTTACTACAAAACGTAGCCTGTCCAAAATGCATTTGATCATGATTAAATACGTAGTCTTTATTTTTTTTTTTTCTTAAATGTTAAATTTATTTCAATCTCTTCTTTTCTAGTTACTCCTAATGAGTCCTAACTATTTAGAAAGAAAAATATTTTAGCCTTTCCTAAGACTAAAATATCAACTGAGCTATCAATTATTGGCCAGTATCTAAATAATTGGGAGCCTCTTTAGACATTTTGCTCTTTCGTAAGACTGCAAATATATAGGTATCGCGGTGACCACGATCAAAATGGGTTGACTCAGAAATCCTGAAGGCGCCTCTTTACGTGTTGCATTTCCATTCATTTTTGAATCAAGGTGTTCTGTCTGTTGAGAAATTTTAGACGCCTTCCATTGAAGGTAAACTCTATGACTTTGATCGCGGCCAACCACCACCCCTCACGGTTCCTTGACTGGTTGGCACTCCGTCTGCACGGTTGAACCTAAATTTCATTACACATAAATGGAGCATTGGAGCTCATATCTCTGATGATTTCGAACCACCATTAGATCATTACACATAAATGGAGCATTGGAGCTCATATCTCTGATGATTTCAAGTTTCATTTTCTAAAGGAAAACTATAGACTAAAATCAACCTTTAAAGTATCTCCTATCAAAATGCTAGAGAGTAAAACCCTTTGTACAAAATTAGAAACAAAAAGCTATGTAAAAACAATTTCATATACTGCAAGTAGAAAGAACAATAAATTAACAACACTAATCAACAACTTTTTCTGGGTTTCACCACAACTCATTATAACTTTCACCATTACAATTTCTTGTTTTCTTCTATGCTTTCTTCGACTTCTTTCTCACTGGCTCTTTTGCTTCTTCTCCTTGTTCTTCCTTGACGTAAGTACGTGAATTAAGTGAAACTAGGCTTTCTACGTAAACAATTGTATCCAAACATCCTAATATACCACCCACTTTTGCTATGCTTGTAATACTCTCTTCCTTTTGATTGTATGTAACTAAAGAATTGCACTTACTCTCCCCTTCTCCAAAATCCGCCTCAAACACGATATCACCATTTTTATGAAAATACAATGGCCTTGTGAAGTCGATCGATTCAAAACATCTTGGTTGAGAAACAGTTAACAATTTACTCCAAGATTCGCTCACTGTGTAATCCTTCAACACCCAAATAACAACATTATTGATCTCATAAGAACTGCAACACACATAAAGATGACTTCCCAAAACACCCAAACTTGTTTCCCCTGTGGTGTCATCATCAAAACAATTATAAGGCAGTGGAAGTTCATAGAATCTCTCTTCTCGAAGATCGAAAGAAACTATAACTCCTGAATTTTCCGAAATCCAATGAAGAGCTCCATTAACAAATACCCCAATGTTATCAAAAATACTATATGGAATAGGTTGAATGTTTTTCCATGTATTTGATCTTAATGTATAGACTTGAACTTCATACAATCTAGTACAAGTAGTAGTATTCACAATTCTTACCAACTTATAATCCTTTTCTCCATCATCATAACCAAAACCATATACCTCTGCTTTCGAAAGGCTAATTAGTGGTGGAGACGGTATTACCTTGTATTCCTTTGTTGCTGGATTCCAAATACATAGAAAATTTGGCAACCCTTTTATACAAATCAAACCTTGACAAGAACCAATAATATCAACAGAGAGATGATCACGCTTCATTGGGTAATTGATCTCATGAGCATCAACATAAGATGATAATGATATTGCATTATGATTTAGTGCGTAGAGTTGTCTAGCACTAAACATGAGATTAAAGTCTTGATTTCGTTTAGCAAAGTCATGGTGTTTTTGAATAAAAGTCGGATCATCAAACAACTTACTCCATGATTTGCATATGCATCTGGATCTTACGATGTATTTTACCGGCAACCGTAAAAGAATATGGGTCATGATATTATCTCCCAAGATCTCCGCCATAGTTAACTTCTTCTTGCTTTTCTTCTTCTTCTTCTTCTTCAATTTAAGATATCAATTTAGGTTTAAAAATAAAACCACAACAGTATATATATAGGTTAACCCACAAATCCAATCTTAAAAAGGGTAGATTCCATACTAAAGTCAAACACTTATCCACAAATGGAAGATTAATAAGAAGTTTCTAATTTAACCCAAGGCGGTTTAGGTCTCATAGTTGGTTACACTAGTGCCCTTGTTAGGTGAGGCAGCTTGTTTGCATGAGTTGATTTTTGGACACACTCCCTACAATATGAAAGTTAAACAATTTTGGAATAGATCTTGTAACCTACTAGCGATTACTTGCAAGTAAAATTTTTTAATCTCTCAACAAAAAAAAAGTAAAAATTTTAATTAAATATTGACAATATCTATTTGAACCAAAATAATATTTAAAATAAGGTTGTTATTCAGTGAACGCATTCTCACACCGTCAAATATGAGCTTGAAATCATGACCATCAGATTTTTAAAGATCTGAAATCGACACTCAATTGTCTAGCGGTCTCTCCTTGATGTAACGATTTTTTTATTGTAACAAACAATCGCCCATCTAAACCTCTATAATTACAACATCAGCTTACATCTTTAACACGCCAAAAACTCTTGAAGCAAAGTTCGTTAGACACTTTATTAGTAGGAGTTTCAGCTATTTGAGTCTAAATAATATTCAAAATGGATAAAAAAATAACAACAAATGTTTCATAATTATTATTCACAGTCAAAATATTTATACAAACTAGAACGTATTTTAGATATTTTGTTCCAAAGATCTAGAGCTTAACTTGTAAAACTCATTTACTTGAGACACCTGAGTGATTGATTCGATCTTCTTCCTTTTTAGTTAGCTAGAACTTATTTTAGCAGCGAAGGTAAGAACTTCTTAGTGACTAGATAGATAACTTGAGAATAGATTCTCTTTGTTGTCTTTTGCCCTTGTAGTTAGAGAGCTAGAAATTCAAAGAACTTTCCACACTATTTCTATTTGAACCATGTCCTTTCATAAAGACTTCGAAAGTCAGAATTCTATTTGAAAGATACTTCCTAAAAAGACCATAAATAAATTTATTAGAGTTCCTTTGCAATTGGGATTTCGGATGGGAGTTATCCCGTATGGGATAGAAATGGCCGACCAAGAGTCCTATTACCAATGTGACTCTGCTGGGCCGGCTCCATGCTTTGGCCGGGCCATATTGGGTCAGCCTTAGCATCGTCGGGGCTCCTAGCTAGGCCTTTGGATACTTCTTGGGCGGATCCAATCTGTGCCATTTATTTCCCTCCCTCTAGTCAGTTCTTCTGATCCAGTCGACACTCTTTTGTGTAACTCATTGTAGGATCCGTTCGTCGTTAGCCACAGGTCATACGAATGAACCGCATATTGTAGTTGGTTTCTAGCTAAACATTACGATCCCTAAAACGACTGGAATTGATGATCTTAATCATTTGTCTTATTCGACAAATTTAATTCGGTGTGCAACCATCTTTTTTTACCTACTCAATCTCGGACTCTCATCTCCCGTACTGACACTCTGAATCGAACTCTTATGTCACATTTTCTCAATTTCATATTTACTTTTGTCTCTCAATCCCTAACTCTAAAAATGTGGAAAATGGTTGTAGATACTAGAGAAATGAGCTACATTTGTAAGGGAAAGAACCCTAAAACTACATATCTAAGATTCTAATCTAATAAAAATTATTCTTCAATATGATTCATCTAAGATATTTAATTTTAGCGTTTTTGGGCTTACCCCCTCCTCACTAATTGGTAATTAAGTTTACCCCCCTCCATAATGGGTAATTGAGCTTACCCCCTTGGACTTACTATTAGTGACAAAAATACAAAGGCTATGTTTGGCGTACGTGAAATAATTGCCACTACCAAGAACAACTATTCTTCAATATGATTCATATTAGAGATCCTACCTCATTTTATTGTTTGATTTGGTCAGGAATATGATTAGTAAATATTGATTTTGTTTATATATTATTTACTTTCTGATTTTAATATCACATACCAAATGTATCCTTAGTAGTTTTGACAAAAAATCTAAATTCAAGGGGGTAAGCTCAATTACCAATTACTGAAGGGGGTAAACTCAATTACCAATTACTGAAGGGGGTAAACTCAATTACCAATTAATTGTGAGGGGGTAAGCTCAAAAAACCCTTAATTTTATGCCTCTAACCTATTGGGCTTAGGCCTCATTTGGGTACACACATAGCTTATATTATGAGCTTTTCTATAAGCCCATAAATAAAAGCGCTTTTTAAAAATCTGTCTGAGTCGTTTGGTACGCTACATAAAAAGTGTTTTTATATCTTAAAAAGCTAGGTATGACATTTGGTTAAAAAAAAATGTAATCTACGTATTGTAGTTATCAAACAATATGGTTATATCATTATATTAATAAAAAATTTATAAACATTAAATACTAAAATAAAATAATAGAATTTTTTTTAATTTTCATAAACACATAAAAATCAAAATTTGAACCTAATGCAGTGGTGATAGTGCTCAATG
>BEHA01000445.1:280253-291944 GCA_002897215.1 Eschscholzia californica subsp. californica
TACCTCATTTTATTGTTTGATTTGGTCAGGAATATGATTAGTAAATATTGATTTTGTTTATATATTATTTACTTTCTGATTTTAATATCACATACCAAATGTATCCTTAGTAGTTTTGACAAAAAATCTATATTCAAGGGGGTAAGCTCAATTACCAATTACTGAAGGGGGTAAACTCAATTACCAATTAATTGTGAGGGGGTAAGCTCAAAAAACCCTTAATTTTATGCCTCTAACCTATTGGGCTTAGTTGACGAGCTCAATGGTCGGGCTTTACAGTCAGGTAAGGGTCTTGTGATGGGAGCTCAAGACTGCCCGCAAAAATCTTGACCGGGTGGGGCCAAACAACTTGGGCTACGGGCTACATCGTTTTCCCATTAGGTTCAGACGTTCTAGATTGGGTAGCGAGCACTCGGGCTATGTTCGCACCCTAGATGAAGCTGCCGTAGAGAGCATAATAATCCCCTTGTGTACATAAGTAATGTTGTTTTTTTGTTGAAACATATGTAATATTGTTGACAAACTCTTCTAAAGACCATGATAAAGTGCCCCAAACATGTCATGGAACTACAACTAGCATATACTTTATTTACTATCTATCTATTCATGAGATAAATATTGAAAGTAAACTGCCCTAGCTCCCAGAGACTTAACCCACAACCTCCTTGCAGATTGGGGAGGAATGCACAACCCTTAGGCTAGAACCCCATGTGCACTTTGATGGTATATGAAAAGAGTACAAGGAATATGTACTAATTTAGATAAGAAAAACACCAAAACTATACATCATGAGGAATATGATCAGTTTGAAGAAATATTTTTCTACCACTTGACTAAATGAGAGACGACCTCCAAATTAAATACTACATAAAATCATAGTAAATTTATGTAGTACTCGACCGAAACTTGTAAGAAAAGTAATCAAAATTAGATCATTAATTTGGTATTTTCCTATCACCTTGCAGTTTCTTGTTTGGTTAATTAATCCATAAAATTTAGTTAAGTAATTTCTCACAAAAGAACAAAACACAAAATCTTTAATGGTGCATTGTTTTCATCTTATATTACAAAATGATCTAGAGAGAGAGAGAGAGCTAGACAGTAGCCATGAAAGAGAAAACCCTAGTTATAGATTAACTACAACAACTCATGTAAATGAAATTCAAATACTCAAAGAAAAGAAGTCATCATCAATATGTAAATTTCTCATATATATTTACAATAATATTTAGAAGGGAAGAGAAATGAGAGAGAGAGAGAGAGAGAGAGAGAGAGAGAGAGAGAGAGAGAGAGAGAGAGAGAGAGAGAGAGAGAGAGAGAATTCATGAGTCAAGCTACAAACATCTTAATTAAGAAAACCCAAATCAAATTAGAACTCCAAATATCAAAACCCAATCTCAAGGAAACTTAATTCCCTGAAAACAAATCATGTAATAAGATCTAAGCAAGATAAGTCTCTCCAAACATATCCATGTGATGAGTTGTTGAACTCAAAGGAAGTAAAGGAAAATCATGGCTATACCCTTGCAAAAAAGTTTCATCAATATCACTACTTAAACCACCAAAATAATTATTATTAGTACCACTTGTTGTACTTGATGAATTCTCACCTCCCCATGATGCATCTTGATCTTCTTCCTTTATAACTCCATCTTGATTATGACCACCATGACCAGAACTTTGAAACCCTAATTTATATCCTCCTGATGAGACCACTACTTGATGATCATTCTTGTCTTCTTCAGAAGTAAATTTTGGTTTCTTGTTTGAAACTTTTTGATTAGATGATGAGGTAGGAGGTTTTCCAGTAAGGGTTTGAACAAGTTCTCGAAAATTCGAGACATCGGTTTTAATGATCTCTGGTGCAAATATATGAACTATTCTGATTTTAGGTTTGAATTTTGATATCATATGTGAGTGTTTGTGCATGGCTAGTGATGGTTGATGATGATGAACCCTATTTGACCCACACGTGCTTTGTAGCTTCATCATCTCCTTCATGTCTTGGAATGAATTCTCCAATAAAATTTAGAGGGAGAGGAAGAGATGTAGAAAGAGGGATATGTGTAGAGAGTGTTTATGAGAGAGAAATTTTGTGGGAGATAAGAGGAGAGAGTGGTAGTAGGTGTTTGTTAAGAAAATGATGAAAAATCAAGATTAGGTTTAAATAGAAGAGAGAGAGATGGGAAATAGTAGAGAAAGAAAATCAAGAGAAGCCAAAAAGTGAAGATTTGGAGAAGAAAAACAAAAGGTGGGTGTGTTTGAGGGAGGCAAGGATAGGATGAAGGAATCCTACTCTGACAAAAAAAGTAGGGACCACTATGAATAATGTGTCCCAATAGGCAGAAGTTTAGCCAAATGTTGGGCCCCACTCACATATTTGAAACTGAAACATGTAGAGCAGGAGGGAGTAGTGTTGAAATACTTGCACTAGTTAATCCTATTTTGTAGATGAACAGCTCACCCTTGACTTATTTGGTTTTAGGAAAGAATAAGAATTAGGGTAGATACCAAGGTAGTGTGTTCTTTTTGGGTTAATTCCCTTTTGGCACAGGAAAAGAAGAGTAAAAATTGAGTAAAAGGAAGAAATAAAATAGGTTTAGGGTTGGTGGTGCTCTGAAGAAGCATAACTGATTTTCTTTTATATGATGAAGGTTGCCGAGAAGGTGGATGAGAGAGGGAATGAAACAAAGGAGAGAAGGGTGATGAGCCAGATATTAATGTTTTAACATTTTCTAAGTTTATTTTGGTTCTCAACAATAAAAAAAAGTTGGGAAGTTTTATAAGGCCTCCCCAATTTTGTTAAAAGGCCTCCCCATGAACCATTTTACTTGCTAAATTATCATTGAGGGGAGGCCTTTTAACAAAAATGAGGGGGCCCTATAAAATCTCCCAAAAAAGTTTATTTTGGACTGGGAGGGTATTTTTTAAAAAAAACATGAAAATACTTTAAAAGTCTTTAAGTGCTAAATAGAACTGCACACATTTCTGGGGGCTAAAATTGTCAGTTAGTTGCAAATTGGAGATTAAAATAAAATTGACATTTTTTAACCCTACTTGAGCATTTGACTCGACTGGATGGGCGACTAAGTTTATTTAGGACCATTTAGTTCAAACATAAATAAGTCGGGGTTAAAAGTTCATCACATGAAATAAGTTATATAAGATGTAGTATATGAAGCTTCTATAGAATCCCCAATTTTTTTTAAAAATGGACTACAATTTACGTTAGTCATTACATGACATTGATACATCATCAAGTTGTGATAAGTACGATAACCGCCTAAGTCAAACAACTAATTAAAGGGGTCAGAAACCCAACAACATAGTAAAAAGCCAAAACCCGACAAACTTATTATTTATATCCTTACTACCCCAAATTCAATAATCACAGATTCCACCTCATAGGAATCGAACATGAGACTTCGGGGGTTTTGGAGTTTATGTCAACACCATCAACCACTTTGACAACCAAGTGTTTGACTTCCCAATTTATTATTATAGGCGCCCTTTTTGGTCATAAGCCTTTCATGTAAAATTGACCATTGGGGGCACCAAAGGCAATAAAAGGTAGCGTGTGCAGACAAGGGCGGAGCCAGAAACTAAATTTAGGCCCGGCTAGGCTGTAAAAGGAGCAACCAGAAAACAAAAAGATACTGGATGTTGACAAATTTTATGTCACTTCTTATTCTGGAGAATTTTTATCATGGATTTCTGTTTCTTCTCCCAGACTAGCCCAACAAATCAAAGTTTTTATCTTTCATCCTGAGGTCAACTTCTAAGCGTTAAAAATGGCATCATTGGAGGGTGACCAGTTCTGAATTTTCACTTATTATCATTTGATTTGTATGGTGGAGTTTCTTTTTTAGATGGGGTGAAAGGAAAGATAGAATTTGAAGCAATATGGCTTTCATTATTTTATTCAGTTATCTTCGATCCTTTTCAGGCTATTCTTGTGCTTGGGTATTTAGGGATTGATGGGAGTTTGTGTTTTAGTGGAAAGCTTTAAAGGGGCCTTTCTCAAAACAATTTTGAAAGGGGATATGTGAGAGAATGAGGCGTCAATAACACTTATAGGGGGCGATGATACATAAAATGGTCAACCGTTGTCTGATGTCAAGAAGTCAAGAAAAGACTAAAAGTCCAACGGGTTAACCCGTCTTAAGGCAACATGACAGCTGAGCCAGAAGAGGTCTACCACCTAAGCTCGAAATAGGGAGGTCGGTAAGATCATCTAAAGAGCTCCAACCTTGTTCTGCCTAAAACACAACCAGATCTGCCTCTGGGATTTGCAAGAAGTATAGGCATCCCAAGCTAAGCCGATGCCTTACACCCTAAACATGGGAAGGCAGAAGCGTGTCACACGCTCACCGACTTAATCCCGAATCTTCCTAAAGATCTCAATCGGTTACAATCTTGAGTGTCTAATTAACTTGGGCTGCAAGAGTCTCAAAGGAGGAAACATCTCCTAAAAGACCTATCAACTCCGCATGACATCTATAAAGGATCATTGAACGAAGGAACTTCTGATTATCCTAGATACAAGACAAACTCAAAAGGAAACCCTAACTACGAAATAGCAGTTTCAATACAACACGGTGGATCTCAACTGCTTCAATCTCACCGTCTATCACAATCGGTCCAAAGCAGCCTATAAAAGGGCATCATATCACCTTCAACATGGTACGCTCCCAAAGGATCAATACTCAATACTTTAACTGCAAAGGACAATCTCACTATCTTGAGCGTCGGAGAGGTTTCCGAACTCTTTGCAAGTTTTCCCCCAGGTTTCTAGGAGCAGAAACAGGAGTTAATGAAGCAGTATTACTCATTCAGATTCAACCATTCAGACGTGATTCATCACCTAGTCTCTATTTTCTGACTGATAATCGGAATTACCTTTTTTGACATCAGCAGGGGCGTCTTTCACATTTCCCTTTTAGCATGATTTATGCTAGATTCGAAAACGAGTTAGGAGACTCAAACTGGTGTCCTGTTAGGGATACAACATTACATTGGACCATCTGAGCGGCTCAAATCTTATTGAATGTGCTTACCTCCTAGATGACATATTCGAAAATCGAATCCTGGCTATAGCAGGATTAGTCTACGTGTAGCTCCACCTGTGCCTACAGAATTCCCCATAGTTATATTGGAACACTAACCAAACAAATTAAATCAGATGATTTTGACTTAGACAATTTATTAAGATGAAATAACCATACTAAAATACCTAAGGGTTCATTAACTTTTGATAATCAAATATGTTCTGAGGGCAGTATTTAAACTTTAAAGGAATTATAGACTTCATTGTTTCACAAGAAAATCATTGTAAATGTTTTCCCTATGAAGTTAGCTAAATTATAGTACATGTAAGATACTAAGATGTAAGATTAATTGAAATGGGTTTTCTGTCATATCTTTCAAAGAGACATGGTAAAATTTAAATATTTTAAAGCTATAAATCATAAAATAGAATTTGAACTTGAACTTCTAAATTTCTTTTTCACTATTTGACATGTGGTACTTTAAAGTCCCATGGTTAAATAACCTCTCACATAATTCGGGGTTGAGATGAAATCAGGTAGTCCCTCTTCTCAGCCTTTTGAGGTGGAGCCTCATTCTTGTATATATATTTTTCTTTCCCTCAGTTAATATATATTTAGAAATGATTATTGTTATTTTATTAAGTTATACTACTGAGGGTGCTTCTAAAGGCACTGGGACAAAAGGCTGTTAGCCGGCGAACTCTATTAGCACCGTCCTAATCTATAAGCACTCGGACTCATCTAACCAAACCTTAACCTCCATCCACATCTCAGAATTTGAAAACAAATTTGGAGAAAAACCTTCATTTTCTCTCTCTAAACCTCAAAATCGTACCTCCATCAATCTCCTCACTTAGTCTCTCATATTCTCACTCGTTTTTGTCAACTCTTTCACTAAATCAGTCTTTTTACTCTCTAAGATAAAAAATCAACGAACATTTAGTGAAGACGAAGTAGAAATCAAAGCTCGATTTGTTCATTTAAGGTTGGTTGCTGCAAGGAAATAAGCGCGCATTCGCGCTACCAGAGAGCGCATAGCGAGTTTGGAGGAGAGGGATGTGGACATCAATAGAATAATATAACATGTTTAGAATGTAGTTTACTATAATTTCGAACATATTTAGAGGGTTTTATGTCAAGATTTTAGCCCTCATGAGTCTGCCCTAGTTCATTGCTGTTGTTGTTACGGCTCAGACGGACTGGTCCAGTCCGTCCCGGTCCAGTCCTTCCCGGTCTTCTTGGTCACAGACTACCCTATCTGTGACCTTTAAGACCATAACGGATAGGGTAATCCGTGACGGACTGAAATGTCACGGACTACCCTGTCCGTGACTTCTTCTTATTTTATTTTATCTTTATTTATTTTATTTTTTTCTAATCGAGAGGTTTCACTCACTCTAATCTTCATTATATGTTGTCTTTAGTTATCATGGCATCACGTGTTCCTCCAACTACAAGTGAAAGAGGTCGTAAGCAACAACGAAGAAGATGGAAGAAGAATGAATTGGACTTCCTTTTGTTTTGAAAGAAGAAGATGGAAGAAGAATGAATTGGACTTCCTTTTGTTTTGGAAGAAGAAGATGGAAGAAGCAAACGAAGGTGAACGTCACCCACGTTAAAAACCGGTACTTATAGAGAACTCGAGTCAATGGTCATTGACCTGAGTCAACAAAATGACTGCCCGCTAGTAGCCTTTTGGGCCGGTGCCTTTAGAAGCACCCAATACTAATTGATGCCCCCACTTTGTCTTTAGCTAACCTGACCAAACCACAATAGTCAACCATTTGATAGGGATACGCTTCTAAATTGTTCTTTGCTCTCACTTCTTCAAATCATATTAAGATAAAGAGACAAAGGAAGACTAAACTCTGTTAGTCTCGGTATCCTGATCATAAGAAGTCAGAATTCTAACTATTACTCGTACTATTCTGAGTTTCAGAACAATGATAAACAAGAATAACTTATAATTTAACAACTTAAATTAACAGAAAATAGAAATTAATGAAGGACAGAGGCGAGTTTGTCGCTTTTTTCTTAAGACAATAGTCGAACTGTATTTCAAACCAACAGTGATGTTGCCTCCCAAGATACTACTGTCTTACCTTTCTGATCTGAAGGTTCTTTCTGATCGGAAATCGGGCGAACTCTTGCAAGCAGTATGAATTTTGTCTTGATTCTTTCTCTGGATATTTGTTACTTTGAAGTGAGTTTTTCAATCTGGGTTATTAGTCTTTTTTAGACTAAGAACATTCACCATGGTTGTTGAGTCAACATTCACCATGGATGTTGGATCAACAGTCATAATGATTGGTGAGTTTAACCGACTTTGAGCATTCAATGAGACTGTTCTAGTTCATTACATGGTGATCTGTGTGATCACTACCAGACAAGATCTCGTCCGTCAGATTGTATCTAAGGTACAAAAATATAAATCGAAAGGCTCCCACGCAACTTAGCGACGATGCGAAGTGCGTGCAGGCGCCTCGAAAGCGTCCTAAACGCCCATTCGCCCATGCGTGCACGGTTTGCGGGACTAACTGTAATTAGCTTTTAGCTTCCCTGTTTTAACTCCAACTGCAAATATTAATATCTCATTCATATGGAATCTGTTTTGTGCAAATCTTTAGTCGAAATTCAAGCCCTCGATGACACGAACACAATGGTACCTGTTTCTAGCTGCTTTGACGAGTGTACCCCACTCAAATATGCCAAAAACGTACTCTGTGTTTTTGGGTCAGATTCCAATGAACTCTACAATATATATATATATACTAGGGTATAGCCCGTGCCTCCGTCACGACATAATTTCGTGTGAAAATAAGTAGGTAGTGGGGAGGAAAAGAATTTAGTGGGTGGTTTGTAACTAATTTTCTGAAAAAGTGGGAGGGAGAGAATAGTGGGTGAGTGGTTATTTTTTAGCAGTGAGAAACCGTGGTTTTTTGTGGTTGGTTATCAAAAAAGTGGGAGAGAATTAAGGAGGTTCTGATTTAGTGGGTTTGAAATTCAATTTTAGTCGTTAGATTAGATAATTCTTGATGAAAATCGGAGGGACGTGAATATCCATGATATAAATCTACGGTCCACCTCAAAAAACACCATTGTGTTATATATAATATATATATATATATATATATATATATATATATATATATATATATATATATATATATATATATATATTTTTAGTTGGAATACTAAACTCTACAATATGATTTTCAAATGCGAGAAATCAAATGAGACAAAATTGTGAAAGATGACGTGGTTAAAAATGAAATTTTAGGCTGCTAACAAAATTAAAAGTAAGGCCAAGGAACCAGAAAGGAAAGTCTTAAAAAGGCCCCCTTGTAAGTGTCAAAAGCGCCTCTTTTAATTTCACACTCTCCCTCAAAGTTAATTTCTACTTTTGAAAGCAAACAATCGGTAAACATCAGTTGATGACAAAAAACAAATTCAAATACATTTAGCTTGGAATATTTTGTTACAAATGTTATGATCCAAGTTCTAATCTCTTTAGTAAAGAGACATACATGTTACTACTTAACTAAAATGAATTCACCACGATAGCTTAAAATTTTACTCCAACCTAAATATTGGTTTCTTCTTATAAGAGTCGAGATCGTTGTACACATTGTGTTTTTTTCTTCTTTTTTCATTCATGTACTCCTTCCTACATGTGAGTTGTACTAATTCCATCATATTTACATACACTAACAATTATAACTATACATATATATGTTTCACGAAAATATAAATAATAATATTAAATAAAAAAGGTTTGTTGATATATAGAATACGAGGAGGCAAGATAAAGGATTCTAAATGAATAATTTAAAGCAAAGTTTAGTACATAAATCTCACTAGCAGGCCTTAATGAGAGAGTTGATAATTAAGTTTGAAGTTAGTCTTAAATCTTCTTCTATTTGTCTTCTTTGTTTATCTTTATACCTACCATATTTTATATTTAATTACTAAACAATATTGTAATTGCCGAGTTGTGATTAATTAGCTACTAACAGAGCTTTCCAAGCTTTGCAATCATAAATAATGAACCCTTATTTTATTAACTATCTATAATCATACTTATAAATCGTTAGATCCAAAGATAATCTAAATTTGACTAATTAATTGATTAATATATACTAATTAACAAATATTACAACTTCTCAACAACAAGAATTCTAAATATTTCTAAATAATGTTTTATGTGAGTTGTTGGCAAGTCTTATGATATTATATTGCACATATTAGTTGTTAAACGAGAACCCTATCGTGGGTGTTTTTCGAACAATAATTTTGAGGTATTTATATACATAAATAAAAAGTTATGTTGTTGGCATGATGTAATTTATCTAGTTTAGATTAGTTTTTTTTAATCTTGTATATCTTTTGGAGTCTTCCGGTGATAAAAAAAAAAATACTAATTCCATCTAATTATACTGAAAATGAAAATTATGGTAATTTATCTTGTGCCTCATTATAAATGTGTATGTTGTGCAAATGATTAATCATAAGACATAGTGTAGCTAATTTCCTATGCAAATGAGGTTGCCTCCCCGACGAAGACCTTTTTTTAACTTAGAAACAGGAGTTTTGAAATCCATTTTGATTGGATGGTAACACATATGATCTCTCTATTTATAGGGTAATTCCAGAAAAAATTGATTTTTGGAAGTCAAATCGAACTGCCGGACACTTACAGGGGTCAAAACGGTGAGTTTGTCACAAATTAGGAGCTAAAACTAAATTAACCGGTTATTTGAAGAATTGGGTAAGAGATTTTTAGTCCACATGAAAACAGGGTTTCACATCATCACGTGCCCAAATGTACAGTGGGTGTACCCAACGTATCTGACGCAGTTTAATCTATATGTATACACATTGGTTGTGAGATATGTTAATGTCGTTTTTACATCAGGTCAAAATTACTTTTTCTTTTGCTAGTGTTAACTTAAATGGTTCAAAACCTCCATAAAACAACATCGAACATTAGGGAAATTTTGAACTCGGATGGACCCTTCGGACTCGGACGGTCGTGGGCGGGTTCCGGGTTTCCGGGCCAAAATCCCACCCCTAGATGAGAGTGTGGCAAGTAAAATGATGAATGTATATAAAATTTTCCTTCATCATACCATCATTGTATATTCATTTTCATCAAAATATGAATCCAAATATTTAACTCTTCTATGGACTTCCACAATGTTTGGACCAGGTCTGGCCCTGGCCCTTGGGTAAGAAAATAATAATAGAGGTGATGAAGTCGTAACTTGTACGAATGAAGACAGAGAGGGAGTAGGACGTGAATTAGAGCGGGAAATAACCGTCTTTGATATCCTCCTCGTGGGTGCACACGTGATTTGTTAGACATGATCTCCTCATTTTGACCCTACACCGACAACCGGGCCCGACTCCTTTCCCTCTCTCTCTCTCTAAAATCTGTAATGATTCTGAGCATATTTGCATACATAAGCTTTGCACGAGGCTTCTGCTGGCCTCTTTGCAAGGACATCTTCCCCTCCTCCCAACACTTCTTCATCCGGTCTCTTTGTGGGGAACCTACCTTTATTTCCCATCTATGTTGATACCTAGTTAAGCTAATAAGCTCCCATAGTGTCCTTAGTGTCTCTGGTACCTCTTTGACTTGGTAAAGTCTGTTTGACTTTTAGTTTATAGGCATTCTAAATATAGTACTACAGTAGATTCGTACTTGGGCTCAAAGTTTATCGAATTCAATTCCAGAAAATTATGAGCCGATATTTGTAGCAATATTCGATTTGAGTCTCTACTGATTTGAATAGTACCCAGTAGTAGTGGTAAGGTTAGATTACAAAATCAGTTCGAACACACTGAAGTTGAAATCTGCGGATTTCAATTGATTTTGTAACCAAGTACTTGCAACTTTCCATATTAAGCTTATATTAGGCTTATAAGCTTAATACTTTTTTCGTGTCGAAGCCTCTACGTTATGTCAACTTTCCATTATGATTATTTTTCTTTTACCTTACTCAAAACACTGATACGATTTTCCACTCTCGTATTTGTTATGCTAGCTTTACTCTTAACGTTAATCCAAATATAAGACTAATTCAATAATAAAGGAAAACTTTCAACAAAATAAATTTCAAAATGGAGAATTAGAGATCTTCGACTGCTTTTTGATCTTGTCTAGGGCCTTTGGGTGGGTGTGGGCTTGGGTCTTTCTTGTCCCACAAATAGTTTTGGGTCTCTCTCACTCAAAAACTAACTCAGGAGGAGGGACTAACTCCAACACTTTTCAAAGCTTATGGCTATTGCCAACAACCCCTTCATTACCATAAGAACCCTTCATCTTGCTATACATAAATACTCTCTTTCTTTACCGCTCTTAGCTAGCCTTAGAAAGATGTATCTATTAGAGAACATGGCTCAAGCCCACGACCGTCATAACTTGGCATGGCCGACGACTACAAGCTAGGGTTTAATTTGGGTTTGGGTTTCTTGGATATCAAGTTTACGTATCTTGGGAATCAAGTTAAATATTGATACTGTAGTCTTTCTTTATTTTATAAGTTGGTATAATGGTCATCTAAAATCTATTATGTATATGATGTAAACTTGTATAATAAATCATAACAAAGTATTACAAAGATCCATTATATATATGATG
>BEHA01000445.1:292266-303743 GCA_002897215.1 Eschscholzia californica subsp. californica
TTCTCACAATGGCACCATTTCCTCCATTGACTAAAATTCATAACCTTGCTAAGCAAAAAGAGGCACAACAAATGTTAACCTTTGATTATGCTTCTCACCATGAATCAACAACTTTAGCAACAAAGAACAACACCTCTAGGTCACGGTTTGGTGGGTAATCTGACTATTCTGGGGGCACCCTCCAGAAACCGCACCCACCACCCAACTGAGAGGAGTGCTCAAGTGTCCGATTGACCCAAAATCAAAGGTCAAAAGGAAAGAGGCCCAGACCTCAATGTGATCATTTCCATCAACTTTCGTGTCGAAGCCTCTAAGTTATGTCAACTTTCCATTATGATTTTTTTTCACCTTTACTCAAAAAACTAATACGATTTTCCATTCCTGTGTTTGTTATGCTAGTTACTCTTAACATTAATCCAAATATAAGACTAATTCAATAATAAAGGAAAACGTTAAACAAAATTCGCAATAGAGAATTAGGATCTTCAACTCCTTTTTGATCTTGTTTAGGGCCTTTAGGTGGGTCTGGGCTTGGGTCTTTCTTGTCCCAGAAGTAGTCTTGGACAGTTGGACCTATCTCACTCAAAAACTAACTCAAGAGGAGGGACTAACTCCAACACTTCTCAAAGCTTATCGCTATTGCCAAAAACCCCTTCATTACCATGAGAACCCTTCATCTTGCTATACATACAGGGGAGTGCTACAATGACACAAAATTTTTACTTAATTTATGACTTAATGACTCACCTTCACTAAAAAAGACCAAAAAATTCAAAGTTTGATTACAATCTAGACCTTTCTTTTACCCGGATGAGTCATTGAGTCATAAATTAAGTCAAGATCTTAAGTACATTTAGAATTCCCCCTACACAAATACACTCTTTCTTTACCGCTCTTAGCTAGCCTTACAAAGATGTATCATCCAACTAATAATATTCCCGAAGTATCGGCTTAATGGCCTTCGTCGCCTCTGTTGCACAATGATGGCATGGTTAGGAACAAATGGTATCCAACATGAGTGTGTCACATAGGAAAACTGTGTTCAATACTATGTAAACTCTGTCCGTGGCAAACAGTGCTTCTCTTAGCCAATCCCACTCTGAAGAATCATAACGAGGGAGCAAAGTGAGAGTACTGAGCAAGTATGTGACCACAATAACAAAACCATTCACAATCAACAACGGAACACCTTAGATACGTAAATATCAGCCAAGCGAGTCTCTTAAAAATCGCCAGTTCGAACAACCCATAAATTACTGAGAAAAAATTAAGCATCCAATATATAGACATAGAGAGGTTCATTATCGCTTGAAAACAGAGCACTGCAGTGGGTTAAACTGACTACAAAATGGGTCAGGCTGATGGCCCCAAGTGCAGAAAGCTAAGAACAGAGGCCAACCAAGAGTTAATGTGAGGTCTAGTGTGGCGGCTTGGGCTAGTGGATTATTGAAGTATTTATAAACCATGAGACTTTTGACTTGCGTAATGGAATATAGGCATATAGCCTTCATTACTTTCAAGCAAAGCCATGTTAGAGTGGACAATGGTGGCTATATTTCCATGAGAAATAAGGGAATATAAGGAAAGAATGAAGAATAAGACCGATTATGTCGTCTAGCCATTGGTAATGAAGGCATTGTGACCGCATTCATGGGCAATGACCCAAACACGGGGACCAACAAAATCAGCGAAAAAGGCAATAGATAGACCAAGCTAGGATAGAGAAAGGAGATGGGAACGGAGGAATATAATAAAAGATAGAAACGAGATTATATAAAAGGTAGGAGAAGGAATGGATGGTTGAAGTTTGAACAATGAGGAGAATTGCTTTCTTGATTTGGCTTAGAGTGAAAGGAAGCTTATAATGAGGGGCTCTCTACTTCAGACCTCAAGCCCACTTGATCCAGTAGCTCTTATTTAGCTAATAGTTGGTTATGGTTGAATATGGTTAATAGGCTGAGTGCAAATAACCCGAGGAAAATAGAATTATAAATAGACTATGATAATCGAGCATCAAATGGTTTCTTATTGATAGTTTTTTGTCTGTAAAAGATGATGTTTTGTGTTAAAAAAAAGTCAATGCGAATTGTTCAAGTTCAAATAGAATTGAATAATCACGAATTATTTACCTTCTGTAATTATTTTCTCCCCGATAATTTTCCATTATTTTTCGATTACGAGTTGAAAGAGTAATACTTACTGAAATGAAAATGATTATTATATAAGTAAATGGACGAAATTAGGGCTCTTTCGAGTAATATTTACAATCAGAGGTAGTTTGGTGTTTTCTAATTTAGTTAGTCAACTATATTAGGAAAAAAACTCTTGTCAATAAAGATTTTAAAATGAGCAAACTAAGAGCATTTTGTTTTGGTCGAAAAAGCAAGAGCATTGAATAGCAACCACAACAAAAATTCACAATAGAAATGTGGAGGAGATCATCTCTTCAATTCCAAGCACACTGAAAAAATGTCAATTCTAACATCAATAGATAAAAGAAAAATCTCCCTACTCACCCTCTTTCCTAATGAGATCATCCTTCATTTTTAGAGCTTGTTATTGTACCAAAAAACACCTTTATTACCATTAGAACTATCCTCATCTGGTTCCACATAAACACACTCTTTTGCTTCCCTCCACATTGCTTTATAAAATGATGTCCCGTCGAATTGATAATACTCTCCAAGTATCGGTTTAATTGCCTTTGTCGCCTCCATTGCATGATAATGAGGCATCGTCGAGAACAAATGGTGTGCGACATGTGTATCTGTGATATTATGGAAGACCTTGTTTAGTACTCCGTAGTCTCTGTCCATTGTCGCCAATGCACCTCTTAGCCAATCCCATTCCGACGAGTCGTAGTGAGGTAGGGAAGGGTGAGTATGCTGCAAGTATGTGATCAAAACAAGGAACCCATTCACAATCAACAATGGAACACCATAAATATAGATTACCCAAGTCAATCCTTTGACTGCAGCAATTCGAAACAATCCGTATAGGACAACGAAGAAACCAAAGTCTGATATGTAGATTTGGAGACGCTCACGGTCACCGTAAATAGGACCATGAGGATCAAAATGGCAAGCGAACCGCTCATAGTGACGCCCTGAAACGTTGAAAGCTAAGTATAAAGGCCAGCCAAGAGTAAGTGTGATGCCTAGTGTGATGACTCGACCTAGTGGGTTGTTAAGATACTTAGAGAACCATGAGATTGCTGATTTAGTTTTTGGGACGAATACTTCATCTCGTTCAAGTGAACCAGTGTTGGAATGGTGTCGGCGATGACTGTACTTCCAAGAGAAGTATGGAACCAGGAGGAGAGAGTGAAGGACAAGACCGACAGTATCATCAAGCCATTGGTAATCACTAAAAGCATGGTGACCACATTCATGGGCTATGACCCACACACCAGTAGCAACACAACCAGCGAAAACCCAGTAGACAACCCAAGCTAGGGCAGAGAGTGGAGCAGGCAAGAGAGGGATGCAAGTTATAGCGACGAAATAAAAGATGGAAAGGAGGGTAAGATCATAAAAGACATATGAGAATGATCGAAGGATAGAGCGTTGGAAGCAATGTGGAGGAATTGCTTTCTTGATCTGGCTCAGAGTGAAGGGAGGTTTCAAGTAAGGTGCTCGAGTGAAGGCGTTCTTCTCACCCTTCTTGGTTTCCGGCACAGGCATATTCCCACCAGCACCCATTTTTCGTTTCTACAGAGTTGAAGAGATTGCTTAACCTGGAGTATGTCAAAAGCGAATCAGTAACCAATTTCAAATCAAGTAGCTAGAACCTGATCAGAGTTCAATAGCTAATCATACTCTCCCACTTTCAATAGTTAATCATACTCCACCACTTTGAATCAACATTTTAAGTGAGACCGTGGAGTTAAATCAAGTAAAGTACCAATACACAATAAATGTAACACGGACTCCTCAAAAAATAAATATAACACGGCCGAAAATGAAGTTTAATTCACGGGCTAAGTACTTTTAGTCCGGGTAGACTAAGGGCTCTCTTGAGTCTCCTTCCATCACGCAATTGAAAAGACATTAACACAATAAATAAAACAAGAACACGTCAACAATAAGTATCATCATAATCTGATATAAAATTGAATTTTAACGCGTTTTGAAACTAATCAAGTTTTTGTAAATTCTATTGTGCCACTCCAAGAAAAAGAAATAAAATCATAAAATAATAACACATTAGTTCATTTGAAACAGGAGAAAGTACAAAAACCTTTTTATGTCATATTGATATTCTTATATAAAAATAAGGAACCTAATTCAACGACACCCGACAAAATAATAATTTCATCCGATTTTCAAGTCAAGTCCGAAGTACGAATCCCAAAGTAAAATTTACGCAATGAGTAGATCTTAGTCAAACACTAGAACAAATCAACCCTCAAACTTCAACATTGGTGGATCAAAAGAACAGAGTAACACAAACGTGTGTATTAGAAAAAGGAAAAGCCAAATGTAGGTCTTAATCTTGTTTGCTGTGGCAAAGTCATAATTGTAAAAGAGGTAACTTTAAGGGTCCCATTCTACCTACTACCACAACAAAGATGCCATGTATGAAAATGGTCAAAGATTATAAACAATGCTATTTTAACTAAAACTTTGTTAGACAATTTGAATTTTTTTTCTTTTAAATCTCAAAGTCATCTAAATCCAACTGTTAAGATCCTAAAGTCGTAATTTTTTTAATCAACTAGTTCAAAGAATAGCAAATGCAATTTGAGGATGTACTATTCGAGTAGAATATTAGAAACTAATAACATTCAATTGTGACATGACAAAAAAAACAGACTTTTCTTTCATATATCAAAAGTTAAAATGGAATTACATGTGCAAAGAGAATCGTTTGTATGTTATCGCCAAAATTCTATAGGAAAGACTTAGAGATACCCTTCTGTTCAATTAGAGATTTCAAGAGAAAAAATTGCTCTTCAACAATTGAAATGCAGTAATCAAGAGATAGAAACAAGAATCTTTGAATAAGATAACAATCTAAGCAATGTCAGGATAGAGTTTCCATCAAATTAGATCCTAAAGATTCAATTTGAAAATGAACAATAACATTTGAGATATCAAGTTCAAGAAGAACAGGGCTGAAAAAGGAACAAATTTCTCATTTTTTTATTCAACTTCAAAATGAGTTCGTTCTTAGATGAGATAATTCCTAACTAGAAACCAAAATTGGGACCAAATCTTAATTAACAAAAGGTAGAATTCCCAAATTTTTAGGGTTAATGAGGTCATCAAAACCCTTAGATCCGACCTTTGAACCCCATTACAGCTAAACTTCTTAGAACATCTATGGCGTCAACCCAAATTAAATTAAACTTAAAATGCATGATCAAATAACAGAGAACTAACTAGAAATCAAATATATAATGAGAGAGAAAATGAAATTAGGAAGGAAGAAGGATCAGTACCTTAGGAGAAGCTCCTCTCTCTCTCTCTCTTCGAATTCTCTCTCTAGAATCTTCTCCCTCGTGAGGATAAATTCTTATCGCTCCGGCGATAACTCTCAATCGCAAACTCCGATATTTAAGCTTGGGTTTCCCTCCACAAGTGGCCTCCTGGGTCCCAAGCACTAGCAACAGTTTGGACTGAGCTCTTTCTTATACGTGTTTCAATTTTATTCGTATTATCTCATTTACAAGGGACCAATAGGAACCCTAGAAAGTTTTAACAAATATTATCTTATAAGGAAGTTTATTTACTATGTAAGGTCAAGATTGATTTTGGACAACTAAAATATCTAAAATGGACGGATCACAATCTCTACCCTTTGGAAAAAGGAAGTTTTATTGGCCTCTCCGTTATTGTTAAAACGGCTCGTTTAGAGTATCTCCAATGGGACACTCAAATTCTAAAATTTAGAGTGTCACTTAAGATTTATAGAGATTTTGTTGAAAAACCTTCTTTAATAACACTCTACTAGACACTCTATGATGATGTGGAACATTTATCAAGATTTAAGAGTGAGTGAGTGTATCAAGTACATGTATTTTAGAGATCTTCATTGGAGGCTAAAAAAGTTTAGAGTGTCTCTATATTGACACTTAAGAAAGAGAATCTTCATTGACACTTGACAATTAAAACTTTTAGCGTGTTTGTTAGAGTGTCCCATTAGAAATGCCCTTAAAAGTATTCCTCATTTTTAAATGTTAGTTTATAGGCCCCCTCATTAAAGAAGCACTCTCTAAAGCAGTTTGACCTAACGGTAAAGTTAACGACGTTAGGTCACTGTCTCCTTCTTTTTCATTCATCATGTTTTTCATCTCTGATTCACTTTCTTCTCCTTCTTATTGGTCATCTTCTTCATCTCAAACAAGATGGCAAAACATTTCAAAAATACTAAGAGCATCAATAGAGTGACAATCAAATAACCAATAAAACTTGAGCACCCAAAATATATTCTTATAATAAAGGAGGAGGGTATGTTTTTTATAATATACCCTCCTCTTCAAGAGTTGAGATTATATCTCTCAAAAATTATCTCCAAAAATTGAGATTATATCTCTCAAAAATTATCTCGAAGGATTGAGATTATATCTCTGAGAACGTATTACCAAAGGTTGATATTACATCCCAAACTTATGTTAAGGAGTTAGAGATTTATAAAACTGTTCACATGCCCATAGAACACGGATTATACCGTCGTTATAAACAACGAAAAAAAGAGAGAAAATAACGCTTCAAAGGGCGTCTTTTAATTACCCTAATAACTTTGTGGCCAACACCCATTTGATTTTGTCTTCTTTAAGATTTCACCAAATTCCTAATTTTATTCGTGTCTTAACATATACCATCCTTTTTTTTAAGAAAACTGGAAAAATACTTCAAAAGACCTTCATTTCTTAATAAAGTTCGGTTTTAAAAGTCATAATATTATTAAATCTAATATTTGAATAACTTTTTACATGGTTAAACCCTAGAAAAATGTTTATCATCACTTTTATGTTGATTTCAAATAATTTATAAGTAGAGTTAGACTAGAACGAGACCGATCAATTTTATAAATGATTTCGGACTTCGTCCAGTGTGAAAGGGTAAGCGAAGTCTCAACCTGACCAGCCCGAGAGAGTAAGAGCATCTCCAATGAAAAACTAAAATGAAACTCTAAAATCTTATGTTTCAAGATTCAAATGTCAATCTCTAATTTTTCGATCTTTCCTATTTGTCAAGATTGAGATCCTCTATTCGAAGGACTTCTCCAATGCAACACTCTAAAACTCCAAAAATTACTTACGTGACATTTTCTTTCATTAAAATATATGAAAATGTTGAGTTGGCATTTAGAGATATCTCAAGAGGACACTCTAGAAATGGAGTGTCCTCTTGAGATATCTCCATTCCACCCTCGACACGTCATCTTGGAGATTTTAATTGAGTTTTGCATTGGAGATGAATTTTGAGATAAAAACTCTAAAAGTCCTAAGTGGCCTTCCGAGTTTCTAAGATTGAGATTTGCATTAGAGATGCTCTAAGCAAAGCCTCAAATTGACTATTCTGAGAGTGTTAACATGCTTTCGGATTGTCCAATCCAAGTGACAGTTTAGGCCGGTTAGTTTGAAGCCCTGCACACACTCTCAAAGTGGTTAGTCTGGAAACAGCAACATCTCAGGACGCATATAGAAGGCTTGGGTAAATTTTCTTTGACCTGAGTAAAACACCGAAACCTGATTAATTTGAGATGAGTAAAACACCCAAACCTGACGCTTGTAATAGTCTGTCTAGTACTTTTAGCAGCCCCCACTTACGTGTTGCGTCACTTTGGTTTTGTATTCAAACTTTCAAGTTGAGTGAAATCTTATAGGAAATTGAAAGCTAAGAGCATCTCCAATGCAAGACTAAAAAAAAAACTCAAATATCTAGTGTGAAAAATGGATCTCTAAATGGCCTCTTTCCTATTTGGCCATTTAGAGACACTCTATTGCCAAATCTTCTCCAATGCAACACTCAAGAAAAACTCTAAAACCTTATATTTTGGTTTAAAACATATGGATTTGCTTATGTGGCACTTAGAGAATCTCAAGAGGAGGATCTCTAAAATAAATCTTGACACGTCACTTTAGAGATTCATGTTGAGTTTTGCATTGGATATGGATTTTAAAGAAAAACTCTAAAAAATCTTATGTGGCACTCTAAGATTTAGAGTTTGAGTGTTGCATTGGAGATGCTCTAAGGCCACTGTTTAGGGAAATCAAAAAGTTTTCTGGGGAACAAAATTTTATAAGAAATTGAAAATGTAGATTTTGTTAAACTTTCGGGAGCAATGAAATTTCTTCTTCCTCATTTCTTTCAATCTCCGCCCACCACCTCCGACCACCACCACCCTCTTTGACCAACACCATCACTTCTCTATTTCTTACTTTCTCTATCCTCCTCTCCCTCTTTCTTCTCATCTTCTTTCTAAATCTGTTCAGATGAAGGGACGACGATTGGGAGGGTCACTTCATCGGAAATCTCGTTTGAGTGATCTCTCAAGCCAGAACGTGCTTGTTTGAGGGAAGGAGACATCTCCTTCCCCCAAACACGTGTGGCGTCCCGTGCGAAGGGAATATCCGATTTGTCGGAATAAATAGAGAGGGACGAGGGGAAAGGGAAGACGTGATGAGAGAGGAAAGATGAAGAAGAACTGGTGGCAAACACTGGCTACAACCAGGGCCGTGGCTGAAAAATTCGGGGCCCTGTGCGAAAAAAATTTATGGACCTTTCGTACAATAAAAAATTCAAAACGAAAATTGAACGAAATGTAAGATAATATGCCAGTACAGATGAGTTTAAATACAAGTTGAAAAAAAAAATCGTAGGAAATTTTTTTCCATTTTTTATTTTATTGGAAAATTTAGTCTAAGAATCCACAATAACTTGAAACAAAATTTTGTTCTTTATTTTCATAATAAAATATTAAACTTTCGTGGAATTTAACTTAATATAAAATCATTAATATTGTTCAGTTTGCTACTTATCAAACATGATTAGGGGCAGAACAAAGATTTCTAGCGAGCATGACTAGTTTAAAATGATTGAAAGAAAATAATTTCTCTTTATAATGTACAACAATTTTTTAGATATGCTACTATTTGCATAATGATTTTCGCATATGTATATATATATTTTACATATTTAAATTTTTATTTTCAAAAATCACTTAAAAAGTTGAAAGAATGCACCCAAATTAACAAGGCCAGCGCTTTGGGGAAAGCTAAAAAGTTTCCGAGGTGTGAAGACTTGGTCAAAAATTGGTCAATTTTGTTTGACAATTTTATTTGGGGGAAAACAAAATACTTCTCCACCTCACCTCACTCTCTATCCACCTCACCTCACTCTCTCTCCACCTCACCTCTATAAAAGTGTAGTAGAGCAAATATAAAAGTCTATTTAACATTAAGACTTTGAATTTTCAAAACCACAAAAGTAATCAAATGACGGGCTGTGTGACTCGATCCTCCGTCACTAGCTTGAAAGCTTAAGTAGTGTACACTGTACCAACTAAGCAAATGCAAAGGTAATGTTATTAAATCTACCGTTAGCTATATATATTGGCTTATAGGATATGGACCTTTGTATTGGTGGGGGGCTCAGTGCGGGCAGGCACTGGCTCATCCACGGGCCTGGCTACAACGCAATGCTACAATCAATGGAATTTGGATGGTGGTATGAAGGAGCGGTGGAAGAAACGGTGGTGGTGGTGGTGGTGGGGGTGAGAGGAGGAAGAAATGGTGGTGGTGGATTGCAGGAGAAAAAAAAAATTTAGGTCCCGGCATTGGCAGTTTGTGGGCATCCTTCACCGGTATGAAGAAGAAATAGTAGCAGAGGCCCCAGAGGGCTTTGGTGAACCAGAATAAAAATTAAAATAACTTAGGCTTATATTTTCTACCCAAAATTTCCCACCTCCCCCAAATTTTCTTCCTTTTCCAAAGGTATGGTCGTTACTAAACTCTTTTTTCTTGTTGCAACAAAAAACGTTGTTTCTTACAAATTGAAAAAAAAAGTAGGGTGCTTCTAAAGGCACCGGGCCAAAAGGCTGTTAGCATCTAGAAATTTTGTTGACTCGGGTCAATGGTCTTTGACCCGAGTTCTCTCTAAGCACTGGTATTTAATGTGGGTGACGTTCACCTTCATTTGCTTCTTCCATCTTCTTTCGAAACAAAAGTAATCCCAATTCATCTTCTTGTTAAACTAGAGGAATAAATTATTCATATAGTTCATAATCGATGAAAGTCCTAATCTTAATTCTAACATTAACATAATCAAATTAAGATATGGATTCACTTCACAATCAGATCGACAGAACAATCAGATCAAATGACGATTTCCAATTTGAATCGCCGCAAGATGAATTCTTCTCAAATCAACAAATCAACCCGACTTTCTCAATTTTTGATAGAAATCATCTCCTGAATCTCGAACATAATTCATCAACGTCATCATCATCATCGTCTTCTTCTTCTTCATATGAAGATCTCGAATCAATTCCTTCTGAAACTTACTGTATCTGGACACCGAGATTTAGTAAATCATCCACTACAAAAAATATGGTCATTTGGGACGATTTTAAACTGTCCCTAATAGTCATAAACTGTCCCAAATGTCCATTGGGGACAGCTTCAAAACCGTCCCTGTTACCGGCGTCCCAAATAATATTTGGGACAGATATAGGGACGGCTAGATAGTCGTCCCAAATTCATTTGGGACAGGCAGAAATTGTCCCCAATAATATTTACCATCCGTCAACCACCTATCTATTTGGGTCGGTTCTGTTTCACTAATCTGTCCCGAATAAATATTAGGGACGGAAGATTAACCGTCCCTAATAAGATGAAATTTACAAAAAAAATAATTGAAAAATTTCTAGCTATTTAATATAAAATGTATTCAATGTTCCTAATACAGAATAATCAAAATTAATTACATAACCGGAAGAGAATGTATTTTTCAATCATTCTATATACCTAATTCCCAGATATCAACAGAAAAAATACATTAAAACTATGCTATTTAGTCTCTATGAATCGTCAAGATATCAAATCCGCTTCAACTTTGATGCTGCCATTCCAAATGCCTTCAATAACGATCGAAGAGTCTGTAGTTTCCTGTCACATATCACACATAATCAACAGTAAGAAGATACCTTTGTAAAAACTTGAAAACAATAGATAATCCAATTAGAAAGATGCAGAAAAAGAAAAAAAACCTAAGCAACAAAATTGAGAACCTATGTTACAAAAGAAACAAAATATTGAAGTAAAGAAGATATAAAGTAACATCATCCATGAATAAAGGATAAATATAAAAAATAGAGTAGATATTTAATTAGAAACACATACAAGTCACATTTGAAACGAAATGGGCAACCTATGTTTTAAAACAAGTAAATCGGATCACATAGTGTTTTATGATACAACTGCTACATAAGAAAACAAATACTTAGAGTTAGTATTATTCAACAAAAGG
>BEHA01000445.1:305679-319981 GCA_002897215.1 Eschscholzia californica subsp. californica
ACAAAAGTTATTCAGCTCAGTCTAAGCGGATTCATGCGTCGAAGTCATCCTGATCGTACATGTCGTCTTCATTTGTCTCATCTTCTTCTTCTTCTTCATCTTCTTCTTCATCATCTTCTTCTTCTTCTTCTTCTTCTTCTTCTTCATCATCATCATCATCTTCTTCTTCTCCTTCTTCCTCAACTTCAACAGGTTCACTCCGTCTATTCACCATAAGATTGGAACCTTCAATTGTTTCTCCCATCACATCCTCCCTAACTAAATTCACATTCTCCCCCCATGAAAAATCAGTTTGACGTTGATGACCAAATGGATTATAGTCAGAAACTAGTAAATCATCATCTTCACCCATATCAAAACTTTCTCTAGGCTTATTCTTCACGACCACATGCCAGTCTTTCTCTATTGGGTCTTGTACATAAAAAACTTGTTGTGCTTGAGATGCCAACACATAGGGTTCTTGTTTTTGGGTTGGTAACGTATGAGCAAAATTTACAAGTGTAAATCCAAGTGTATCCACCTTTATACCTCAACTAGTGGTTACGTCTGCCCATTCACACACTTGAAAAGTACAAATGTACGCCCACGAGGATATGATACCTCTACTATGTTGACCAAACGCCCATAATAAGTTAAATCTGCTTCAACCGGATTCTGGTCCCTTGAACTAGCATAATTAGATACTGTTGCAGTAACTACAACACCACTGTTCTGTGTCTTAGAACCACACTCTCTCTTCATAGTTTTAAAATGAAACCCGCCGCTTGTATAACCAGTATATCTTTTTGCTGCAACAAAAAGACCTTCTGCAAGCGCCTCATGCCCTTCTGATATAGGCAAATTCGCCTCTAGACTCTCTTTAATATATTCTTTAAACCAACATGCAAATTCTCTTTTATGCTTATATTGGAGTTCATGTTTGGATGATTTTGGATGCAACATTTGAAGAAGGGTGTTATGTTGCCTGCATCAAACAATATTTATTAGTAAATTACTCTAATTTGCAGCATATAAAGTGTATTACTTATGTAAATTGGAGAAAACTCACTCGATTATTGTAGAGATGTTGTCATCATTGAATAACACATAATCATGTATTTGATCCCTTTCCTCATTGCTAAGAATAAAGCCTTCAATACTTCCAATATGACTGTCATCCACATATCTTGGGGGTCTAGTTAGTCGGGTTTCAACATCCTCTAAGTATCTTGTGACAAACGTCAAGCACTCTTCAATCATGTATCCTTCTGCAATGGGCCCCTCGGGTTGAGCCTTATTTCGCACATATTTCTTTAGTGTACACAAGTATCTACAAATTGTATATGAAAAATTCATGTAATATAAATATGAGAAATAGTTTATTAAGAACTCAATTCACGTGTACAAACAAAAAATACCTTTCCACAAGATACATCCAACGGTAATGAACAGGACCACCTAATTTTGCCTCGGAGGCCATATGGATTGGTAGGTGCATCATAACGTCAAAAAATGTAGGCGGAAATATCCGCTCTAGTTTGCAAATAGTCAAAGTAATGCTTTCTCCCAATCTTGTAAAATCTTCTGGCCTACCTACCTTCGTGCATAATTCACGAAAGAACGCACTTAGTTCTATAATGACCGAGGTAACTTTATTTGGCAAGATATTTCGAATAGCCAACGGAAAAAACTGTTGCATAATAACTTGAGAGTCGTGACTTTTTAAACCAATTATTTTGCCTTCCTTAACTTTTATGCATCTCGAAAAGTTAGAACAGAACCCATCAGGCACTTTCAAACTCTTCAATACTCTGCAAAAAGTTTGTTTCTCGCTCTTAGTCATCCAATAACAAGCAGGGGGTATATACCATTTGTTTGAATCTTCAATCCACTTTGCGTGGAGCTCTGGTCTGATACCCATTAGTTCTAAATCATGCCTTACTTTAAGATTATCTTGATATCTTTTATTTTGACCCGAAAGAGTGCCTAACACGGTATCACATATATTTTTTTCGGTGTGCATAACATCTAAATTGTGTCTAAGGAGAAGAAATGGGAAATATTGCAACTCGTAAAGTATAGGGAACTTCTTCCAATTATCAGGAAAATTAGATGTTTTCCGAGGTATTTTTTTAGGTCGCTTGCCTTCCTCACCTTCTTCACCATCTTCAATAGGAATTTTGCCAAATGTGTGCGGAATTCCTCTCAATAACTCTACTATTTCTAGACCTGTTAGAGGGGAAGGAGGTTCTCTTGTTTCAACATCTCCATCAAAATCCTTTTTAAGTTGACGAAAATTATGATCCATAGATAAAAAAAGACGATGTCCCATATAACATATTTTACCCCCATTTTTCAGATACTTGCTGGTTGTATCTTTGCCACATGTTATGCACGCCTTGTACCCTTTCGTGCTCCAACCTGAAAGCATTGCCAAGCCCGGGTAGTCACTAATTGTGTTTATGACAGCTGCATGCATTTTGAACATTTGCTTCTTTGATGCGTCATAAGTGTCTACCCCTTCTTCCCATAATTCTTTCAATTCATCAATCAGAGGTCTCATGTAAATATCAATATCATTTCCAGGGCTCCTAGGACCTGGTATTAGTAAGGACAAAATCATATGAGGTTGTTTCATACACAGCCAGGGTGGTAAATTGTATGGAATCAGTACCACTGGCCATGTGCTATGCGCAGAACTCATATTCCCAAATGGATTGAAGCCATCGGTTGCTAATGCCAGTCTAACATTCCTAGGATCAGCAGCAAAACTTGGAAATATCTTATCAAAGTGTTTCCATGCTTCTCCATCTGCTGGATGTCTAAGAACTCCATCTTTTGTGCGACCTTCTTCATGCCATCGCATGTCTTCTGCAACTTTAGATGACATAAACAAACGTTTCAACCTTGGTTTCAATGGGAAGTAGCGGAGAATCTTTGCCGGAGTTTTTCTATTTGTAATGCCACTTTTCTTTACATATCTTGGAGCATTACATACTGTGCAATTTTGTAAATCTGAATTCTCCTTCCAAAATAACATACAGTCATTCGGACATGCATCAATTTTTTTGTAGTCTAAACCCAGGTCTGTTATAATCTTCTTGCTCTGAGAAAAATTTTCGGGCAATGTACACCCATCAGGAAAGGCTTTTCTCAACAAAACAAGCATGTCTGTAAATATCTTATTGCTAATTCCACCAAGACATTTGAGTTGCCATAACCTAAAAAGAAATGACAACTTTGTATACCTCTTACAACCAGGATACAACTCAACTTTAGACTCTTCTCGCAACTTTGTATACATTCGGGCAGCATCATTTTCAGCATGTATGCCAATCCGTGAGTATGTGAAGAGTAACGGATTGGCTAATCCGTGACTTAATGGAAATGGGCGGACTGGTCTAGTCCGTCTTAAGGCATCATTGTTCTGTCCGAAATTCTGGTTGGATTTTGTGAGAGATGGATGGAGGGGTTAGAGTTAACTCCACTTGACCGGTGCCTACATAGTTGGACGGTGCTAATAGAGAAAGGAACGGTTGGGCCTGGTGCAAACAGAGATGGATGCTAACGGTCTTTTGGCCCGGTGCCTTTAGAAGCACCCAAAAAAGTAACTACTGATTTGCATTATTTATTCATTTTAAAGGGTTTATTAAAGTAACATTTACTGTTTTATATAGACTCAACATAGAAATCTAGTCTTTAAAAAAGAAAATATGAAACTCTAGTGTTACATGAAAAGTGATAAATTGAAATTAATAGATTCTTTCTTTAGTCAAATAGATAAAAAGTTGCCAACACTTGCTTGTCTAAGTAGTTGAAAGTGTTGATTTAAAGTCCAAAATTTTGGAGGTCCTAGGTTCGATTCTTACAGGAAGTGGAATCTATAGTTTATTGAACTTGGGTTATTAAAGGTACAAATAATATAGTAAGTTTGTCGGCTTTAGGTCTCTTTCATTTTGTTGGGCTTTAGGCCAATTTTTTGGGCGCTTCTATAGGCACCGGGTCAAACGATTGTAAGCGGGCTTCCATCTCATTGACTCGGGTCAATGACCATTGACCCAAGATCTCTATAAGTACTCGGTCAACTAACCTAAGTGAAGTTCACTTCCATTTTCATATGTTGTTAAGGCTTTTCCAGAGACAATTTACTGTTTTCGATTTGCCTCATGTTGTTGCAGAGACACAGGAGATCCCTAGTGAAGAATTGGTGGGTGGTGATATGTTTGAAACAATCCCATTGGTGATGAGAAGGAACCATTTTGTTTAGAGAGAGAAACCTAAGTCTGATGAGAAGAAAAATAAATGGTTAGGGCATCTAACTTGGTCGTTAGAGGGGAGTTAGAGCGTTGGCTGCTTACAGATTTTCCACCGCCTATATATAAACTAGTTATTGGGGTCTATGCTTATAGATCCGTCTGCTAATATCAATTCGACTCGGTGCTTTAGAAGCACCCCAATATCATTAATGGTTTAACTTCCGATAAGCTACCGTTTACAGGCCTACCAAAGAGTGCGGCTAAAAGTTCAGGTGCCAACATCACTTTGGGCGGGTGATTTTAGCCCCACCCCATACCAAATCAGTCTTTCTTATCCTAAAAATGAGATTCTATTCTCTCCCTCTTTATGTTCTTAAAATATTTCTTATCCTAAAAATGAGATATGCTCGTGTTTCGTTGATTTCTCGCGAAACACGAGCAGATCTACTTGTTTCAAACAAAAAAAAATAGGGTTTTGAAAATTTTGATTTCTAGGGTTATAAATTTAAGGGGTTTTTGGGTTCTTACTTTTCTTTTTGTGAAGATTCTTTAGCAATTCCCTTCTCTCTGTTTGATGTCGTAACCAATAATGTTTCTCTAAAGAATTTCTCTCTCTAGAAATTTGAGTGTTGATCATGAAGAGGAACAAATAGAAGAAAACCAAACTAACTTAGGGTTTATGGAAAAAGAGAGAGGTAATCAAATATTACATTTGATTCGAAGAGGACTTGAGTTAAAATAATATAGAGTTGTCCCCTTTGAAACTGATGTCCATATGAAAAATTTAATATTTTTAGGTTGTCCACATAAGATAGTTGTCCATATAAGAAAAATGGTTGTCCACGTATTAGCCACCTAAAAAATGAGATATATGTATGAGGAGAAAACTGAAATTTCTGCTGAAAATGGTTTTCTTCTGCCTGCCGAACAGGTCCTTGGGAAAAAATATTTCCTGTGGAAAAAGTTATATTCCTGTGAGCAAATACTTTCCTGAAAAAGCTCTGTTTTGCCAAACAAGTCCCTCTCTGGTTTCTTCCTCTGTTTTTAACCGAGGTGAATACAATGAAGATGATGGATCTAAGATGATTACAGTAACGTCTTTAATAACAACCCATAAAATTATATTAAATATCTCTGCCTCTCCCTTTCTCTTACTATAATTTATGAAATTCTTTTATAAATCAGTAACAACTTCTCTCTCACTACAAAAATCACACTCCTTCTCTCTCTATTAATATTTGTTTTCTCTCACAAAAAAGAAAGATACAGAAGAAGTAGAATGTGATTAAAGATGATGGTGGTTCTCAATTATCTCTCTTCCACTAAAAATAACACAAAAGATAAGATAATGGTGCTGGTTTTCTTTTCTTCCCTCTGTTTTGCTCTCTCTTGGCCGATTTCTAGATGATCCGACCTCTGTTTCTTTTCTCTGTTATATACCAGAAGAAGAATTAGAAAAATCACCTCCACTCTCTAAATGGAGAAACTCTCCTAAAATCCCTTTCTCTTCCTCTGTATCATACTCGAGACTGCTCAATACCTCGCTGATTTCCTTCCCTTTCGAGCTCTGTTATTGCTTAATCTATCACATCTTCCCTCTTTAGAAACTCTCTCTTTCCCTCAATAATATCTTCCCAATTCTCGGTTTTCTCTCTCTCTCTCTTTGAAATTTCCATAAGAACAAGGTCTTTCTCTCTCTACTCGTCTTAAGTTTCCTAAAGAACAATTGAAGAGATAAAGAGAGGAAAAGGAAACACGTGAGTTGTCATGGCCCAATCCGCGCGCACAACCGGAACTGACGTTGGCAGTTAAAGTGAACTGATCTGCTGCTTTGCTGACGATCGAAAGGGCGTTCAGTACACTATTCAATTGGTCCACGCATCCCTCATTAGAATGGGCCGCTAGATCCTTGCTGGACTACTGAACTCCCATAGCGCACATGCACCAGATCGACCTCTCAACACGTCCCGAATATGTACCGAAAATTACCCTTGATCCGCCCGATTTGCGCCATGTGTCTCTGGCTAACTTGGTCAACCCTCATTGACTCCAATCTTTAGTCAACTAATCTTGACTTCTACTTTGACATGGTGTAACTTTGTCGTCCGGACTCCGATCGGACTTCTGCTTTCGCCGTTGGATTCGTCTTGGACTCTACATTTCATTCGAGCTCCAAGGTTGACCAAATAACCAGACTAACATGATTTTCAAATGACAAAAATGCCCATGGACCTTGCTTTCTCCCGGTTTTAACTGTCTTTCCCGCACAATTCTGTAAGAGACACCTGGGCCAAAGAAACACACAATTCATCAGAATAACTGCTCGAATTGGACTAACTGGCCCGAGTTAAGAGATTCAGATGGGACATTTTTCATGTCTCATCAGAGCGAAGATAAAAGAATAAAAAAAACTACTCGCCTAAAGTCCTGCAAATCGAACCTAAGACCTCTAGAGTTTTGGAGTACATGCACTACCAATTGAACTATCAATTGCATGCCATTGTGTAAATAATTGGAGCCTCTTTAGACATTTTAATCTTTCGTAAGACTGCAAAATATATAGATGTCACAGCGACCACGATCAATATGGGTTGAAGCCGAATCCCTATAGGCGCCTCTTAACATGGATCTTTTCTTTTCCATCCATGTTTTAATCAAGGTGTTCTGTCTCTTGAGAAATTTATTAGACGCCTTTCATTGATGGTAAAACTCTATGACTTTGATACGTCCAACCACCAACCCTCACAATTCCTTGACTAGTTGGCGCTCCGTCTGCATTGTTGGACCCTACATTTCATTTTGAACCACCATTAGATCATTACACATAAATGGAGCATTGGGGCTCATATATATCTCTGGGATGATTTGAAGTTTCACTTTCTATAGGAAAACTACAGACTCAAAATCAACCTTTAAAGCATCTCCAATCAAAATGCTAGAGAGTAAAACCATTTGTATAAGATTAAAAACAAAAAGACATGTACGATCAATTTCATATAGTTCAAGTAGAAAGAACAATAAATTCACAATACTAATTGACAAATTTTTCTAGCTTTCTCCCCAACTCATTATAACTTTCACCACTACAATTTCTTGTTTTCTTCTATGTCTTCTTCGACTTCTTTCTCACTGGCTCTCTTGCTTCTTCTCCGTGTTCTTCCTTGACGTAAGTACGTGAATTAAGTGAAACTAGGCTTTCTACGTAAACAATTGTATCGAAACATCCTAGTACACCACCCACTTTTACTATGCTTGTAACCCTCTCTTCCTTTTGATTGTATGTAACTAAAGAATTGCACTTATTCTCCCCTTCTTCAATATCTGCCTCAAATACGATATCACCATTTTTATGGATATACAATGGCCTTGTGAAGTCAATCAATTCAAAACATCTTGGTTGAGAAACAGTTAACAATTGACTCCAAGACTCGCTCACTGTGTAATCCTTCAACACCCAAATAGCAACATTATTGATCTCGTAAGAACTGCAACACACACAAAGATGACCTCCCAAAACACCCAAACTTGTCTCCCCTGTGGTGTCATCATCAAAACAATTATAAGGCAGTGGAAGTTCATAGAATCTCTCTTCCCGAAGATCGAAAGAAACTATAACTCCTGAATTTTCCGAAATCCAGTGAAGAGCTCCATTAAGAAATACCCCTTTGCAATCAAAGAAACTATATGGAATGGAACTAATGTTTTTCCATGTATTTGATCTTAATGTATAGACTTGAACTTCATACAATCTAGTACAAGTAGTACTTTTCACAATTCTTACCAACTTATAATCCTTTTCTCGATCATCATAACCAAAACCATATACCTCTGCTTTCGAAAGGCTAATTCGTGGTGGAGACGGTATTACCTTGTATTCCTTTGTTGTTGGATTCCAAATACACAGAAAATTTGCCGACGCTTTTATACCAATCAAACCTTGACAAGAACCAATAATATCAACAGAGAGATGATCGAGCTTCATTGGGTAATTGATCTCATGAGCATAAACATAAGATGATAATGATATTGCATTATGATTTGGTGCGTAAAGGTGTCTAGCAGTACTAAAAATGAGACTAAAGTCTTGATTTCTATTACGTAATTCATGGTGATTTTGAATAAAAGTTGGATCATCAAATAACTTACTCCACGACTTGCATACACATCTGGATCTTGAGATGTATTTTACCGGCAACCGTAAAAGAATGTCTGTCATGATATCATCTCCCAAGATCTCCGCCATAGTTAACCTCTTCTTGCTTTTCTTATTAGTCTTCTTCAATTAAGATATCAATTTAGGTTTAAAACTAAAATCCCAATAGTATATATATAGGTTTTACCTTGGATCCTGAGTTGAATTTAGAAATAAAATCTTAAAAAGGGTAGTTTCCATACTAAAGTCTAACACTTGTCCACGACTGGAAGATTAATAGGAAGTTTCTAATTAAAACCAACTCGTTTTAGGCCTAATAGTTTCTAATTAAAACCAACTCGTTTTAGGACTAGTAGTTGGTTATACTAGTGGCCCAAGTTTCCTGAAACTGATCTAAAGGTAACTTATGGGATAAAATCCCAACATGAAATTCAATTGAATTTGAATCCTCCCAGGAGCCCCCACCTCAAACGGCCCTACTTTTAATTGACTTATGTATATGTAACGTGGGCATCACAGGTCGTGGGTTCTGGTATACACATCTTGCTGACTCAATAGAAATGTGAAAAAAAAAATAAGAAAGCAAATTTTTGTTGAGTTGAACTAAGAAAACAAAGGTTTACCAGAGGTCCTTTTAATTCATATTTTTTTTTTCTCGGTTATAGAACATTTATTTGTATATTTAATTTTGATCGACAAAAAATCAAAGAAACATTTACAGGCTATTGGAGACTTAGTTGACCAACACATTTTTGCGGTTTCTAAAAGGGAGGATAATTATAAAACCCAAAATTTAAGGGATATTAGGAAATTAGGCCCAAAACTGAATAATATCGTAAAAAAACTCATTTTGTGGAAATACAATTTTTCGCTCAAATCAACGTCAAAAATATTTTTGCAAATTTATGAGCAAATCTTAGTTTGCTCTCAACAGTTTGAATTAGAATCAACTTCAATTTCATTAGAAACTGTTGTTGGCACTCGGCCAAAGTACAAACTGGGAATTGTCTCATGTGCAACCAGGGTGCCAACAACACTTTGGGCGAGTGCTTTTAGCCCCTCGCTTAGTTATATTCCCACTCCTAAATCATTAAACATCATAACACCAAAATAAAACATGAAATGAACAATCAAAAGTGTACTTTTAGTGGGTTCCATGCTTCAAACCATTTATTTTCTCTCATTATTGCCCTTTTATAAATTTATTTTAGCCTGTAGTAAACCAGAAGTTCTTTCTGGTTGAGTTAATAAATATATTCTTTCTATAAATTTTAAGAGAGAAAATTTATGGTCAAAATTTATTTTCAATATTTATTTCCAAAGTTTATAGTAGCCAAGAACGACAAACCAAAGAGTAAGTCTATCAATGGATGTTCCAATATTCGACACCCGATCCGCATCCGCATTCGAATTTTAAAAAAGTATTCGAAATTTTGGATCGGATATTCCTTATCGGATATCTACTTATCGGATACGGATACACTCATATTCGATCCGATAAATATCCGTATCCGATAAGTAATGTAAAAAATTAATAAAAATTTAAATTTATTCATAATAATATATAAAATGTATAGTTGAGGTTTATTATTTAGAACTAATGGTTAAAAATTTAAAGAAAAAATTTGAAATTTTGTTAAAGTTTCGGATATCGGATATTACCCGATATCCGTTAATATTATCGGATTCGGATATTGATTTCTAATATCTGGCGGATAATTATCGGATTCGGATATGGATATGCCTATATCCGAATATGCAGTTATCGTGCTTATCACATCTTCATGATGTATCGATGCCTAGTCACGACTAACGCAGATCGTAGTTGATTTCTCAAAAGAAAACATAGGTATACAAAAACTATTTTAAATGACAAAGAAAGGATTTTATTTATGTAGAGCATTATCAGTGGCGTGGTCGAAAATTTGAAGGTTTGTTGTGAAAAAGGATTGCCTGACTTTCTAACTAATAATATTAAAGCGTAATTTTTTGTTTTGCGCTTTAAAGCATTTAACTTAAATTAAAATGAGCTAAGTCAGACAAAATATTATATTATTTTTGACAAATCTAAGATTTCTGTCTTTTTTTTTTCAAAATATTCACAAACACACTGCACATTAAACTGTATCTTTTTTTATATTCACATTAAACTACATATATCCCCTATTCCCCTCCTGGAAAATGAAAATAACTAAATAATAGTTATTAGATTTCTTTCATAAAAAAAAAAATTATTAGATTTTGTAACAAAGCATTATAAAATGATTTTAATTAAATAATTCTTGTTGTTAGTAATAGTTCTGGATGATAATGATTTTAGAAAACAAATAAAAAACGTCGGCGCTTTGGAAATCACAAATTTTTTAAGATCTAATTTTTTAATAAAGTTGTGAATTTTGCAGAACTCTATAGAAAAACGAAACTTTTTTTTTCCTCATCTCCTCCCATCATTGACTATTGATTCCAGCCATTGCATGACTTTCCCTCTCTCCGGGATCTCTATCGCTTCGGCGATTGAAACCTAAATTTTTCGTCGGGAATTACGACTGAAACCCTATTAGTTTCAGCTCGAGAGAGATCTTATAGGTTTCTGCTCGATTGAAATCAAAGTTTCATGACACTAGGGATAATGTGGGTGAAGATTTGTCCCAAAATAAAAGCTATTTGATTATTTTTGAAGGAAAAATTTTTGGTAGCTTTCTATTTTTATCGTCAGAATTTCGACCACAATTCCTTTGGTGAAGATGTCCACCACTCTTTGGTATAGTGGTTGTACACCCCTCTTGAGTCAATGAGGTCGTGGGATCGAGTTTCAAGGGAAGCAGTTTGCCGTCGAGATTTATCCCATGTAATTAGGCAACATATAAAGTAAATAATATAATAAATTTGTCGGGCCTTAAGCCTCTTTCATGTTGTCGAGCTTTAGGCCCTTCTTTCATTATGGTTTAAATTAGGCGGTTATAGTGCTCCTCACGTCTTCATGATGTATCAATGTCTTGTAACGACTAACGTACATCGTAGTCGATTTCTCAAGAAAAGAAAAATTCCCTTTGTGAATATGAAAATTTCCAGTCAGTCTGGTGGAAATATCGAACATATTACGACAATAATAATAAAATTTATTTATGTCACCACCCTAGAGACTTTTTCTTTCCATTTTCTACTCTATGTAAAGATGGTTCCTAATATAAATTCTCTAGAGTTGTTAGAGCATCTCCAATGCAAGACTCAAGAAAAACTCTAAAAATCTTATGTGTCAAGTGTGAAAAATGGCTCTCTAAATGGTCTCTTTTCTATTTGACCATTTAGAGACACTCTGTTTTAAAACCATCTCCAATGCAACACTCAAGAGAAACTCTAAAAACCTATATTTTGATTTAAAACGAATTGATTTGCTTATGTGACACTTACAGAAACTCAAGAGGACATTCTAAATTTAGAGTGTCCTCTTTGAGGATCTCTAAAATATTGATACACCACTTTAGAGATTCATGTTGAGTTTTGCATTGGAGATAGATTTTAAAGAAAAACTCTAAAAATCTTATGTGACACTCTAAGATTTAGAGTTTGAGTGTTGCATTGGAGATACTCTTAGAGAGTGAAAGAGATCTCCAATAATTAATTTCTTTTTTTATTTTACAATGGGATAGATGTTAATAGTTTACTAGGTATCTCCCGCGCCCTGCGGGCGCGGTCAATCCCGTCGGGCTTACGCCAGTCGTGGTCGGAAATTTTAGTAGTACAAGTACGGTGGGTTCAAGCTTTCGCTCGGGGTGCACGTACTACGTTGTCTACGTAATCGTCGTCTGATGTCACCCGGACCTAGCCCATACCTAGGCGTGCTAGCACTATATGACAAAACATATGCACCACAGTGCTAGCAGATCTAGGTTTTCGCTTGGTTCGTGTGACATCAGACGTCGATTACGTAGACAACGCAGTACGTGCACCCCGAGCGAAAGCTTGAACCCACCGTACTTGTACTACTAAAATTTCCGACCACGACTGGCGTAAGCCCGACGGGATTGACCGCGTCCGCAGGGCGCGGGAGATACCTAGTTTAAGATTAATCAATTATTTAGGATATGAGTCTGTAGAATTCTCTTTTTACTCAACCAAAACACCCATAATTGTTTATGTTTTTTTTTTTTTTTTTTGTTGAAGGGACCCATAATTGTTTACGTTAGTCACAATAACTATAGACTACTGTAACTCTTAATTTGTACATGAAAACATGAAAAAGTATAAATAAAAAAAAAAACAGAATCTATGGTTAAAAACAAATTAAAACCTAAATCTTTATATTTTGAAATTTTCAGAAATTAAAACCTAAAAAGTTAGTAATGAGAGTAAAATAATTATGTAAATAGAAAATAAACATTGAATTAACATTATTATGGAAAACGACACACAACGAAAATATGGAGATGATTTTTTTACTATTTCCTTCAGGATTAATCAGTTGTTTAGGATATGGTTATGTAAAAAGTCTCTTTTTACTCAACCAAAACAACCATAATTTTTTTATGTTAGCCACAATAATAATAGATTACTGTAACTCATAATTTGTACATGAAAACATAAGAAAATATAAATTAAAAAAGACGGAAACTATGGTTAAAAACAAATTAAAACCTAAATATTTATATTTTCAGAAATTAAAACCTAAATAATTACGTAAATGTGTTACAAACATTGAGTTAACACTATTATGGAAAACGACACACAACGAAAAATGTGGAGATGATTTTTTTTCTCTTTTGTGAATAAATTTGTTGCTCTAAGTCTTATCATTCTTTGTTTAGTCATTTTAACGTGTTATAATGACAGGAGAGAGCGTGAAATTAAATAATTAGATAAATATCGCTCATTCTATTTTTTTCTCTCTTGGTAATTATCTCCCTCATAAATCATAATTTACATATATCTCTTTATCAACCATCAAAAGATACAAAGGGTTTAAAAATAAAGATATATTTGTTAGTGTGATGAAATATTTTTTTTTTCTTTAATGTCTTCATAACAAAAGATAATAACAATCGACTAAATTACCGATATATATATTAAAGAGTGGATAATAACAACGTAGTACTAAAAAAATGTGCAACTTTGGTCAAATAGCCTGAAATCCTAAGATAATATCACATATGAAGAGCGAAAATGAGAGATTGAATTAAATTTGAAACTTAAAATAATGTGGTTAGTTAAATTATCATCTTACATGTCCTTCTCAAAAAAAAGATACAAATTTAGATCAAACCTAAATTCTTAAGAGGACAATTCAAGTGCAAAGACAGAGACAATAATATAATTTGGTTAATTAGATCATCATCTCTATTTCTGTAAAGAAAAAAATATACAACTTGACCTCAAACCTCAAGTATTAAGAGAACATAAGAAATACAAAGAAAGTCAATGGAGGATTGAATCAAACTTGAAGTATATAGTACTCTGATACATTATTCATCTCTCTTAAAAAAACTAATAAATAGAACATAACAAATACACAGAGTGTGAGAGAGATGGATTGAATTTTGAATGAAAATCTTATTAGAGCAATGTATAAATACATATATCAATCACGGTTTGGGAAGTTAGAGAAGTAATCCACCATTTTCTCTCACACGATTTCCTCCCATATTTTAGGGGGAAATGGTAAATGATGATGTTACCCCTTGAACTGAACTTTTAAAGCTTAACCGGGTGTTATTTCTAAAACATAGCGAGGGTATAAAAGTACAGTTTTTGTTAAGAGTGGGAACGTGTGATTAGTTTTACAACCGACTCAAAAGAAAGCTAAAGTCGTAGGTCGTTAGATTAATTTTAATTCTTTTGATTAAGGGGCATGATTAAGCAACAAAAAACGTAAGGTTAAGATTTATAAACCTTTTTTTTTTTTTTTTTTTTTTTTTTT
>BEHA01000445.1:320004-331802 GCA_002897215.1 Eschscholzia californica subsp. californica
TAGTTCAACAAAAAAAAAAAAACCAAGTATGTGCTTACTAAAAAGAAGATGTCCCTTCACTAATTGGACATTTAGACCCAATATATAGACACGTCTCCCTCCACCGAACCACACAAAATTATCCAACAATTCATACCCTCTCAGCAAATTCATATGCAAGATCCTAAATAAGACGCGTGTCTTAGCCGCCAAATCGTGTCATCAACATGAAATGCCCCAGTCGCCACGTACAAGGTAAAACTGTAGAATCTATCTCGAAACGTTCAATTTATCTACAAGCCCGTAGACGCGTGTCAATTAAACAGACACATGTCAATACTTACCACATTCAATCGACACGTGTCATGAACCAATAACTACTTTCTGGTACTATATAGACAAAGACTGTGTCTTCCCTCAATCTCAAAATCAATATACCAAAACAAAATTTGCAGAGATAAAATTTTAGTGAGAGGATTTTAGATTAGAGAGAGAAAGTAGGAAAAGATGCAGACAGGAAAGAACGTAGCGGCTTCAGTTAAAGAAACGGTATCAAACATAGGAGCTTCAGCAAAATCCGGAATGGAGAAAACAAAAGCAACCATACAAGAGAAAGGAGAGAGAATGACAACAAGTGATCCAATGGAGAAAGAAATGGCAACACAAAAGAAAGAAGAAAGAATTCAAGAAGCTGAAATGAACAAACAAATGACACGTGAGCAAAACGCAGCAGCCAAACAACAAGGGACAGATGTAGGTGGAGTGAATTCATCAAATACGGTGCATTCAACAGTTTTACACCAGCAGTCGGCATTACCTGGTCATGGAACCGGTGAACCACATGGAGGGAGAGTGACGGAAGGAGTCATGGGGTCGCACCCGATTGGGACGAATACGGGTACGGGTGGGACTACGGCTGGAAACCCACGGGCTGGTGGGTATACCCATAACAATGCGGGTGGAACTGGTAGGGGATATAGTTGAAATTAGTAGTAGGTATTTGGGGAATGTGTTCAAGGTTATTTTTTTTTGGTTGAAAGTTAAAGGTTTTTTGTTGGTGTATATTGTTTATTTGAAGGTAGTGTGTAGGTGGTATTAGTCAATTAGGTCTTGTCATAAGAAGGTATGTCATGTTCTTTTTTTTAATACATATGTGATGTTCTTCAAGTGGTTGTTTTTTTTCTTTTTCTTTCTATTTTTTTCTTTTGTATTGTTGAAAGCTTTTCTTTAGTTTCTTTGTGTGAAGAGGTACGTACCTCTTGATGATCGACTCGGATGAAGCCGAGGAAGATGAAGAGAGATTGATCTCTCGGTGGAACCGAGAGGGACAGCAGGACCTCTCGGGTGAAACCGAGAGGGTGATGATGGAGATAATCGGGTGAGACCAATAGAGAAGGTTAGAGAACTCGGTTGAATCCCGAGAGTTGATCCTAGTCTTCTCGGTTGGAACCAAAAGATGATGATAGCAGAGTGTTAATCGTGAGAGAGAGAGAGATAGGTAAATACCTTTTCTTTATTCACAATAACATGATTTTACATTATGGATCTAATCCTTTATATAGGTTTACAAGAAGTGTTTAAGAAATATAAAATTATATCTAAGTATGTGTTTATCTAAACTACATCAATCTTGGTAGTAATAGGAATCCTAATCCTACTAGGATTACTATAATTAAGTGGACCTAATCCACTCGGTTTAGCCGAGTGGAGTGGACCTTCTAACACTCCCCCTCAAGTTAGAGCGGGAATGGAAGTAACGCCTAACTTGCCAATAATGTTCTTGAACGGTTCTGCTCCAAGTGGCTTGGTGAAGATATCCGCTAACTGGTTGTCTGAAGTGATGAAGCGAGTGGCAATGACGTTGTCTTTAATCTTCTCACGAACAATGTGGCAATCTATTTCAATATGTTTCGTACGTTCGTGGAATACAGGGTTATCAGCGATATGGAGTGCAGCCCGATTGTCACAGTAAACTGTCATCGGGTCTGTGTGATCAATTTCAAAATCAAGTAATAAATACTTGAGCCATTGTAGTTCACAAGTGAGAATGGCCAAAGCTCGATATTCTGCTTCTGCAGATGATTTTGCAACCGTTGGTTGTTTCTTTGATTTCCAAGAGAGTGGACTATCACCCATCATTGTAAAATATCCAGTAGTTGATCTACGGGTTGAAGGGCAACCTGCCCAATCTGAGTCACAGTATCCTGTGATATGAAGAGAGCTTTTTGCTGATAAGAAGACTCCTTTATCAAGGGTGCCTTTCAAGTATCGTAGAACGCGGTGAGCAGCGTCTAAGTGTACTTGACTAGGTGTCTGCATGAATTGACTAAGATTGTTTACTGCGAAGGTGATGTCTGGTCGTGTGACCGTTAGATATAGTAATCGGCCAATGAGTCGGCGGTAGACCGACGGATCCTTTAAAGGAATACCGTCGGTAGGACTGAGACGGAGCTTTTGATCCATAGGAAATTCAGAGGGACGTGCCGCAGTTAGGCCAGAATCTTTTAGAATGTCAAGAGCATATTTCCGTTGACATAGAAAAATGCCTTGCGATGAGCGAGATACTTCGATACCGAGGAAGTACTGTAGACGGCCTAAATCTTTTAGTGAAAAAGATTTGTTAAGAAATAATTTTAACTTGGAAATAGCATTATCATTATTTCCAGTGATGATTATGTCGTCTACGTAGACGAGAACAAAGATTTGAGTGGAGTGCGAACGGAAAGTGAAGAGAGAATAGTCGCTTTTAGACTGTGAAAACCCTCGTTCAATAAGAACGGAGGATAATTTTGAAAACCATTGACGGGAGGCCTGTTTAAGACCGTATAGGGATTTATGAAGACGACATACTTTAGACTCCCCCTGAGATGAAAACCCGGGAGGAAGTTTCATGTAGACTTCTTCATGGAGATCGCCCTGGAGAAAGGCGTTATTAACATCCAACTGATGGAGAGACTAGCCTTTAACGGCGGCAATAGATAGGAGAACACGGACAGTAACGAGTTTTGCGACTGGGGCAAAAGTGTCGTTATAGTCAAGTCGCTCGATTTGGGTGTAACCTTTAGCTACTAAACGAGCTTTATAGCGTTCAATGGAACCATCGGAATTGAATTTAATTTTGTATACCCATTTGCAACCAATAGGTCGCTTGCCGGGTGGAAGATCAGTGATGGACCATGTCTTGTTTTCTTCCAAAGCGGATATTTCTTTGGTTATAGCCTCCTTCCAATGAGACGATTTCATTGCTTGAGTGAAGGAGCTAGGCTCGGTAGTAGTCAATATAGAAGAGAGGAATTGTTGATGAGATGTGGAGAATGAATTGATAGAGAAGTAGTTTTCAAGTGGGTACTTGACAGAACTTGTGTTAGAACACACATAATCATCCAAGTGGGACGGTGGTCGGCGAGATCGTGTTGGACGGCCGGAAATCTCAACCATCTGGTCGGAATTAGCCTCGGGCGGTAGTGGGTCCGACGAGGGGACGTCGGGTATAGGACTGTCAATGGCTGCTGGAGATGCTCCTGATTGGGGAGTATCACTAGCAGCTTCTGAAGGCACCTCGAGTGATGGTGCCGGTTGTAACGGACCGGGAACAGAACCCGGTCCAGCAGGGGTGTCTGAAGGCACCCCTGAATCGGTGATCTGCTGAATAACGTCAGGAACAGCAGCTTCATCGGTGATGGTGCTGATGTTTGATGCCGAAACAGTGGGGTTCTTGCCGGTCGATGGAAAATTGAAAGTGTCATCATCTTCGATGGAGAGGAATGGTTCCGGATAGGAGTGGTTCGGTGTAGCCGAAGAGTAGGAGGGAGACATGGGAAATTTATTTTCAATGAAGTGACTTCTCTAGAGACAAAAATTCTTCGTGTGGAAATATCGTAAACACGATAACCTTTTTGTCCATTTGGATATCCAAGGAATATACCGGCGGAAGAGCGGGCGTCCAACTTGGTTTTAACCAAGGGAATTCGAGCATAACAAAGACATCCAAAGACCCTTGAATGGGAAAGATTGGGAGCAACACCCATGAGGATTTCATGGGGTGATTTTCCATCGAGACGCGGTGAGAACACACTCTCCCCAAAAAGAGAGAGGAAGGTGAGCTTGGAGTCGTAAGGAACGTGCCACTTCAAGGATGTGGCGATGTTTACGTTCAACTACCCCGTTTTGTTGGGGTGTATAAGTACAACTACGTTGGTGGGTAACCCCTTTTTATATAAACCAACTTTGTAGAGAGGAATTGATAAATTCAGTTCCATTGTCCGATCGAAAAGTCTTTATTTTACAATTAAATTGTGTGGAGACATAGGTAAAAAAATTCATAATTGTTCTATTTGAATCGGACTTAGAATCCAAAAGAAATATCCAAGTACAACGTGAATAATCGTCGACAAGGGTGAGAAAATATCGACACCCGGAGGTGGATGGGACCGGAAAAGGTCCCCACAAATCCGCATGTACCAACTCAAATATGTGAGAGGAAGAAGTGGTACTAGTTGGAAAAGGTAAACGACATTGCTTAGAAAGTGGACAAACATCGCACGGTACTTTATTAGATAAAAATTTAAAATTCAAACAAGGAAGTTTGGAATGAAAATATTGAAAACGACTAAAAGATGGATGGCCTAAACGCTAATGCCATAAAACAAAAGACTCATTACTAGAACTATCTTTAGTAAGACTAGGAATTGAAAAGATGGGACGCTCCGTGCGAAGGAAATAAAGATCATCATGAAGACTACCATGTCCAATCTTCGTCTTCGTTGTTCGGTCCTGAAAAAGACACAAATTCCGGTCAAATAAGACGGTACAACGAAGTGATTTAGAGATTTGAGAAATAGAGATGAGATTAAATTGAAAAGATGGAATATGAAAAACATCTTCAAGATAGAATCTATTGGAAAAATAGACGGTACCAATATGTTCAACCTTTACCCGTGAACCGTCCGGTAAACGGACGTATAAATCCGGTGGTGCAAGAGAATAAGAGGAGAATCGAGATATATTTGAACAAATATGCTTGGCGGCTCCCGAGTCAATGACCGAAGGAGGATGAAAAGAAGAGTAGTACTTACCGGTAAGGTTGATTAGAGGATCCTTGTTGGTGTTGCCTTGAGAATTGGTTGTGGTCGGTTGCCTATTGTGGTCAAGGAGTGCCAATATACCTTGGTATTGCTCATTAGTGAAGGAGGTTGCTGGAGGCACCCCCTGACCGGTTTTGTCTGAAACCGAGAGGTTGCTGGAGGCACCCCCTGACCGGTTTTGTCTGAAACCGAGAGGTTGATGGACTCTTGTCGGGTACGGTTTCGTCCTCTTTGACCATAGTTGGGTGGATACCCATGTATCTTGTAGCAAGAGGAAACATCGTGACCATGGATTTTGCAATTTTCACAAAAGGGACGAGGACGTTTTGTACGTTGTCTCTCGGTTCCATTAAAACGAGTTTGATTATACTCATTGTTTCCAATGGCAAGTGCCGAATTGTTGGAGTCAATACTCATAGGAGTGACTAAGTTTTGTTGAACCTCTTCTTGTTTAATAAGTGAATGGATTCTAAGAATCGAAGGAAAAGGTTCAATCAATAAAATTTGACTCCGAATAGATGAAAATCTATCGTTAAGTCCTTGAAGAAATTCCATAGCCCTATCTTGATTTGTTCTTTCAAGTAAGGAACGACCATGTCCACATGTACAAGGCTCGGTGATAATCAAGGAATTGAGTTCGTCTTGAAGAGCCTTGAGGTTGGTGAAATATGTAGAAACATCGGAGTTGTCTTGTCTAAGACAAGAAATCGATCTCTTTAATTGGAAAATTTTAGGAGCATTACGTTGATGGAAACGATCATAGAGATTGTGCCATATATCGGAGGCCGTTTCATCATATAAGATGGATGATCGAAGAGGTGGATCAACGGAATTGATGAGCCAACTAGAAACGAGATCATTACATCGTCCCCATTGTTCTAGTTCATTAGGATCGGTTGGTTTTTCGATGCTTCCATCAACAAAACCTAACTTAGCTTTGGCTCTTAAGGCTTTAGTCATTCCTCGTGACCATGAGGGATAGTTATCACCGGTTAGAAGCGGTGTGATAAGAATAGTAGTGGGAGAATCCGAATGGTGGACATCAAACGGCCCACTATTGATGTTGTGATGAACTTGAGAGGTTTCCGAAGTTTCGGGAGTAGTCATCTCTTAAAAAAATTTGAATTCTAGCTCTTATACCATGTGAAGAGGTACTTACCTCTTGATGATCGACTCGGATGAAGCCGAGGAAGATGAAGAGAGATTGATCTCTCGGTGGAACCGAGAGGGACAGCAGGACCTCTCGGGTGAAACCGAGAGGGTGATGATGGAGATAATCGGGTGAGACCGAGAGAGAAGGTTAGAGAACTCGGTTGAATCCCGAGAGTTGATCCTAGTCTTCTCGGTTGGAACCAAAAGATGATGATAGCAGAGTGTTAATCGTGAGAGAGAGAGAGAGATAGGTAAATACCTTTTCTTTATTCACAATAACATGATTTTACATTATGGATCTAATCCTTTATATAGGTTTACAAGAAGTGTTTAAGAAATATAAAACTATATCTAAGTATGTGTTTATCTAAACTACATCAATCTTGGTAGTAATAGGGATCCTAATCCTACTAGGATTACTATAATTAAGTGGACCTAATCCACTCGGTTTAGCCGAGTGGAGTGGACCTTCTAACACTTTGCAAACGAAGATGCGCGGTCCCCCCAAACTTTCAGTGAGCCCAATATTGGGAGCTCAATATTGAAGCATTCTTTTCTTCTAATTCTCGTGATTCTAAATAATACAAAGACTTTGCAACAGTGTTAGTAACGTCGTATACAAAGAATTCCCTCATTTTAATGGCCCAAAAGCGGACCTTTTTTTTTTCTGTTGAACTTAAAGCGGACCTTGACAAGGAACATAGAAAAATACAATTAGATCCCCGAAAGTAAAAGATTTACATGACAATAATAATAGTTGCAATAACAATATTAATAAACCATAGATATGTCATATGTTAATAATGATAATAGTCATCATAATAACGATCAAATAACAATAGCTATAAGCACATATAAAATGAATAAACCCAAATTTGGCATCTGTCTTTTGACTAATTTATCGGTCACGGAGATTTATATGATTTTGTCAGTGTATAATTTGTCGCTACAATTAATAATTTTAACAGCAGGGACATGAAAAATGAAGATTTTATATTGATTAATTTTGTCATCTATAGTTTGTTGCTACAATTAATAATTCATAAAGGATTTAACTATTTGCATTGTAAGCCAAAGACAATGAGATACTAAGAGAGGAATGTGGTGAATGGTGAGAGGTATGAAGTGAACAGTAAACACTCTTATGAAGATTTACTTGATTTCGATTGGTTTAGCAAGAGATAAGAGAGGCACGTGAAAATGGAGAATTAACTATTTGCATTTAGGTTAATGGCTATGGAGGGAAGCAGAGACTATATCTGGAAAGGCATGATGTGATCAATGTTTTGAGAATATCAGTAGACCATCTCCAGTTATTAATCAGATTTATTACTAATTTTTTCGCACTCCTGGTGTAATTAAAACCGCTAAACAGTTATATTTTCAATGTTGGACTCCACCAGTTTACCCATACTATAAAACTAACACACATGCCTCGTTTACTGACATTAACAATTGTATTGGAATCAGCTTTATTGCTCATGATTCTCACGCTAAATACATTGAAGCAAAAGTAGAAACTCTTCGAGCTCGTTCGAGCAAGGAAAGTGGAGTCAAAGTCATTTACCAATAACTAGTTAACTACAAGCACATCATTATTGAAAGCGACAATAAAATCTAACCCAACGTCTACACGATTCCAGAAAACACATTGGCCTTCAACAACCCACATTCAGCCAATCAAAGTTATCATCTCTAAATTCAACAACATTCAGTTCTCTTACAGAGCCAGAAATCACAATATCCCAGCTGATAAGCTAGCGAAATGATCTGAAAGAAGAAAAAGACTAGTTTGTGTCTTTGTGATTTGACATTTGATACCCCTAAGCCCTAAGTAACCAGTCGAATTAAAAATAAGAAAGTAACCTGTGGGACCCACTTTACTTGGGAAAGTGGAAATGACCGGTTGTGTTGGTTCGTAATTTGTTGAGTTGGGTTGGGTTGATTCTTTAATTTTTGAGTTCCTCGTAAAAAATCTACACCTAAACACATATTTATCCACCATAATATTAATATAGGTTTTAAGCCAAAATAATAACTATAATAGATATTTAGTCCAAATTGACCCATCTCTATAGAAAAAACAGATTTCTATCATTTCTATTTAATCATAATACTCATTATAACCTTTTATATAAGAAAAAAACTCACTTTTGAAAACCAATTCCCAATATTCTCTTTCTTTTTTTTTCTCAGATTTTTTCGATTGATTTCAAACTTACTATCTATTTCGCAATATACACGTTTTTAGTGTCAATTACGTATATTTCTACAACGAAACACATTTAGTATAGTTAAAGTATGTCTAGATGTCAAAGTTACAGTGTTTTTCTATTTATTGATTCTTGTTTTGTTTCATAAATAACGTGTTATTTATTGTTAAAGTTTCATACTTTATTTCATTTTTTTATATGTGTCATACATAACACATTATGTATCAACAATGTTTCTTCCAAAAAGAAAAAAAGACTAAAATCTTATTTTCTGGGAAGATTGGGCCTAATTCTTTTTTTGAATTTTATTTTTGACCTAAAACCCGTGGACCCTTGATTCTTTAGCTTAGGGGTCCATTAACTTAATTAAAAATGTGCCCTCAAAGTGTGAGATGAGTGGCCCAAAATTGGTTATTCGTTTGGGCCAGGGCCGACCCCGACGTTTTGATGGCGAAGCGAATAAGAAGAATGTGGCCCTATACTATACATGTATTTGAGGTATGTATTGCTCGTACCTAATAACGACGGTTCGACTTAAAATGTGTGACTGAATTTATTAAAATTTTGAGGGGAAAAACATTGTTTTCCCCAAACTCCAATCACCACTTTTCATCTTTACACTGGCAAGGATTGACGTCACACAGTCATTGTCTGCGACCCTTCAAAACAAAATTGAAAATTTTTCTTCTTCCTCATCTCCTTCCACCACCCACCACCATCATTACTCCCTTCCCCCTCCCTATTTGTTCCTCCCTTTCCTCAACGTCTAGACGAATGGAGCTTCCTCTTTGCCGAAAGAGATAGAAAGAGAGAGAGCAGGAGAGAGGGAGAGGGAGAGGGAGGAGGACGAGGAGAAAAAAAGGCAGGGGCGGCCTAGGCCCAAAGCCACCAAAGCGGTGGCTTTGGGCCCCCAACTTTTGATGGAAACTTAAGGGCCCCAAAATAGATATTTTACCAAAAACAGTGTAACATGTTTGCAATTAGCTCAGTTGGTAAACCTTCCTTTCAAAATCCAAAAGGTCATGAGTTCAATCCCCATTGCCTTCATAATTTTGCTCTTTTTTTTTCCATATCAACTCATTTATTTCATAAATGCCCTAATTTCTTAGTTTAATAAATTCTCTTGATCATGTTTTTTTAGTTGAGATTTCTTGATCATCAATATCAATCAAATTGAATTTTACTTTTAGGAAGTAGTTTCGTTATTCATATGTTATTCTTTTTTACATGTTATATGTTTATCACCGTTGCCCAATCATATTTTTAGTTTTTGCGGCGTGCATCATTACTTGAGATATTATATGATCAAAATATTTATGTACCGTGACTCGCTACATTATCTCAAATAAAAATTTACAAAATTCAATCGTTATTTTATAAGAGACTTTTTTGTGGCAATTACATTTTACCATATACACGATAAAACCAAATTAATTATCTACCAAGAAAGTTTGCTCTTCTGAACATATTAAAAAAATTGTTATACCAACCTAACTAAAATAACTGTTGTTGTAACGATCTCTCATTTTTTTTTATTAGAAACAAAGTGGTAAGTAAGATTTGTAATTGTTACATGTATTTGAAATTAATATGCATTTCATATTAAAATTGACGCCAAATTTATTTTTTTATTAGACAAAAGATTGTTTTTATTTTTTTACAAATTTTTTTTCGTACACCCGAGCAACGTAACCTACAAATAAGTACACCTTAATAATAGGAACAAGGTAACAAAATTATAAAAAAATTTCTTATAAATTCTTTAAAGGGCCTCAATTTCAGAGTTCGCTTTAGGCCCACCGCGACTTAGGGCCGGCCCTGGGTGTGAGACCTTCATTGATTGCCATAGCATACAGACGTGATAAGAAAGACATAATCAATTTAAAGATATTTGATCTTCTAAATCATCTTATTCGTAGTAACTTCATAAAACAACAGAGACCTGCTAAGAAAGACAAAATCAATTTAAAGATCTTTGATTCTTCTAAATCATCTTATTCGCAGTAATTTCATAAAAAACAGAGACCTACTAAGAAAGACAGAATCAATTTAAAGATATTTGATTCCTTTAAATCATCTTATTCGCAATTTCACAGTAACTTCATAAAAAAGAGAGAATTGGGGATTCGAGGTGAAGATATTGTTATTTCAATTTAAAGATCTTTGTTTCTTCTAAATCAACCTATTCACAGTAACTTCATTAAAAAAAGAGAATCGGGACTGCGAAATGAAGATGCAAAAATGTGCATGAATGATTGTTTTGTGTTCATGACAAAATACTTGCTTGTCGAGGAAAGAAAATTACAAATGTTTGAGCATGAAGTAATTCTTGATTCAACAAATAGAACTACACTCATACTACTTTACGGCAATATGTTGTCAAAGATACGCCTAAGCGAGCAAGGCACAGGGCGAGCGAGGTTATCGACTCGCTTGGTCGCGAGTTCCCCTTGTTTCCTTAGGTCTCACCTAGGCACGCTAAGGACCAATGTTACCAAAATATTAAAAGGGAAGCTGTCGAGCAGAGGCGTCTGACTAAGCGAGCTTAGGCGAGTCAGCACGGTAATAGATTATTGTGTCGAGTCAAATTTTACTCCATGACAGCAGGGTGAGCAAGGTCGTCTCCCTTGGTTTCAAGTTCCCCTTGTTTCCATAGTCAAGTTCCCCTCGATTTGTTCCATATTTTGCACGTGAAGGCTCCACGAACTCACACAAAAGTCTTGCTATTTACTAACACTATCATATGGTGATCCACGAACTCACACAAAACTTAAGAACGTCACTTAAGATTTTAGCGATTTTGTTAAAATATCTTCTTCAATATGACACTCTTATTAGACACTCTATGATGATGTGGAGCATTTATTAATAGAGACAGTCTAGTTAGTAAATGTTTTACTAATAGAGACATTAAATAAGAGATGCAGACATATGAATGGGAGGGTACACGCTTTACAAAACCCACCTTTTTTTTCAGACATGAACACGAGGGTAATCAATCTACCCTCTAATTAGATGCCACGTGGATGGAAGATCCTAACCGTTTTTAGTAGTAATATTAACTTTCTGTTTTGCGTCTATATATAAACTGACTCCTTCAATAAACCCTAACCCTAGTTCACTTGTCTCTCAAACCAAACGATCAAAAACCCTAGCTAGTAATGGCTTTCCTTTCCGGAGGCATCATCCGTCGTCTCAATGAATCTCTCATCTTCAAGTCTCGTTATTTATCATCATCATCAATTCTTCATCATCATCATCGTAATTATTATTCAACACAAACAAAACTTACTACTAAAGAAAAACCTCAACGTTTTGATTCACTCATCCGAATCGAAAATGATCCTGAAAAAGTTCTAGATATTCTCCG
>BEHA01000445.1:347629-359562 GCA_002897215.1 Eschscholzia californica subsp. californica
CAAAACAGTGAGAGAGGGAAAGAAAAATAATATGCACAAAGGTTATTTTGGAAAGTCAAAATAACTCTTAAATTTGTCCAAAAGGTGGACCAAAATTGTATTTCGTAAAAATATGGGACCATGAAGGAAGTTGGTTATAAATTTGGGAAAATATGAATTGTCCCTCCAATTTATAACGGTAGTGAAAAGTCAAAAGGGCAAATTTCAGTTTGACGACCAACCGTCTCATCCCTCTCATCTTCCTCACTCCTTGCACCACCACCACCTCTTTTTCTCTCTATTGTTTTCTCTCTGCCTCTCGTCCTTTTTCTCTCTAAGAAATCATGTTCATTTTTATGATAATGAAACCCCAATAGCCACTCTTCATATTCATAAAATTCTAATGGGATTTCCTACAAAAAGGAGACAAAACAGTAGTTAGAGAAGACTAATGGAAAAATATTGTTGAAGGTCGTCTCAAAATGGCAAGTCACTAGTTAGTGGTATGTCGACAACTTGTTTCCAGCATTAAGAGATCGAGAGAGTGAGCGAGAACAGATAGGAGATAGATAGATACTTTTGAAAGAATGGTAAACAAAGAAAGAAAACAAACTTCAAAGTTGACTAATGGAAATATATTATTGGAGCCATTTTGAAATGATTAACAAACATAAGGGTCAAAATTTTCAATTCGTTACAAATTGGTACCTAAGTCGAAATTACCCCCAGCTCAAATTGGTGTGTTCCCTTGGAATGGTTTAAGGAAACTGAAACATAGAATCATAAATAGATGAATGCTAATGTTTGTAGTCATAAAAACTGACATGAAAATTATCTACAATCAAAATTACCTAAGATTCTTAAATTACTTGATGGAAGTGTAAAATATTATATTTCAACCATTCAAAAAGTACAAGCCCTTCATAAAAGAAAAGGTTCATGTTAGAAAAAAAAACGAGAAATCAATCCGAAAGTTATGTTAGAGTCTCAAAATTTTAAGATAGAATATAAAAACGTCATATTTTGAGACCAAAAGGAAAATACGTCTTTCTACTAATGTACTATTGTCAACCACAAATGGTATTGGCCAGATGTACGATATCAGATAACCCAACACATTTTGAAAGAAGTAGTATATAATGACATTTATTGTTATATACATTAATTTTTCCGCAACCATTTTTACATAAACACTAGATTTGACAAGAAAAAATTTGAAAAAAAATGTCATTTTACATTTTATCGGTGAGCAACTAGATTGTATATAATGTATAATGTCAAGTGCATATCTCATCCAACAAAATGTGATGTACAAATGAAAAATATGTTATACAATTGATATTTTCGTCAACATAGAGAATTTTTTTGAAGCAAAAGTACAATGCCTATATGACGTTTTGGTCTTTCCCAATCTATCTTTTTGGTTCTGTTCATAATTGATTTTTTCAATTTGACACTCACATTACTCACCTGTGGTTTTGTACATGCGTCGAACTCCATAATTAACATTATTTTAAGAGTTCCTATTAGACCAAACTTTATAACAATCAAAATTTAACATCCAAAATACCAACATGAGGTGATTGATGTTGGTCGGAGTGTCCTACCGAAATAATATATTATTATAGATAACTTGATTACCATTAGAAATTCTTTTAAGGATCATCAATAGAGATAAAGAAAAAACATACTAAATTGTGTGAAAGTAAAATGGGTAGAAGGATGGAACATCAATTTGAAAATTCTTGTGGGGTATAATCTAATTAAAATATGTAAGAAAACAGCAATGCAAATTTAATGTACAAACATAACTCATTTTGGTAACGGATAAACTAATTAACATTAAATGTTATTATCCTAGTTACTAAAATACCCTTTCTTAATGACAAAAATACCCTTTTCTTAATGACCAAATACACTTTTCTTCATGACGAAAATACCCTTTCAATTTCTATATAAATTAGACAATTTTCCTCCTTATTATCCCACTCCTCTCTCTCTCTCTCTCTCACAACTAAAAGAGTTCTAAAAAGTAGAAAACAAAATGGCTCATGAACAAATAGCCCATGAACACATAGCTCTCACAAAGGCTTTCTCAGGTTATCTTTTTTTCACATTTAATTTAATTTCTTTTATTTACTTATAAATATATTTATTAATTAATTTCTCCTATATTTTTCATATTTCCTAGTGTTCTTAAATTCCCAATTTAATTCTAGCTCTATTATAAAAAAAATCCTAATTTCTTGTTTAAGGGTTTTAAGTATTGACCTAAAATTCATTTTTCTTTGTTTGGGAGATTTTTTCCTTTTTGAATTGATGATAAAATTTATAATAATTTAATTTAATTTTTTGGTGGGTAAATAAATACAGGATTTGGAGTAGATGAAAAAACATTAATAACAGTACTTGGGAAATGGAAATCAGAAGAGAAGAAATTATTTAGAAAGAATAATTCTGATTTCTTCCATCAAGATCATCGTGATTTTGAAAAATGGAGTCATGCTCATACTGAACTTCTTGAACAAGAATTTGCCCGTTTTAAGGTACACTAATTTTATTTACATTTTTTAATCAAATAATTATGGAAAAGATTAGAGATAAAAAGAGAGATTAATGCTTAACTCTCTCTCACTTTCTCTCTATCTTTGGAGTTTGGATCATTAAAAAGCTGCAAATTCGTTGACTTTGACTATTTCATTTCTAGTTAGTAACAAATTGTAGATGATTATGATCATTAGAGTTTAGGAAGATTGAAGTGTTTTAGTTGACCTTAATTTTTTGGTAATTTGTTGATTAGTTTTTGATGATTTTAGATTAGCTCTTTTTGGGTTTTAGAAGGTAATGTATAACCTTGACTCCTTGAGGAGATGATAAATAAGTTAAGGGAGCTTAATCGAAAGTGTAAGCAGAGTGTAAAAGTTCAATTGGCGGGTAATGCCCGCTCCGAGCATTAGGTGCCTGTGGGCCTCGATGGACCGAGACAAACGAGTGCGGGCTCACGGGCTAAGTTAGTCCCACCCCCTTTCAATATGGGTTTGGGCTTAGTAATTTCACATTCATACCATTTGCTTGAATTTAAACAGGCTTAGAGTTTGAGGTGGATATTGAGATCTAAGAAGTTAGGCACTGCCGGAGTTGCTAAACCCAACCGGCTAAAGGTCAACTGGTTGAGTCATGAAGGTTCGACTGAACAAAAACAACGGTGCATATAGAACATTCGATGAGATTTTTGTTTGTATAAGTCCTAATTAGGAACGACTGGCCCAACATAGCTCAACTAGATCTAATCCTGGGAACTCGCCCATGTGTGAACTAAACGGGCCCGTTATCAACTCTTGGTTGACTTGATTTTCCATTTTGTGATTGACTTGTGGTGTTCATTTTGTTGCGTAAATGTTTAGAAAGCTATAGTGCTATGGACAATGCACCCATGGGAAAGAGATGCAAGGTTGATAAGGGATTCATTGAGCAAAGGGGTCCAAGCGTATTATATTCTTGTAGAGATAGCTTGTACTAGATCATCAGAAGAGCTATTAGGTGCCAGGAAGGCTTACCACTCTCTTTTCGACCATTCGATCGAGGAAGATGTCGCCTATCACGTCAAAGGCATCCACCGCAATGTGAGTACTTATCAATATATACGCATTATATTCGATAACATTGTAAGGAAACTTCAAGGCTCAGGCCCACATGTACATAGGATTTGATTAGGCTTTGGTTACTTGGGATGTCCAAGCTCCCAAAGTAAATGGGGTTCTTTTGGTTCTTCATGTTTGGTAGTAAAATGGTACATTGTCATTAAAATTTTATTTCAATTTTGCGCGATTTGGACAGCTCTTGGTGGCATTGGTAAGCTCTTACCGATATGAAGGAGAACGAGTAAATGATGCGATGGCCAAAGAAGAGGCAAAAATTATTGCCGATGCTATAAAAGTAGATGAGAACCCATCTTTAGACTCTGAGGTAGTGAGAATTCTAACGACAAGAAGCAAGCTTCACCTTAAGCATGTTTTTGCCCATTATAAGGAATTATACGGGAAAACCATAAACGAGGTATGTAATGACTAGAAATTACTTATTTATGCAAATATGACTGTTCGTTTTTCACCTACTCTCAAACAATTGTACTAGATCTAAAGGATCGAACTGTTGATGTTAACATGTGATAGACAATCACATATCGATATATAATATGGTAAATACGCCTAAGAAGTGTAATTGTTTTGTCTACTTGCTCTAAAACTCTACAATGAGTTTTGCTTTTGTTTCACATAGTGTAGAACAACACGGTTCGCTCTAAAAGCTCGAACTTGTACTATAGACATGTTGAAGACAAACATTTTTGTGTATGTCTATAATGTGTAAACACATTTTAGAAGCACTAAGTAGTTAAGTTTGCGACTCGATCCCGAATAAGTTACTGGCGATTCCCAAGATGGCCTAGCGAGCTACTCAAGTATTGGCAGGCTCAGAGACACGGTCATATAATTGACTCGACCAACCCTAGAGCCCGTCCGATCTGCAAGCAACTCGAGAGCTTCACAATCTTTTGCTAGCTCTAACATATGATTTTCGGGTTCGTTTATTTAGTATTGAACAATTGTGCTTGCTCTAAAAGCTCGAACTAAATATAAAAATGTCGTATAGAATCACATTTTGATCTTGTTTATTTTCAGGACCTAGTACATGACTTTCTCTTAAGAGAAACAGTTCTTTGTCTCTCTTCTCCTAACACATATTTCAGCAAGGTGAGTCTCAAAGAATGGTTCTTATTAAGCATTTCCATACTTCTTTTTTGGTATTCATTCGTACTTACATATGTTCGAATTTTCAGGTACTACATTTGTCGTTAGGAGAAGGCGTTGATGAAAACATCAAAGGAGGGCTTACCCGCGTAACTATAACCCGAGCTGACATCGACTTGAAAGAGATCGCAGAAGAATATTTTAAGCTATATGAAGTTCAATTGGCAGACAAAATTGAACTTCTAACTCATGGAAACTTCAAGGATTTCTTGCTCAGTTTGCTTGCAAGATCAGAATAGGAAGAAGAAGAAAACAGAAGTATATTATTTTTTATTAAGTTTTTCTCAAGTTAAGTGGTGTGTTTTGTTTCATTTGAAGATTGGATGTTTCTTTGTTTTTTTTCCTTTGATCATTTCTTTATGAGTTTTCTTGTTCCTATTCTTATGTGTGAATTGTGGTGTTTAATCATGAGGTTTAATATTTTAAGTACAAACAGGCAATGCTTGTGTAATTGAATTATTTGTTGTTAATTTATATGAAGTGGAAGTATATCATAAAATTTTATTAGACATTTTAATAGACTGTACACGACGTCAGGACTACTGTCACATATCATGTCAAATACTAATGACGATGTCAAAACCGCCCCGAAAAAAATTAGCTGTCTTATCGTTTTAGGGATTGATCCGATGTTATATATAGAGGGACGTTTCAATAGCCCAAGTTCGATCCTTTAACTACGAATCTTCCCTTTTCTTCCCTCACCATTGTTATTTTCTATTATCTTCTCCAACCTTATTCCCTACTATATCTTCTCTTTTATTCTTTTATATCTCATTGTTCTTATCACTAAAGGTTACACAAACTATATCCCAAAAGTCATTATTGACAAGTTCTACATTTTCACATGACAATATCCAAATGATCCAAATTCGAGGACCCACCCTTATTTTGAGGGGTGTGCAGCAGTAGTACAAATGGGTTGCTTTTGTCGAATTGCCATTTTGTGTTTATGGTCCACCAAGACTTGACAACCAAAACTTCAAACAAATCAAAAGAAGATAAGCCACACATACCACATGGATTTACTCAAATAGTGAGACAACTATTTTTTTTCAAATAATTCCAACACGGTATTTTTAAAATGACTAATTCACAAAAATAGTCCCCAGAAGATATTTAACTATTGAAAAAACTCTTTTTATATTATTTTGTTATTCAATATTAACAAATTAGTTTCTTTTAATCTTTATTTCAGAAAAAACAAAAAACTTTTTTGTGTCTTCCGTCTTTTTTCTTAGTAGAAAAAATGAAAAAAGAGAAAAAAAAAACTATAGTGGCACTGATGAAAATACGACGAAGATGAAAAGGAAAAAGAATTTCCTTTGGAGAGAGTTGAAGACAAGCGGTCGTCTATCAGTCGGCTAGAGCTTAAAAAGAAAAAAAGAGCCAAGGGTAGAGTGAGATAATCTAAAGATTGATTGAGTCCATCTCAAAAGTCAGTCTTCTTTAGGGATCATTATAATGAGTTATTCATCTTTAGGGAGTCAAAATGAAATCAATCTTATAAAGCGTATGAAACCCAAAATCTAAATGCAAATGAGAATGAAATGAAACTCAAATGAATCTAAAATCCAAATACTAACCAATAAGAATTGAGCATTTGATCTCTATTCCTAACCACTAATTAAGATTATACAACTACCACGTGTCATTACTTATTTTTTCAACCATTCACTATGAACCAATTACTTCCTCCCCACTTGTTGCCACGTTGGCTATTACTCTTTTTCTCTCTCTACAAACTCCTGAACTCTCTTTCTCTCTCTCTCTTCAAGCTCTGGAAACCTCATCAGATTTCTAATCCTGGGGAAGGGTAAAATCAAATCCATATTGACTTCTCTTTCTACTAATACCTACCCTTTTGTTCGAATAGTTGATTTTAGTTGAAAAGATAGGATTTTGGGAAGTTTTGAAATGTTTGAGTTTAATGGTGTGGGATTTTCTGATTTGAGTTTTGGAGTAGAGATCTAAAGGTTATATTTGTTCTGAGATGTTTGATTGGAACGACGAAGAGGTAATTTTTTTTGTTAAAGATGAGATTTTGTGTGGTTCTGATTGTTTAATTAGATTGATTTTTCAGTTTTATAGTTTGGATTACTTGTTTTGATTATTGTTTAGAATTGGGGATTTTGAAATTGAATTGGGGATGAATGAATTTGGTATAAGAATAGATTGAAAAGGTTTTGGATTTTATTTGGTAGGTTTAGATCTTTAGCAAATTTTAGGGTTTGGATAATATGTCTTCATTTTTCAAATTGGTTTTGTTCTTGTTGATTTAATTCTTTAGTTAATGTTCCGGGATGTGATAGTCCTGGATCGTCTGGTAGAGTGTCCGGAGAGCCTGGGCTATAGGTGAGAGCTCAAGTTTAGGAAGTGTAAAGGCTTTTCGGGTGTGGCCTCGGGGAGTCTTTGCCATGAACAAAACTCATTGGGCTTGGGCTTGGACTTGGGTGTCAAACGTGCGGACAATATCGAGACTTGTAATGGTTGGATCGACATTAGGAGGTTTTAGGAATTTTGAGAGTGTCAAGAGCTTGGGTTGTAGGTGCGAGCTCAAGTTTAGGAAGTGTGAAGGCCTTTTGGGTGGGGTTTGATGAGCCACTGCAAGGAACAAAATCTCCCACCCGTTGGGCTTCGTCTTGGACGTTAAAGGTATTGACAATATCGGTAGCTGTTAACGCTTGGTCCTCAATAGGAGGTTTTAGGGATTCTAAATGCGAAAACGCCTTTCAAGATCAGACTAGCTCACTAGCTAAGACAAATAAATTTGGATTAAGATTGATGAAACAAAAGTTTATCACTTTAGGATTTTGAGTTATTGGGTGCTCTTTCAGAAAACTTACTTTTACCATTGAATATTTTGGTTAGCGGGTGCTAGGTTTGTAGATGAAGAAATCTGTTGAACGAAGAAAATTTCTTACCCGTGCTCGATAGCACTGAGATAAATCGCTAGTTTTACAGTATATGTGTGTGATGTCACTGACCTGTAATTTTGGTGCAGATCTAAAATTGTCTAATTAGACACATTTGTGAAAACTGTAACTGATTCTTGTCCAAAAGACGTCTAATGAACTTCTGTTGTATTTTTAGCTTACGAATATAGTATGGGGTGAGGGTCGTGAGACCAGAGAAAACAGTGACCACATTGTACCTTTTCCAGAAGGAGGTGAGGAGAAATCACGGGGTGCATTTGAGACTTGCAACAAGAAGCAATGGAGTAACGAAGACAACTCTGTCAATCTTGCCGAGCAGAAGAAACCGGGAGCTAGCAATGACTTCTCCGGATCTAAACCGGAAAACAGTACCTTTAACACCGACGAGCTTGGTCTTGAAATGGATACATGGCCCGATTCGCCTTTGCCTGATGCTGCATGTGGTAAGGACCATGCTGTTAGAAATGCGCATAATTTTATGTGCATTGAAGCAGCTAACACTTTAACCGAAATCCGATTACTGTTTTCTCGTGATAAAATGTGCATCGAATTGAGATCCTTCCCTCTATAAGTACATTTTGTTTCTCAGCAGCAGGTACTGTTCAACTAGATAGTGATCCTCAGTTGTTTGAGGATGAGCATGGAGAAAAAGAGCATACTGACTTTCTTGATTATAGTTGGGCTAACATTGGATCCTTTGATGATCTTGATAGTATGTTTAGGTAATAGATTCGCTTCTTGATATAATAAAGTGAATGACTATTGATTTTGGGTACACCTTTTGAGTGCCCAGTCGAAAACATTCATCTTTTCCATTCTCATTTCGATTATAACTTCGTGGTGCTTTATGACTACAACACTCAGACGTTCTTATTTTGCAGAAATGACGACCCAATATTTGGAGGTGATAGTCTTGGTAGTGCAGATGATTTCTGGTCATCCACGGCAAATTTGATTGGATCTGCTGGTTCTCCGTTGCGCTTAGGTGAATCGAAGAACACAAATCAGCTGTATGAAAATAAAACAGAAAATGTGCGACATGAAGACCACTCGACAGGTTATGAGAAGATAAGTGATTCGAGCACACATATAGTAAACAGTGTAGAAGACTCAACCAAGAATAAGGGTTATGGAACAGATTGCAGCAGTTCTGCCCTCCCTGTGGTTGATAGTGTTGGGGGAAAACGTAAATCTTTGGTGGATAAGAAGGTATAGGCCACCAACAAATTCCATGAATGATTAAATGAGTTGTTCTTAGTCATGTACGTAATTGGTTAATGGTTGTAATTTAAAAGTTAACTTCTCACAGAAAGACACGAAGATGATTGGGAAGATGGCGTCAAACTCACAACCCTGTAGTGAAAAGGGTCCAACCGAGAATGTCTTCGCTAGTAAGGTATTTATTGACCCGTTCTTTAAAAAAAAAATTCTTTTCAACGTCAAGCTGTAAATTTTATACTTTATCTGTATCTGTTCATATTCAAAGGTGAATGATAAAAAAGACCCGTTGAAATGTCCGAAAAGGGAAGAAGAAAGTGAAAGGAAATCACAGGATTTACGTGGACCCTGGTCTCTGAATACAAGTCAATTTCAACACTTTAGCCGCCAAATGCCAATGTCTTCTACCCAAACCTTCCCATCTTCAATTCTCAGCCCACATAGGCAACTTGGTCCACCCCACTCTTGGATGTACTTGCAGAATTCCCATCCATATTCGTCAACCGGATATGATCACGCCACTAACTACTACCCGACTGTGCCCACATCCCCGTGTGTTAATCCCGAGAGGGTTAAGGATCAATCCCACTTTGTTGGTTATAAATTTTCTCCTCTATCGTCGAAGCATGTGAAATCTTCGAAGAAGTTAACTGGTGGTCCATCTAGACCGACAAACATGACACCTAGGGAAAAGATTGAAAAGTTAAGACGGCGACAACAAATGCAGGCGATGCTTGCTATTCAAGAACAACAAGAACAATTTGGTCACCAGGTCATTGAAACTGATAGCTCAGGTACTCAAATCTGTCCACAAGAGAATCCTAGTCAAGATACAGAAGTTAGTGGTGTCGAGGTTGAGGAAAACAACAAATTGCCCTCTTCTCTCGAGTCCAATCCCCCCATGGAACAAGATGATCCCAATACAAATGCTATGTCAATTGATGACTGCTCATTCCAAGAAAGAGTGCTTGATCAGCTTCAAGATGTTGTTAAAAAGGTATTACGACTTCGATTAAAAAATCTCCTAGAAAGAGCATAATCATTCAATCAAAGTTTCATCTAAATGTTTTTTTTTTCTATCCTATGTTTCTTTAGTTGGATGTCAATGCAAGACTTTGTATTCGAGATAGTTTATTACGATTGGCTCAAAGTGCAACACAAAGGCATAACTCAAATGATACGAGTAGCGACAAACCTGAAATTCTTGTAAACGACGAAACAGAAGGACCAAACAGGTTTGTAAACCTAAATGCAACTCTGATGGTATTCTTCCGAAAATAGTGTTATTTTTCATTAACATCCGCGCACGATCTTTTACTAATTTATTTCCTTAACTTTTGTTTTGGTAGATCAGTAAGGATACCAAATCTAGAGAAGGACACCAACCCGATAGACCGAACTGTGGCTCATTTGCTCTTTTACCGACCTTTAGAGTCATCGACAAAACCTCTCAAGGATGGCCAATTACCACAATATTCTAATCTCATGTTTAAGCCCAGACTAGAAGGTTTCGTGAACTTGAAGGCAGAATGCCTCTTTGACGATTCAACAGAAAAGAACCAGCTTCAGAACATCACCAATCCCGAGAACTTATTGACTAATGCTGGACCAGAAGATGATGGAACCGCCATGAGAGATATTGGGGCACCAAATTGAAGCATACCCAAGGGTAATTTCTTGCTTACTTCTTAATGCCGTCTCCTTGGTTTTAGCAATCTGATTTTCTAGTAATATTATGTCTTTTTTGCATTGTTAGTTAATGCTGATAACAGTTGGGATTATGTCGACTTCCATGTGCGAGTTCAGTATATTGTACAAGGTAATCGAAATAAATATATTTCTGTGTACAGAATGCCAATTCTTCGAGTATAGTTGGTATCTTTCAAACTTAGAAATTTACTTCGATGTTCTACTTGTTATACTTTGTGTAAAGTTGGATAAGATGTCAACAATGTTTACTATGTATTTTCGTAATGCGAATGCTTGAAAGAGGGCATTGACATTGAGATTTAGAACTATACATCCTTTTTTAATCTAATTTTGATGATTTGATCATTTCTCTCTAGACCTAATTTGAATAACAGAAATTAAAGGTTGAACTATAGAAATGGTGTTTGAGTATCACAGATGTGCTCCAGTCTCATCTACATCGTCAAAATTGTTCGCAATATCGGGGAAAAGCATCTTCTGCCGGCCAACTGGAACCATCCTTTTCCTTGAAAAACGGCAAATCACCTTCCTCCTCTAAGATCGACAAGTCATATTCCTCCGCTAAGAACAACGAATGGTCTTCTTCCCTCATTAGCAGCGAAAAGAGTAGCGGTTGTGGCTGTAGAAGCAGCTGAAATGTAAAAACTGGTAGCAGCAATGGCTGTAGAAGCAGCAGGAGCTGAGTAACAACATGCAGTTGAGATCTTCCAAATCAGGCGTGTAACTCAGTGATCGGATAGGGCTCGGTTGAAGCTCATTAGGCATCCATATACCTTTTGTCGAATAAGGTCAGACATTTTGGTGGCAACTTTATGCTATTCATCAATCTAATAGACTTCGGCAGAGACTGTGATTTTGAAAAATGTCTGACCCCTTGATGAAATGTTCCTTCGAATTTTGGAGAATAGCTTAAACCTTGTCGGTTAATAGGCCTTCTAAATGACCAGTGTTCAAGATGATTTTCTTTATCTGTGTTTCGTGGTCACGGTCTAAATGAAAAGCCAACTTAGATTTACTCCATCGCGGTCAAGAAGACCTCATTATTAGAACTTTAGGAACGGGTGTTGCATGATAGCATCAACACCACTACCGTCTTCTTCTTATTCTCTAATTTCTTCAGAGGTCTGTGTTTCATAGGGGATCTTCTGCTCAATGAACTCTCCTTTGGTTACCTCCTTTTCCTCTTTGTTTTCTTAGGAGATTCATTTCCGTTCTCGGTGATGCAGAAAAACATTAACTGACGGACCTAACACTCGGTGAACCAAGTATAAGAGAAGATACA
>BEHA01000445.1:360966-373761 GCA_002897215.1 Eschscholzia californica subsp. californica
AGAAACAATATTAGATCTTAACAATATTAGAATTGCCCTCTTAAAAAAAGGTCTGAACATCCAGTTATTTGAGTTATTAATATATGAAGTTTGAAAATTTTGATATTATTAATGAACATGTTCAATTTCAGAGGGACATTACCCTTACAAACATCATAGGCAGATCAACCATTTGATATTGTCTTATATCGAGATCTTTAACACTTTATGAAGCTCATAAAGGGAAAAGCATTGTACTGGTTTCTTGACCTAATCATCTACTCCTGTTTTATAATGACTGACCAGGAGGAAATGAATTGAAACGGGGCGACATGAGCTATTACTAGGATATGCTTAGATGAGATTTAATCCTTAGTACAACTTAATGTGCCACTCTTTGAAGTTCTGTAAGCAGCGCAAGTGAGGCCGTATACGAAATATTTCTTCTGTCCTAGTACCTAGCAATTAGGATTGAACATGTCTCATGGTTCTCGGCTCGGCTCGAGCTTGTCCTGGTAAGTGGTATCAATCCCCAAGCTAGTAAAGAAATGAAGAGATGAAGAAAGACTGAACTCCAGTCCAACAAGAGTACGCCGTGCATATGCGCCTCAGATGATCCACATCTCTGAATTAGGCACAAATGAACAGAAATATCCATGTGGTCGAGAGCCCTCCCATTTTAGGGCATACGGACTGACGGACACAACTTTCCTGGGACCTAGGCGCGCTCTACCACTGAACTAATATCCCGACATGTCCGTCTCTTAGAAAACAGAATTCCCGTCTCTGGGTTTGAATCAAGACTCGGCTCGGACTCGACCCTAGCTAACTCTGGTGATTCATTCAATCCTAATCATATCTCTAACGAATAAATAATACTCCTCACCTTTTCGAATACTGAAAAGCCTTCTGGTCTCTTACTAACTTCTCCATCAAGAACAAACAAACTTCTAATCTCATGAGGTAGAAGAATACCTAATCTCTTCCATTTTCTTTTTTTTTAATAAGGTCCCAAAAAGGCCCTATATAATCATGATAAGATTTTGTAAAAAAACATAAAGTGAACTTAAACAAATATCTTTCATGAGTTTAAATAAGGTTGTGGTGAAAATGCAAATCTCAATTATCTATACATTAAGTGAACTTAAATATCAAATATTAAATTGAAAACTTTTACATGGACTGAGCCCGCTCCTGTAAACAAGAGCTATACAAAAGTTCTTATAGTTAGTAATATGGTGTATTCCTGACTTATGCTTCTCTGCTTTCAATTTGTAGATTTGCGGTATTAGAGGGGGACGGCAATGCGGTAGCACAAGCATTATTTTGGCAAGCAAAAGAAGGACTCTTATTCAGCTATTATGCTTGCTAAAAGATTTGCCTTCGACTGGAGTGTAAGCATCTCTTCCTTCATAAACGGCAAATCACATTTCACATCTAAGAATGGCAAATGATCTACTTCGGCTAAGCATTTCATCTTCCGGGAAGAAGGTCGAATCATATATTTTTGGTAAGCGGGGCCAATCATCTAAGCTTTCCATGAATTCCGAAAATTCCTCTTCCGTCAAGAGCGGCACATCATCTTCCTTCTTACTTGTAGTAGCACCATCATCATGTTTTAGTTTACTCTAATATAAACCATGCATAGTAGTGAATATGATGATGGTGTTTTAGTTTACTCCAATATCTTTATCTTCCATTAAGGCAAAATTTTATATTTGACTGGAAATATTTCTTTAACCATGATTCAACCCCCAAAATGGCTCAATCATTAATTTAACTCAAGAAATAAGCTCATTGGGTGAAATATACATGAACTTGAGCATGAAAAGGAAACCACTCATTTTCCATTGATGAGTTCTTTGTTCATGAACTTTTCATGTATGAATTTCAATCCAACAATCTTATTTATCATCAAATTTTTGTATATTTTTTTTTATAGGAAAACTTCTTATATCATCATATCATTAAAGGTTGCTTCATAAAGGTACCGGGCCAAAAGGCTGTTACCAACCGTTCATTTCAAATAATGACCTTAGAATTTAGAAAGTAACAGTTGGGAAAACTCTTCTTCAAGTTACCAACCGCTACAAATGTATATCTCAACCGTTCATTTCAAATTAAGGATCATCTCAATATCCACCTATTAGGTGATGGAGACCATCCGGCAGGTGGGCCTCTCGGCCAAGACACATTGGAGCCCAATGGCTAAATTGCTATATTAATATAGTTTCCGTATTTTAGTATTATGAGTTTCTATAATTACGAGTCCTAGCAATCAAGGAAAGAGTCCATAAGTTATTATCTTCTTTTATTTTCTTCCCTATTTGAGTCTATCTAGAAAATAATAATCTCTATAAAAGAGAAGTATAGTCTGTCTATTGATTCATTGAATTGAATATTGAATAAAATCCTCCTTGATTGCATTGTTCTTCTTATTATTGTTTAGTTTGAATCTTGTTTAATTTAGTTATTTAGCAATGAGTTCTTTAGTTAATTCGCTTCCGCAACAATCTACATCAGCTGGTATCATGAGCCCTCAAAATCCTGAGGAGAAAATAGCAAATTTTTTTTCTTCACCGACACATCCTGAACGAAACAAGGTGTTTAAATCACGCCTAACAATTAACAACAAAGTTTGCGACTTCATAATCGACAACGGTAGTGAAGAAAACATGGTTTCTAGTCGTTTGGTTGCAGTACTACAACTACAGGCAATTAATCACCCAGTTCCTTATAAAATAGGTTGGATATCTAATCAGAGAGAGTTGTCAGTTACTAAACAATGCTCGTTTTCCTTCTCCATCGGCACTCATTACTATGATACAATTACTTGTGACGTGGTGGACATGGATAATTGTCATATTATATTTGGAAGACCTTGGATTTATGACGTAGATGCTACTCACCATTGTAGAGATAACACCTTCGAATTCCTTTGGTTAAATAAATGAATTTGTCTCCTACCACTATCGGACGAACACCTTCACCAACCGACGAGGAAGGATGATCGGTCTCAACCGACAGCAACCGAACCGAGGGGCTTCCTCCTAGCAACGAAGGATTCTCCCACCGTCGGCAACCAACCACCACCGGAGGTCCAAACATTGCTCGATGAGTACAACGATCTCAACCCCTCCTCTTCCCAACCGTCGTTACCTCCATTAAGAGATATACAACACCAAATCGATCTCATACCTGGAGCTAACTTACCAAACTTACCACATCACAAGATGAGTCCGCATGAGCATAAATTACTACAAGAACAGGTGGAAGAATTATTGAACAAAGGTTTTATACGTGAAAGTCTTAGCCCTTGCGCAGTTCCAACATTATTAGTACCAAAGAAAGACGGAACCTGGCGAATGTGTGTTGATAGTCGGGCTATTAACAAAATTACAATTAAATACGGTTTTCCGATTCCAAGACTTGAAGATATGTTGGATCACCTTTCCGGGGCTACAGTATTCTCAAAAATTGATCTAAAAGCAGGTTATCATCAAATCCGTATTCGTGAGGGAGACGAATGGAAGACAGCTTTCAAAACAAAGGAGGGCCTTTATGAATGGTTAGTTATGCCCTTTGGACTCTCTAATGCACCTAGTACTTTCATGCGATTCATGAATCAAGTTCTTAAGCCTTTCTTGAATAAATTCGTGGTTGTTTACTTTGATGATATACTCATCTTCAGTAAATCTAGAAGTGACCACCTTCAACATATTAGAGAAGTTTTCGACGCAATGCGTCTTAATTCATTATTTATGAATGTTCCGAAGAGCCACTTTTTCCTCAATGAGGTATATTTCTTGGGTTTTCTTATTAGTAAAGAAGGTATGAAAGTTGATCAGGCAAAAGTTCGGGCAATTTCTGAGTGGCCGACCCCTTCATCACCACCTGAGGTACGTAGTTTCAACGGTTTAGCTTCTTTCTATAGAAGATTTATACGAGACTTCAGTACCATAATGGCCCCTTTAACTGATTGTTTGAAGAAAGGAAAATTCTCATGGGACAGTCAACAAGAAGAGAGTTTTAACTTAATTAAACAAAGGTTATGTTCAGCTCCGGTATTAGCTTTTCCGGATTTCTCTAAATTATTTGAAGTGGAATGTGACGCTTCAGGCCTGGGAATTGGTGCAGTTCTCTCCCAAGAAAAACGTCCTATAGAGTTTATGAGTGAAAAACTCGGTGAAGCCCGTCGTAAGTGGACCATGTACGAGTCCGAATTTTATGCCCTTTACCGAGCATTGAGACATTGGAACCGTTTTCTTATTGGTGTGGAATTTGTGTTATATACGGACCATAAAGCATTACAAACATTGAATGATCAACGTACCGCTGACCCAATGCATATGAGATGGATTTCGTATATTCAAAGATTTAATTTTGTGATTAAACACAAATCGGGAAAGACTAATACGGTAGCCGACGCCTTGAGCCGGCGAGCAAGTCTCTTAACGACTATGGCAGTCCACGTTCCGGGATTCGAATCCCTTCCTACCTCCTACAAAGATGATCCGGATTTTGGACCTATTTGGGAGGCTTGTACTACAAACCGGTCTATGGGTGAGTTTTTTATTTCTGACGGCTATCTTTTTCATGGACAGCAGTTATGTATTCCTAATTCTTCTCTTCGTGAACATATTATTCGGGAATTACATAATGAGGGTCATGTGGGAAGAGATAAGACTTATACACTTGTGTCTGATCGTTTTTTTGGCCGAAATTACGACGGGATGTAACCCGTATAGTTGAATGTTGTTATACATGTCAGACTAGTAAAGGTAATACTCAGAATACAGGTCTTTATACACCACTACCGACTCCGGTAACTATTTGGGAAGATTTGTTAATGGACTTCGTACTTGGTCTTCCCCGTTCACAGACAGGTAGGGATTCAATTTTAGTAGTGGTTGATCGATTCAGTAAGATGGCTCACTTCATCGCTTGTAAGAAGACAGATAATGCTTCTAACATTGCGAATTTATTTTTTTGGGAAATTGTTCGTCTTCATGGCTTACCGAAGAGTATTGTTTCCGATCGCGATGTGAAATTTCAAAGCCACTTTTGGCGATTTTTATGGAAACGTCTCAATACTAAATTAAATTTCAGCAGTACTTGTCACTCCCAAACTGATGGGCAAACTGAGGTTGTTAATCGTTCATTAGGGAATTTACTTCGTTGTATTACACGTGACAAGGGAGTTAACTGGGAAACTGCTCTTCCGCATGCCGAGTTTGTGTACAATAGTACTATTAACCGAACGACGAAGAAGGCTCCGTTTGATATTGTGTATACGTCCACCCCTAAACACGTGTTGGATCTAGTCCCACTACCGATTATACCGGAATTCGACTCCAATGCCGAGTCCCTAGCATCGTCCATCATCCGCCTCCATGATGAGGTTCGGCGGAACATTGATTTGGCTAATTCAGCATACAAACTTTCGGCCGACAAACATAGGACGATTCGGTCCTTCGAAGTGGGTGATTCGGTTATGGTCCATATTTCTAAACAAAGAACTCCAGCCGGGACTTACAAAAAGCTTGGTCAAAAGAAGTTCGGCCCTTTCAAGATTCTTACTAAGATAAACGACAACGCGTTTATTATCGATCTTCCTCCGGAATTCAATATTTCGTCCACATTCAACATCTCCGACATCTTTCCTTATCACCCGGATGAACCTATTTATGACAACTCGGGGACGAGTTCTGCCTCGGTGGGGGAGTATGATGGAGACCATCCGGCAGGTGGGCCTCTCGGCCAAGACACATTGGAGCCCAATGGCTAAATTGCTATATTAATATAGCTTCCGTATTTTAGTATTATGAGTTTCTATAATTACGAGTCCTAGCAATCAAGGAAAGAGTCCATAAGTTATTATCTTCTTTTATTTTCTTCCCTATTTGAGTCTATCTAGAAAATAATAATCTCTATAAAAGAGAAGTATAGTCTGTCTATTGATTCATTGAATTGAATATTGAATAAAATCCTCCTTGATTGCATTGTTCTTCTTATTATTGTTTAGTTTGAATCTTGTTTAATTTAGTTATTTAGCAATGAGTTCTTTAGTTAATTCGCTTCCGTAACAATCTACATCATTAGGTCTTCCACGTCTAGGGTTGGAGTCATGGGTTTTATACTCTTTTTAAAGTATACAACTACTAAAATTATACAAACACATTTGATACATTAAAAACACTTCAGCTCACTTTAAATAAATAAATAAAAAAGAAAGAAAAACACTTCAACTCCAATAAGAAATAATAAAGAGTAAATAGTACGAGGATAAAACTATTGATACTATAACTATCGGTCAAATAGTACGAGGATTTATATTATTATTGTCGGTGCAGTATTGTCTTCTTCAATGAATAATCTGATGTGTGTACAAATTTTGATTTGCAGTCAGTAAAACATATAACAACTAAAAGATGCAGATTGATCAGGTGGACTTGAGGCGGGAATGTATTTATTAATGATTAAACATTTTGAACGTTATTCTTTCCTTGAAAATGTTTTTTCAAGTCCAAAGTCAAAGTTTTCATCACCTTTTAAGTTGTCTCTTTGGGTTTATTGCTTATAGGACCTCCACATATTTTTTTACTAATTAACGGGCGAATTTTCCAAGTTCTCTAATTTATCCCTATAGTTTAACACTTGCGTCACTATTGTTTCCACATACTTATATTACAACTAAAATAGGTCAAAATCGTGGTTGAGAAGCCCTTCACTTATGAACCACCTTCCTTTTGTTCGCAATTTATAATCTAATGTAGTTCTTTACTTGTAACAACTCTTTTAACACGCTCGTAATTCTATTGTAAAACAATAGAATCGATGTAAAGAAAGATATCATAAGGTTAAATCGTGGTTGAGGAGCCCTTTCGTCTTCTTGAAATGAAGGTTATATAGAGAACAAAGATATCTTTCAACAACTGTTATTCTGAATGATTGTACACCCTGCATATATACAGTAATACAGAGAGAGGGAGAGATTTGTTCTTCAAAACGGCTTCTTGGCGATGGCAGAAACCGAGCTGTTTCCACCTGAGGCACTATTTACTCTTAGTTATCTTGTCTTATACCAGTTTTTTCTCTTATACTTTTGAATTTCCCTCCATGCGAATATCTATACTGTAATTTGTCATCATCCATTGCATCTGCTCAACCAAATATAAATAAAATAAACGCCTTTAAGATTGAAATAAGAAATACATCTTTACTGATTGTCCATCGAAATAAGATAGGAAACGTTGAAATCTTATACAATTTTGACCAATCATGTAAATCTAAGAAGCATATAACCATATCCATTACTTTTACTTCTGTAGCTAGAAACTCTTGAAGCTTAGAAGAACTTACATGAAGTTTGCATGACAAAATTTTCAGCTCTTTCCAGTTCCAAAGTAAAACTGTAGCTGTTGTTGTGAAACAGGTTCTCCTGGCAGGGAAAAATCCCAGCTTTTGGCAGTCCTCTTCAGAAGTCCTTGACCATTTACTCTATGTTCGAGAAAGAAAATGCCTCATCCTGAAAGTATTGTGTAATCTGTTTGCCCATTCTTTATCCGTTTTATAGACTTCTCCGTCTGAATGCGCATTTCAGAAGAAGAAAATATTGATTTTCGCCCTGCACATAAACAAGTATAGCTTAAAATTCTAGCCCACTCAATTTATAGACTTCATTACCTCCATATTTGCACATTCCAACATCAAACAATGATTCGAACATACATACAGAAATTGTGCGACATGAAGACCACTCGACAGGTTATGAGAGGATAAGTGATTCGAACATACATACAGTAACCAGTGTAGAAGACTCAACCAAGAATAAGGGTTATGGAACAGATTGCAGCAGTTCTGCCCTCCCCGTGGTTGATAGTGTCGGGGGAAAACGTAAATCTTTGATGGATAAGAAGGTATAGGCCGCCAACAAATTCCATGAATGATTAAATGAGTTGTTCTCAGTCATGTACATAATTGGTTAATGGTTATCATTTAAAAGTTAACTTCTCACAGAAAGACACGAAGATGATTGGGGAGATGGCGACAAACTCACAACCCTGTAGTGAAAAGGGTCCAACCGAGAATGTCTTCGCTAGTAAGGTATTTATTGACCCGTTCTTTAAAAAAAAAAAATCTTTTCAACGTCAAGCTGTAAATTTTATACTTTATCTGTATCTGTTCATATTTAAAGGTGAATGATAATAAAGACCCGTTGAAATGTCCGAAAAGGGAAGAAGAAAGCGAAAGGAAATTACAGGATTTACGTGGACCCTGGTCTCTGAATACAAGCCAATTTCAACACTTTAGCCCCCAAATGCCAATGTCTTCTACCCAAACCTTCCCATCTTCAATTCTCAGCCCACATAGGCAACTTGGTCCACCCCACTCTTGGATGTACTTGCAGAATGGTCTTCTTCCTTGAAAAACGGCAAATCACCTTCCTCTAAGATCGACAAATCATATTCCTCAGCTAAGAACGACGAATGGTGTTCTTCTCTCATTGTAGTAGCAGTGAAAAGAGTAGCGGTTGTGGCTGTAGAAGCAGCAAGAGCTGAGTAACAACATGCAGTTGAGATCTTCCAAGTCAGGCGTGTAACTCAGTGATTGGATCGGGCTCAGTTGAAGCTCATTACGCATCCATATACCTTTTGTTGAATAAGGTCAGACATTTTGGTGGCAACTTTATGCTAGCCATGAATCTAATAGACTTCAGCAGAGACTGATTTTGAAGAATGTCGACCCCTTGATAAAATGTTTCTTGGAATTTTGAAGAATAGCTTAAACCTTGTCAGTTAATAAGAGTTCTAAATGACCCGTGCTCAAGATGATTTTCTTTATGTGTTTCGTAGTCATGGTCTAAATGAAAAGCCAAATGACATTTACTCGCGAGCAAGAAGACTTCTAATTATTAGGTCTTTAGGAACAGGTGTTGCATGATTGCATCGACACCATTACCATCTTCTTCTTCTAATTCTCTAATCGTTTCAGAGGTCTGTGTTTCAAAGGAGATCTTCTGCTCGATGAACTATTCTTTGGTTACCTCCTTTTCCTCTACGTTTTCTTAGGAGATTCATCTCAGGTCTCGGTGATGCAGAAAACCATTAACAGACAAACCTAACACTCGGTGAACCAAGTATAAGAGAAGATACAAGTAGTATCTCAACGGAGTTCATGTAATATTATATTAACAAAAACTTGTAAACCCAAAAACAATAACAAACATAAAATGGCATTCGTATATCGGTGAGCAATGAGCAATATTGATTAATATATTTTCGTGAGATGGTATTCGAGTATTACAGAATAATGAACAATTTCGGTTGATCTCTTTCACAATATAGTTTTTGAATAATACAGAACAATAAACAATGTTTGATCAATTTCATTTCATGAAGTTGTCTACGGATATCATATAGTAATGAAGTTAGCTATTTGTCTCATCTCGTGTCTTCTCCATCGTCAAAACTATTAGCAATACCGGGTAAATCATCTTTATATTGTTGGCCAACCAAATTCATCTTTTTCTTGCACAACCAAATCATCTTCCTCCTTCATAAACGGCAAATCACATTTCACATCTAAGAACTGCAAATAATCTGCTTCGGCTAAGCATTTTGCAATTTCATCTTCCGGGAAGAAGTTCGAATCATATCTTTTTGGTAAGCTGGGCAAATCATCTAATTCTGCCATGAATTTTGAAAATTCCTCTTCCGTCAAGAGCGGCACATCATCTTCCTTCTTACTTGTAGTAGCACCAATATCAGTAGAAGGAGCGGCAGTAGGAGCAGCAGCTAGAGTTGCACTGATATCAGTAGTAGCAGCAACGGCAGTAGGAGCAGCAGCAATGACAGTAGAACCAGGAGCAGCAGGTGGAGTAGCAGCAATAGAAGATGATGGTGGTAGTGAAGACGACAAGGTGAGTTCCTCAATACGCTTCCTGATATTCTGCTTCAAACCCAATATTTTATTTTGCACGTACAACATTTTGTCGTATGAATCGAGTTTTTCAATATCAATCTGATCCCACCAAAACCCACCACCATTATCACTAATCTTCCTCCTCTTGTCAACATGTTCAATTCTCTCCTCTGTATCTTCTTCTTTTTGTACTTGGGCTCCGCCGCTAATGTAATGATCAATAACGGAATCAACGGACGGATTACCGAAGGAGAAAACATTACCAGCAGCGGAGAAAGCAACCACGGCAATTTGAGCATCAGATTGAATGCAAATATCGGAAGCCTTTTTGAATAAACCTTGACGTCTCTTGGTGAAGGTCACATTCCTCTTATTATTATCATCAATCTTTTCAATTTCTATCTTCTTCCTCCCCATCTTTTATTCTCTTGTTTGTTTTGTGATTGATTGATTGATTGATTGATTTTTCACTCTGTACCAAAATATATAATCAAGAAATTCTCTATTAAGATTGTAAATGACTATGTTTAAATCAAAACCCTCAAAGAAATACTTCAACCCTAAAATTAAGTAGAAATAAAACTCTATAAAAATATGAGGATGAGAAAGATGTAGTAAAACCCCTTAAACCCTAAAGCTCTAAAACAAAATTCAGAAAGACTAAAAAAGAAGCTTGATTATAGAGGGAAAGAGAAAGAGAGTAGTAGTAATATAATAATACCTGTGTTTGTTTATATGGGAAATTGGTAGGAACGAAACAGAGGAGTGAAAGAAGAACTAGAAGTTATTCTTGATTATTAATGGGATAAGAACAACAAAGAAAGATTAGAAAACCCTAAATCAATCTGAATAATGGGTAAGAAAGAAAGATCGATAAAAGAATGAGAATTTATCAAATTGCTGATTTAGGTTTTCAATGCTCTGTTTTTTAGAAAGAAAGAGAGTAGAATGAGAGAGTAAATAGTTAAAAAATAGAAAGTGGGGGGGTTTTCAGGTATGTGTAAGAAAGGGAAAGTCTGTTATAAATGGAGGAAACAGAAAGCGTAGGAAAAGTCTGGGCCGTTAGATCAAGTAGGAATATCCACCGTTAATTTCAAATAAGGATTAGAATTTAGAAAGTACAACTCTTGCTTAAGTTAGGAACGGCTACAAATCTATATCTCAACCGTTCATTTCAAATAAGGATCATCTCAATATCCACCTAGGTCTTCCTCCTAGGTCTTGGGAGGTTGGAGGCATATGGGTTTTATACTCTTTTAAAAGTATACCAACTATCACAAATAAAATAAAAATAAAATTATACTCACACATTCTATACACTAAAAACACATATGCTAGGATAAGAATCAATGTAATAAAGAGTAAATAGTATTGAGAGTAAAACTATTGATATTACTACTCTCGGTTAAATATTGTATTCTTTAACGAATAATCTGATACTTTTATATTTGCAATCAGTAAAACATATAATCTTAACAATTTAAAGATGCAGATTGATCAGGTACACTTGAGGCGTTAATATATTTATTGGTAAACATTCTAAAGGTTATTCTTTCCTTGAAAACGTCTTTCAAGTCCAAACTCAAAGTTTTCATCACATTCATGGGCTAAAGGTCCAAAATAAAAAATAAATTGGATTTAAAGTCCAAACATAGTATGAAATAGACAAGAAGTTCATTTTTTTGATAATTGTTTTTGCTTCGTACAGATACACAAATTTATCACTAATGTGTTGATTGTTTAATGAATGTGTACATACGTGTAGAAATTAGTTTGGTTTGTCTTGCATTGTGTGCAGTTCTATAGTAAAATGTATAGGATTATTTACGTCTTGTTTAGTACATTGAGGTAACAATGTCATGCAAAAATGTTTTTTTTGGTGCATCCCAAGAAATGGTATATCCAAAAAATTGATTTGTTTAGTACATTTGAAAATTTGTATTTTTTTTAGACATTTATCATATTTTGTATTAAATAGTGGACTTATTGTGCTATAACAAATTGACAGTATTTTAAAACGATAGAATCGATGGTAGAGGAACCTTTTAGTTATGAACTACCTTCCTTTTATTCGTAACTCATAATCTAATGTACTTCTTTACTTGTAACAACTCTTTTAACACACTCGTAATTCAGTTGTAAAACAAAAGAATCGATGTAAACAAAGATATCATCTGTGAAGTTATAGAACTTGTATGTAGAGATCTTTCAACAACGGTTGTTTTGAATGATTGTACACCCTACATATATATATATATATATATATAGAGAGTTAATTCCTATATGGCCCCCTACTTTGTGACCAGCTTCCTTTATGGCCCCCTTTTTTTCGTAAATTCAAATATGGCCCCCTATTTTCAGACAAATGTCATTACTACCCCTCTGATTAATGTATTTTCAAAATAAAATAAAAAACAAAACCTAAATTCCACCTCACTTCCTTCTCCACCACTCATCTCTCTCCACGTCACCTCTCTCTCCAACTCACCTCTCTCTCTCTCTAACTCACCTCTCTCTCTCTCTCCAAGTCACTCCTTCTTCTCCGACGAAGGTCGCCGGCCGGAAAATTTTCCGGCCGGCGACCTTAAAAAAAAAAAAAAAAAATATTTACCCTCATCTCTCTCTCTCTAGAAACTCCGGCGAAGGGGTTTCCCCTTCGCCGGAGAACAGACCTTGAAGGTCTGTTCAAGAACAGACCAGATCTGTTCGTGAACAGACCTTCAAGATCTGTTCACGAACAGATCTGGTCTGACCAGACCTTCAAGGTCTGTTCTTAAACTTCAAAATGTTGCCCACTAGGAATAGGTATAAATTTGAACTGCATCAAAATGGTTTCGAGGAAATTTGACTATTGATCATAAAACAATGTGTATTAGTAGTACTCCAATATTT
>BEHA01000445.1:374266-394260 GCA_002897215.1 Eschscholzia californica subsp. californica
TAGACCCAAGACTCAGTTCTTTGATAAATTTTAAAATAGATGCTTACCCATGTCTTATTTCTGAGAGATATTAAATGGGTTGGTTTTGTTTTGTTGAACAGACCACGAAGGTCTGTTCAAGAACAGGCCTCCTTCGCCGGAGTTTCTAGAGAGAGAGAGAGAAAAGAGGTAAAAAATTTTTTTTTTTTTTTTTAAGGTCGCCGGCCGGAAATTTTCCGGCCGGCGACTTTGGTCGGAGAAGAAGGAGTGACTTGGAGAGAGAGAGAGAGGTGAGTTAGAGAGAGAGATGAGTTGGAGAGAGAGAGAGAGATGAGTTGGAGAGAGAGGTGAGATGGAGAGAGAGAGATGATGTGGAGAGATATGTGTGGGGGAGTAGGAAGTGAGGTGGAATTCAAATTTTTTTTTTTTTTTTATGTTGAATAAATATTAATAAGAAGGGTAATCAGGACATTTACCTCAAAAAAGGGGGCCATATTTGAATTTACGAAAAAAAGGGGGCCATAAAGGAAGCTGGTCACAAAGTAGGGGGCCATATAGGAATTAACTCATATATATATATATAGAGAGAGAGAGAGAGAACTTTGTTCTTCAAAACGGCTTCTTGGCGATGACAGAAACCGAGCAGTTTCCACCTGAGGCACTATTTACTCCAGTTATCTTGTCTCACAGCAGCTCTTTCTCTTCTACTTTGGAATTTCCCTACATGCTAAAATGTATACAGTAATTTGTCATCATCTATTGCATCTGCTCAACCGAAGAAAAAAAACGCCTTCAAGATCGAAAGAAGAAATATCATTATTGATTATCGAGATCTTCTAAACAATACAATTTTGACCAAAAAGCATATAACCATATCATGTTAATCTAAGAAGCATATAACCATATAACTTATATTTGCAAGGAGAAAATAGGTACTCCATTAGCGCACTGACTTGGGCTTCGGCGTACTCAATCCGCTAGTTAGCCGATCCCCCGTAGAAATTAGTGGCCTCGTCACTGCTTGTAAAATAATAACAGGTTGAAATACTACCGGACCTAAAAAACCTTCATAATTATAATTTGTACAAGGAAATGGTTAGAAAGCTTAGATTTATAAATCAATCAATTACGTTTACTTCTGTAGCTAGAAACTCTTGAAGCTTAGAAGAACTTACATGAAGTTTGAGTGACACGATTTTCAGCTTTTTCTAGTTCCGAAGTAAAACTATAGCTGTTCTTGTGAAACAGGTTCTCCTGGCAGGCAAAAATCCCAGCTTTTGGCAGTCCTCTTCAGAAGTCCTTGACCATTTATTCTATGTTCGAGAAAGAAAATGCCTCATCCTGAAAGTATTGTGTAATCTGTTTGCCAATTCTTTATCCGTTTTATAGACTTCTCCGTCTGAATGCGCATCTCAGAAGAAGAAAATATTGATTTTCGACCTGCACATAAACAAGAATAACTTAAAATTCTAGCCCACTCAATTTATAGACTTCATTACCTCCATATTTGCACATTCCAACATCGAACAATGAAAAAAAAGACGAGGTTTCGAACAAAAGGAAATCAAAGCCTTCTATAATTCCAAGTGGCTTTCTGCAACTTTTACTCTCTCTATTTACAACATATCCTTTGTTACATTCTCTTAGATAAATCAGTTAAATTAGACTGGTAACTTTCCAAAATAACTTAAACACGGCCCTATTAAACCATTTTAAGAATCTCCGATAATATATAGATTATGTTAGTTTCCCATGGTCAAGAAATGCTTAAACATGGCAAAAAAGAAACATTGGGTTTGGTCAATCTTATAGTTGAACCACACTATTAGGAACTTCACCAAATGCGAGTTGAAGATCAAGGAATATGCCTCCAAGAATAGGTACACACATCAGTATTAAGCACCACATGTCAACAAGTTAGAACTAGGCAGTCGCCAAAGCAACATGCAGAGTGTGAAACATACCAAGCAAATTGGTTTGGTCAAATTTAAGTAGGAAAAATGTAAAGGTCAAAACTAGATTTTACCATTTGGGCCACGAGTACACAATACCCATCCATGATGGGCTCATTGGTTACGCAAGGAGGCAATCATGTGGACTGATGCATCATGTGTGAGGACATGGAATGAGTCAATCATCTCTTTGGCACTGGAAGGTTGCTTCGACGGTATGATAGTTCTTCATAAGAAGCTTCATCACAGGTTGGTGGATGCCATCCACGGTAGTGGACATTCTACATCAACAAGAAACAATCAATATACTAGAATCTGGAATGAATCACGGCAGACAATCTCATAAGAAATCACACGGGTCTTATGGAAACAAGGAAACAATCAATGGTATCGTCATAAAAATATAAGGTGGGGACCTCCTCTTCTCAGTTTGTGCTTGGTATTTAAATATCTTTTCTCTTGTGAAAAGAGATGTACGGCAACTAACCATCATCCGCACGTGGAACTTTTAACTCTAATAGTAAAAGATGACAAGGCATTCTTACCGTATTAGAGCAGAAACTATTTGCATGCCTAGAAATCATCTCTTAGTCCGCACAAGATCCATGGCAGCTAATCTTGTTTTTATTTCAGGTCTACTCACAGATATTTTGTTCACAAAATTAATGTTTTCAATATCCTGTTTGTCGAGAAAAGCTAACAACTCTAAAATGGTAGAATTGTTTATCCTAACACTATCAGAACTTGTATCCTTATTGTGAAGTTTCTGCAAAGACTCGGTTATGCTATTGAATAACATCAAGCCATTAGAAACAACCCAATTGGCCAGAACTGCAGCAGCAAACTCTCTGAAGCTATTATCAGGTAAAGAAATCACTGTGCCAACAAGCTCAGGACTAGGAGGACAACGACAACACAAAGTAAATAGGCCTTCCAAGGCAACCGAGTGCTCCTTTTGATCGAACACAACTAAGCAATCACGAACTACTTTTTCCACTGGAACCTTGGAGACTGCCAACTCTGATGCCAACAATGCCCAGAACTTTTGCTGCTCTCCAAATCCCCAATTCAGTGAACTCTTCACAAGATGCAATATAACTTTGGTTTCCTTCCCAAATACAGAGAGCCTCTGCAAGCATATCTCAAACTGAAACGCAACAAAATCCACATGATTTAACTTCTCCACAAGTAACTGAATGTACTCTTCTTTTGAGGTGCATAAGTCGGAAAACTTAGAAAAGATACTGCAGAATATTGAATTCAATCTTTTCAGCTCCCACCTACTACAGGATAGCACATCAGAGAACATGATATTAGCTAATGATGTAGCTTTTTCTTTACGTGAAAGATTCATCAACATCAGAAAACTTTGGTAAGAAGCGAATGCACCGTCCACCAAACTAACCACCAATTTGTCATCCAACTGAGAAGCAGAAACTCCATTTCCGAAAGAATCCTTTTCTTTTGCAGTTATGAAAGAAATATACCTACCAACGTGATGCCTTAACAATGACAATTCTGAGTTACTTATTATAACAGAGTCTTCAACCATTGAATTTCTCAAGTAATTCAGTTCGCAGGCCTCATGAAAGAGCCCCGATGCATAAGACAGGAGACGAGGACCCACTGGATAACCATTTCTTGACCAGAACAAAACCATCTCTTGGATCCTTTTTTGCTGAGAGAAGATAAAAGTGCATGTAATAAGCGTAGTAGGAGACAGAGTTTCGTCATCATAATTTGATTGTTTTGGACCTTGGAGAGGACCAAACAGTTCATATCCGTTTGACTTGAATGCCTCGGTTATTTCAGACGCTAATACATCAGGATGAAGAACAGAATGACCTGCAATATCAGGTAAGTCATTTGTAATATTTGCAAACAAGAATAGTATCTCCCCCAGAGTTTGAAGACCCGTCTTCTTTGATTTTTTAACATTTTCCCTGAGATTTCGAACCAACTCTTCAAGGATACTAGCTGGAGTTTTAACAGTTATACTTGGTGGATTAGGAGAAATGGGTGTCTTATCTAAAACCTGAGAGGAAGCATCAGCTGCAGTGATGAGAGATACATTTGCTCTGAGGCGTTTACATGCTCTTACACCTGGTGATACTGTTCCCTGCCTCTCTGCATCGGATGGACTCGGAGAAGCATAGGCAGTATCACATGTAGTGGCGAGAGATGCATTTTCTCTGGAGCGTTTGGATGCCCTTGTACCTGGTACTACTTGTTTTTGGGTCTCTGCAACTGATGGAGTTGGCAAATCTAAAGGTTGCAGAAAACAATGAGAAACACTAGTTGTTGATTTCTGCTCAATGGCTTTCGACTTCGAATCAGAAATGAGGTAAGTTAGACTTTCTCTGAGTACTTGAGATATTAAACTGCAAGAAGTTAATGCCTCCAAGGAATGAACTACTCCTTTCTTAATAAGTAGGCGAAAAGCCATTGAAACACCTTGACTTAAAAGATTCTTCCGAGCAACATCATAGTTATCGACTAGTAATAATAAGAACTCAAGAAGGGTTTGAGTCATGTCAACATATTTGGGTATGGAATTCACAATCAATAAAATCCCAGGCTCAATGTTCATAATATTATCTACTCTTTCATCAAAAAACAGCCAATCGTAGAATAGAGCTAGCTTTGTATTGGCTTCAACATAATTCTTCCTGCAACACTTAAGTAACCAACCAATAATCGCCCATCTCGAAATAACATCGGATTGAATAATCTCATTAGATGGGTGATGAGAACAGCATATGAACCGAACAATATCACTGATAACAACATCACTCTCAGGCCTGCAAAAGAACTTCCTAGAGAACCATTCTTGGTAACGTCTCTGGTGCCCCCACCTTACATGGGTCATTAAAAATCTCAACTGTGTTTCCATTTCTGGGGAAATTCGAAGCAGAAAGTATTTACTTGATGTTCTTAAGCAATATAACTGTGAGATATCTGAGAACCCCCTGGTCCTAAATTGAGCTGGATTCGACAACAAGTCTTTCCATATCGCTCGAAACTCAGAAATGTAAACAATGTCTTGTAAAAGACGAACAAGATCCCTCCCAATCCGTAAACACAAATGGAAGTGATTCCTCAAAATTTTAATACAAAAATCAATTTCCAACTTTTTCAACTCCTCCAACTTCGGGTTACCAGATAACCTACAATGATCAGCTAATAAACGAAGATATGTGAATAAAGCACTTGCTAGAATCAAAGGTTCCTCTAAAAAATACTCAAAGTTTTCTAGGAAAATCTTGAGCAATTCCCCACACAACCACAAATTTTCATCACAAAGATCACCACCAACAATTCGCCTCATTAAACAAACTAATAAATTATCAATACCAATAGCTGAAACTTCAACCAGTTTTGAAACTACCCGCATTAAATTAACCTTCACTGGTTGAAGAAGTTTAGGGTAAAATTCATATACCAATTTCAGTATCAAACTCACAGCAAATTTGTACCCATCAGTGACAATTGCATTCAAATGAGTAAAATGAACTTGGGTAAATTCGGTTTCAGTTAGAATACCATAAATAATAGCTCGGTTTAGCTGTAAGTATTCTGATGGAGAAGGTATTGTTAAAGAAAATGGTGGTCTTAACTTCTTCTCAAGAAGGTCAAAAGCTTCTTTAAGGGAAATTTCAGTTTGATTCTCAGCTTCATGGAGAGTAATTTGAAGTAGTTTCGAGTTCATTAAGGAAATAGTGAGAGAGATGATGTTAACAGACTGCTTACCGGACCTCTGATGAGTTGCAATATCCGGCAACACTGGACGGAGAAGACAGGGAAGAAAGGAGGGATTCAAATTATGATCCACCCGACGAACTAGGGTTTTTTTTTTTGTTCTGATTCGACCTCCCTCCTTCAAGATGCCCGTTGTGTTCGTCAAATTCAATATCCGTGTTCGTGCTGCAATATTTGATCTAGATAAAAACCCTAATCAGACTATTCTTTTCTTGTAGCAAAAATTAGTCTAATAGATTCCTTAAAAACCCAAGCTCAAGAAGAAAGAGAGGAACAAATCATTTCTTTTGGTTTTCTTTTTGGAGGGAGGAGAGTGATTATTTTCAAGGGCTAATTTGACATTCACCCACAATTATATTAGAGAATGTCCTATGCAACATTCAATCTTAGAAATTTTTAGGATTTTTAGAGTTTTTTCTTAAAAATCCTCCCCAATGTTGTCTATTTGGATCTCTAAGATGACGTGTCGAGGGTGGAATAGAGATATCTCAAGAGGACACTCTATTTGAGATATCTCTAATTGTCCAACTCATCAATATTTGTTTCTTCTTGTTCTTCAATTTTTCAGTGATTTTGGGAACACAACCCTTCAACATCGTTGTTTCGTTTCAGTCTTCGAGGGGGAAGAGAAAGGAAGAAGAAGAAGGAGAGTGAGAGAAAGGAAGAAGAAGGAGAGTGAGAGTAAGGACATTGTCCAAAGATTCTCTTTCCGTACAGTTTTTCTTGTTAAGACTAATTAACTTTTTCTTAATAAGAGCCTATACTAATTAGTTACTTTGAAATGTCATATCTTAGGGTGTGTTTGATATCTCTTATTTTCATAGAAATAAAAGAATTTCCATGGAATTAGGTATTTCCACCGTTTGATACGAAGTATAATTTCATGACTTTAATTCCCTAGGGAATCTATTTCCATAAAAATAGCCCACTTTTAATTCCTTGCTCCACCCTAATAATTAGTTTCTGTGGAAAGTCAAAAATCAAAATAGAAATATTTTAATATATTTGAATTCTTGAAACCTAATATTTATTTCCGTATAAATGACATTTTACCCATAAAATTTAGCAAAATAAACTTTTACTTATACATTAAGCAAATGACATTTTTGCCCTTCTTACCAAATGACATGTTTACAAAGTTGTTAATGACATTTTGGTTTTATATAGCTAAAAGTACATTTTTACCCTTTTATAATATCAAATCGACATCTTACCCTTATGTTGTCAATATGACATTCTTACCCTCGTATAAATCAAAGTGACATTTTTACCCTTATGTGGTCTGAATGACATTCTTACTTTCATCTTGTAAAAATGGCATGCCTACACTTTTACATTGAAATTTGATCAGATGTAAGACCATATTTTCGAACTAAAGCACCTTGTCGGCTACCACTAAAATGCCAACCGACACCAACATTAGGGCACAACCTGCCTGGAAAGGCACAGGTTTTGCTCTTCTGTCCAATTGCATTGTAAAGTTCTCCAAGGTTTGCACCTGCTTGAACCCATACAATACTATTCTCGACATCCACATGAATTGTTCGAAGATGGATAAAATCAAGTAACATAAATGGATCTTCAGAAGAATCATAAGATAGTCCTTCTAAGTCATGACCTCCACTTGGAACTTTCACATCTAACCCGTATTTACGAGAACAAACAACAACTGCTTGAACTTGAGATTCATGTAAAGGTGTAATAATAAATTGAGGTTTTGAAAAGGTTGGTGATAAGAATCTAAGATTTCTTGCTGAGGATTGTAAGAGTGACAAAAAGGATGAACTAATTTGAGCGAAGACTGGAACTGAGTTTGTTGGTTCATAAAGAGAGATACAATCAATGAAATCAGTACCATGATATGAAGAACTTATTGAGTACTTTCCCCATGAAGTAGGAACCCAAGTTATAAATACAAATGAAGAGACTAGTAAGAGAAATGTTGAGCTTATTGCTGGGGAGATGCCCATGATTTTGTATGTCTTTTGGTATGTAATGAATGGGTTGCCTATTTTACTTTTTTGCTGAAAAGGTTGACTATTTATATAGTTCCCCAGCGAAGGGGAAACCCCTAGGTATTACAGTAACCAATATAGTGTGAGTTCATACTAGAAAAAAATATGAAGAACCCATATTCCCGATTACTGACAAGATTGAATTTGAGAATCGTAAAATGTTGCGTATATATATAATTTCTATTTTAACTCTGAGATTCTCACTTGTGTTATTTTATGTGCACCGGTTGAAACTAAAGTTTGACCTACAATAATGAAGAGACACCGGAAAGACCTAAGATGGCAAGGAAAAGAGGCCTTAACGAAATTCAGAGCCAACGAAAAAAATAAAGAAAACGTACTTGTGGATCTCCTGATCATATATAATAGCAAAACTTATAAGGGACCTTCCTCGTATAACAGGAAAGACGAGATAAATCTTAGCAAAGAAAGCTTCGTTGGACTTGTTATGGGTTTAACAAGTCCTACTTAAGTTACTCGTTTAAGTGATGAAAGTATTATTATACAACAAGGTGTTAGAGTTTAGGGATACATCAAGTTTTTATTTTATGTGGGTTCAAGATATTTATTGTATCCAATTTTGAATTTATTTAGCAGTTTAAAGTATCTTGTTAAGTTTAGATTTTGCATGAACATATTCAGATAATTCAAAAATATCATTGTTAATTTATTAAGCTATACTATTTTCTGAATATAAGAAATTTACACTATATTTTTTATTAGGTGCTTTGTGTTAATTGATAAATGAGCTTTTTTGAAAATTCGTGTTCACAGGGAGCGCAAATTAGGCGAGACTTGACTGTTGTGATTTAGGCGAGAGGGAAAGAGAGATTCCGAGGAGACTAGAACACCCTTGCGATAGGAAAGAGAGTGCAAATTTTAGAAAATGTGAGCAAGAAATCGGTTTTCCTATTTAAAAGGTGGTAAAATTATTTGGACAGTTTTCACATACCCCGTTAGAAATTGACTTTCACACCAAAAGTGTCATACCAAATAGTAAGAAATCGATTTTCACGCGTAACAATACTTGTACGAATTCATAATCAATTTTCACACCTTAAGCCTTCATTATATTGAACCTGCTGCTTTCGCCGAGATGATCTTCGAGGATATCTCCACTAGAGAATCTTGTGACATGATCAACCACCTTCAATATCAATCAGTGCTACTTTTTTTTTCGAAAATTTGATTTACATTGGGACATAAACCTTATATTTTTTTCTTCAGCACTTTACTGATCATTAAAAAAAAAACTCTAAATTTGGGTTTTAGTTCTATAATAATAATTCTGATCTAATATCATATTAAAAAAAACATTGTTTAGTATTTTGAAGGTTCTAAAAAAAACTAATGATTAGTTACAACCAACCCCCACTTCTATGTGATTCTAATTTTCATGATTGAACATTTTTCCCTTTATATAAAAACATAAATTTAGTTTAGCATTTATCCTAGTAAAAACTCTAAATTTGATTTAGCATTTGACAAAAACTCTATGTTTTTTTATTTTTTTCTTTAGCATTTTACTAATTCTAGAATTTTTTTTTTTTTTTTAGAATTCGACTACGATCTACGTTAGTCGTTACAAGGCATTGATACATCAGAAGATGTGATAAGCACGATAACCGCCTAATTTAAAACTATGAATGAAAGATGCTCTAAGTTAGTCGTTATAAGACATTGATACATCTGAAGATGTGATCAGAACGATAACCGCCTAATTTAAACGGGTCCATGAGTATAAGACTCAAAATAATGTTCAAAAAGAATTTAGGGTCCAATCTTCCCAAAAATAGATTTTTAGTCCTTTTACAATTTGGACAGAAATACTCTTACTTGAAAATAGGGGACCATATTTAAATTTATAAAAAATAAGGGACCATAAAGAAAACTAGTCACAAAGTAAGGGGTCATAAAGAAAAGAACTCTTTATTTTATGCTTACCGTGGTTAAATATATTTTTATACAATTTTTATAACTCATATCAATCAGTAATTAAACTTTATCTCTCACCTTTACTTTATCTCTCATCACAACTTTTTTTTTTGTTAAAAATCTCTCATCACAACTTAATATCTCTAAGAAGTATAGCTTGTTGGCGCCTTGAAAATCATATTTAAATGAATATTATGAAAAAACACAAATGAGACATAAAAAAGTTCACAGTGAACAATGGAAAATTTCCTACCAACTAATATCAAAATAAACACAAACCTAAGCAAACACTAAATGAATACCTAGAATGGGCAGAGAAAAACTAATGGCCGCATCAACATTAGTGGCATTAGCATATGAGAAGACCCTCAAAAAAGCTTCGTTTCGTAATGAGGATGATATTCTTGTCGATTCACTCGTCTGGAGTAATCGAGATTACAGACATGTAGAGAGACAGCCTAGTTGATATTTAGTTAGAGAGAGAGAGAAAGCTTCTTTAGTTAGAGAGAGAGAGAGAGATCAGAAACTTCTAGAGATCAGAAAACAAAAATGTTTTAAAAGATACACAAAATCACATGTATGTCAAACAAACTAGAAATGATATTGAGGTCATCAACTGGCACACAGAATAACCCTGGATTAAAAGCCCACTAAATGAAATACTCGATATAGTCACTATTGTGCCTCTAATAGAAACCAAGTAAAGATTCGAAACAATTTTAGATTTAGACAAATCAAACTCATCAAATTCGTGAAATCAAGAAAAAACTTTTAAAAAGAGAGTCATCAGGTGTCTCCACAAAATTCAAACTAACTTGGTTTCTTAGGACATGAATATCACTCTTAAAAGGAAAAGTTTCCTACTGTAAAAGTAAAACTTTGTAAAGCAGTTGTTAGAATCTTTAACCTTTTTCGAGTTTTTGTTTAGATTTCCTCGCTAGCTTCATTCATCATCTGAACTTTCATACATCCGGAGCTTCTCGGGACCAACTCCGTCCAATTCTACCAGTATCGTTCCTTCACTTTCTTCAGTCCATATAATCGATGAATTGGCCAACATACTTACTACCTGTTAAAATCATACTCGTAAGTAAAAAAAAAAAAAAAAACTAGAATAAAGCAAGATTTTAGTTTATCATGCTTTGGACTGAGGCTCGAGGGCAGAGGCAGCCCAGTGAATCATGACTTATTCGGCTCATTTTGTTTTCGTATACAGAGATTAAGCCTACATACTTTTTTTTGTACTACCATACAAAAGTTCAATGTTGATAACGAAATGAAGATAGAAATCAAGCAAAATGTACAAGGCCAAGTTCCCCAAACACGGCTTTCTCTACCCATGAGAACTCATGAGCCAGAATACTTACTTTCATCGACTACTTATTTTAAGGATGATCTTCTTCTGATAGAGTGTTTTGCTTTCCCGAAGATTTAGACATCAGACGCACTAATATATGGAGAATTTAACCAAGTTCGCCAAACTCAGCTAGGGGGGGGGGGAGCCTTTCCTGATAACTCACAAGCCCAACTACATGGTTTTATAGTTACTGCAGGATGGTGTGGTTTCTAATAATAGACTAGAGTTTTGTTTGCGAAACATTTAGATATCAATCCCATATATATGTGGAGGAATAAACTTTTGAACTTGCAACAAAATGATATAACTGCAGTTACCTTATCTCTCCGATATTTCTTTTCGCTCTCTGTGGTGGTACTATCAAATATGATGACCTTCACACGTTGACCTAATTGAAACATAGTAATAGATATATGTCAGTTAAATTACTTTGAAGAATAGAAGTAAAACTAAGAATAGTAACTTACCTGGAATACCCCCACAACGACAAAAAAGAAACATTTTGAGAGCTGGAAGTATCATCTGCAGTTTATATCTTTGCAACTCCACAGGCTTTCCACCATTGATCTTTTTTCTGCGGGGATTTTAATGTGTGAGGTGCCGCCTTATTCTACAGAGCAGTAAAGTCTAAGCAATAATGAGAAAAGAGAAAACGAAGAGCACGGACCTGCGTTCGAGAATTAGTAGATCAGAAGTCTTTTTATCTGCTTCTCGAGCTTTCACGCGATGATATAGTCCCTAGATAATTGAAAAATGAAACTCTAAGGGTTATGTTTCCTAAGTTAAAGTCTTAATTATCTCCAATTCTCTATTGCACATTATCAACAAAATACAAATATAAGATAAATTCAAACTTTCTTTTTCATATTTAATGTTAACAATCTGGATATGGGGGTGACTGGTGATTTAGTGATTGTGGAGATGGAATTGGTCTGGCGGAGGTGGTGCATATAAGCACTCGTGCACCTACTCTGTAGAAAGTAGCAACTAAGTGTTAGTGTTGGTGGTTGTGGCGGTGGTGTGATCGTGTGGTGGGTGTAAGTATTTGTGCACCCTATTTCTATCACGACCGAGTAAGGTGGTTTGGCTGAGATGGTGGATATAAGCACTCGTGCACCTATTCTGTAACGAGTAGCAATCAAATGTTAGTGGTGGTTTTGGCGGTTGTGGTGGTGGTGATTTGGCAGAGGTGGTGGTGTGCTAGTGTGGTGAGTGTAAGTTTTGTGCACCCCATTTCTGGCTCAAATATTCCCAAGTTCATATAGAAACAGTACCTGTTTCAGAAGGCGTTCAGCTTGGACATGATCTCCACTAGTAAATGCCTCCAATGCCTATGAGGAAACTGTAAGTGTCAATGCCTATGAAATTGAAACAAGATTTATGAATTAGCAACTTACAGCTCTATAATATTCCTTCATAGTCAACCAGTGCTCCTTTGTAGACCGACGAAGAGCCTCATAGGTATCGTCCTCCTCTTCTACATCTGAATCTGGAGGGACCAATATCACACGTCTTCCTAGTCTTGGCTTCACTGCTCGTGCATGAAATCTTCTTGGTACATCCTCATCCCTCTTTGGGACACCGAACAATGATGCTAACACTTCCTTTTGGAGATTGTATCTCTCGTCCTCTTGGCTGGTTAATTTCAAAATATAAATTATGTGAATTAAGAGTTATCAATTGCCCACATACCATACACTAGAAGATTATAGGAAAAATATACACCTCTGGGGCAAATTTGCTTTTTCTGGTTTCTGTTCGGGTTCTTCAACCTGTTGATGAAATTTAAGAAGATCGAGTCCATAAACTTATTTGCATTACAAAGGCCAGAAAGAAAATCATAACTGTCTCGCATAAGAAACATCGTACATGCCAGTACTATCGGAAAACTGACACTGCCAGATAATTGAGTTCTGAATGAGAATCAACAACATGTTCGAATCCTATTAGTAACATCTAACCAAATCCTATGTAAAGCTAAGAAATTTTTTTTTGGAGTATCTCCGTCCCTCTTCAGGTTATATTGCAATTTGCAAAATGAAACTTAAAATTTATGTGAATCGACTTCTCAAACTATGATGACAAAAAGACAACACCAGTTGACTAATACTGTCCTCGGAGAACTTAGTACGACGCAATATATAATATAACATCATTGTGGTTATGGTTCATAAACAAGTAAGCAGCTTTACCTTATGAAGATGGTCAAGGAGAATATCTCGGTTCTGCATTGCTGAAGCAGACACATTCATTATTACCTCCATAGACTGCATTGTAACAAAAAACTATAAATTCGGAAAATAAAGTCACCTTGTAGAGGCATTAAACAATATTAATAAAAGTTGTAAAACAGTTACCTTGGAGCTCTTCATGCTTTTATGAAGTATTGGTCAAGAAAACAGACTGAACACTTGATGAACTCGATCGAAATAAAAAAAAAAAACACTAACACAAAAGACCTAGACAAACGATAAAATAATTCATTTGGTACATTACTAATATGGCCAGGCGTTCCAATTCACAAACATAAGATAGCGAATACTAGAAAAAAAAAAAAGTCGGAGTCGCATATGGCTCAAGATCTAACCAGTCACAAGTGAAATTTTTATGCTAATTTATTATGAGGCCTCTAGAATACTAAAATGCTAAAGGTCAAGTGACCATTTTGTCGAACTTCCGAAATCACATTCTTAAAAATTTTCCATTAGAACATCATACTCATGCCAATTGTGGGATTAACTTAATCATTTTAGGTCTCTTGCAGGTTTTGCTTGTCTTGGAGAAAGCAATAGATTATACTCGGCAGATCAGAAACATCAGTTTCATTTTCACTCTCATTTTAGGTCTCTTTCAGTTTCATATATAATACATCCAACTACTAAACTATCAAGAGCAAACACATAGGGATCAAAAAGACTCTTATTTAAAGGAATAGGATCCATACCTTTTCTGGATCTAACCCACAAAGTTCTGCAAATTATAATAGACATTTTAGAATATGGGACTATATATGCAAGAGTACTACTAGATAGGAGGAAAAAAAATTTAGTTGTTCATTGATGATGCATAAAATGAAAATGAAACTAAGATAGGTCTTGTTACCAAGAGCTTCTCGAACAATATTCATATTAATCTGATATCGACTTCCAAGCATTTGAAACAGGATATCTTCAAGTTCCTTGGACGTCAATTGTTTGAATGTTTCAGCGGCAGGTTTCTTTGCTGCTGATGTCTTATTACCATAATAATAATATTTCCCGATAACGCTTGAAACAGTACCACTTGAAATAGGACGCGTTTTAAACTTGATGATGGGTTTCACTTCCTCTTCAAGAATTGACTCATCAGGCAACAACTGACTAGACGACGACGATGTACCCGTATCAAATTTTTCAGTTTCAGGTGCCCTACTAGAGATGCTGCTGTATTCTGGTTGATGAAGAAATTCAACCAGCAAGTCCGAATTTCTGTTGGCCTTGCACAAGGAAGTGGCCATCTGAGGATTGGTAGAAAATGAAGGAATCAAGTCATGAACTAGTATTTTTTTCAGCTTTTCTGTGTCAGCTTTTAACTCCTCACGATTTCCTGGTGGGGCTGCCTGCTTCCATCTCTGTCGACAAACAAACTGATGAATCTTCAGAAATTGGAAAAAAAAGGACTAATCTAAAATCAAAATAAGCTCATCTAGGTGTCATCTATTGAGTATACCCAGAGTGAACAGAAATTAGTCTGTTCGCCCATAACTATCGCAGCCTTCTTCGAAGGATGGACTTCTTAGGGGTTTGTCTGGCAGCTTTCTCTCTCTAGGATTAGTTTCGGTCAGAAAACAGACCCTCTCTCTTCCTCCTCCAGCCACAACCACCACCATTTTCTTCCTCCTCTTCTTCTTCATCATCTTCAACTCCGACCACCATCTCCGGCATCCACCTCCAGCCACAACCACCACCATTTTCTTCCTCCTCTCCCCACTCTCTCTTATAATTTGTCTCTCTATCTCTGCCCCTCTCTCTCTCTCTCTTAGAACTTCAAAAACAGACCCTAACCCAAATACCGATCTCTCACTCTTTCTTACCGTTTTTCTCCCTCTTAGTTCTAAGGGGATCTCTCTCCCTCTACCCCTCTCTCTCGTACCGTCTCCCTCTCTCTCATACCGTCTCCCTCTCTCTCATACACAGTTCCGCGCGAAGGAAAGCTCTTCCTTCGTCGGAACAAGACCTCGAGGAGGGTTTCACCAAACCCACAAGATCTGTCGACCACGAAACATTTTGTGGTCGACAGACCACCGACTTTTCGTGGGAAGTCGTCCCATGAAAAGGTTGTGGTCGACCGACCCACAAGATCTCGTGGGTCGGTCGGCCACGTACCATTTCGTGGCCCGACTGCCCCACGAAATCTAAAACTGTTAGAGAGAGGGTTTAGGGTGAAAGAGAGTGAAATAGAATATTAAGTTTTGGTGATCGGAGAAAATGAGATTCAATGATAAAGAGAACGAGATATAATGAGAGAGAGGCAGCGAGATCGATAGAAAGAGAGAGGGAGAAAGAGAGAGGGAGAGAGAGAGAGAGAGGGAGAAGTAAATGATGATGGTGGTGGCTGGATTCCGACAACCCTTGCCGGATTATGGTAAAATATTAGTTTTTCCCCTAACAATTAGAAAATATACTAGTCAATTAAAGTTGACCAGTTTTTGACAAAGTCTTCGCACTCGAGAAACTGTTTTGATTTTCCCAAAGCGCTGGCCTAATATTATTGGCAAGAGTTGTCGTTAATATTTAAAGAACATGATCGTCGAATAGGTAAAGTCTACTGATGGGTCATGAAAATGTCCCATTTAAGTCGTTTAATTTAGTCGAGTTAGTTCGTTTCGGGTCTTTATTATAATAAAATGGTTGATTTTCTTGATTAGGTGTGTTTTGGGGAGTTAGGTGTAAAAAATGGTTAAAAACGAGGAAAAGATGCATAAAGGGTATTTTGGTCATTTGGACTCAAGGACATTCTGGAAATTTGGCCAAGTTCAGTGCATGGTTGAAAAGTAGAGGTCGAGACGAGTCCGTAGGAGAAAACGGAAGTCAAATCGGAGTCCGGACGAAGGAATAAATCAAGGTCAAAGTTTTGTCAAAGAGGGTTGACTTGCGGGACAATAGCGGGCACACATTTGGCGCGCGGTACACCATCAGACACGTGTCGACGACCGGAGGCTGGTATACGCGATTCCCGTGTTTCCGCCAAGCAGCGAAACGGACGCTATAGGTCTGCTTCGGTGTAGCGCGTCGCAACTTAGAATCCGTAGCCCCTTCCCACGTCTTAATCTCAGCCGCAACCTTCCGCGCAAATCAGATCCAACGGTTTCCGAGAATCAAGCTATATTTCCAGATCCCGTGCACCCGAAGCAGGTTATAATCCGTAGTCCCGGACGCGTGTATTGCTCCTGTCCGTCCAGATCCGTGTTTATTCTCATCCGACGGCTGCTGCTTCGTCTCACCCTAATAACCCACACCCGGCCACACCTTATCAAACGAATTTTGAAACCCTACTAACCCAGCCGCCACCACACTTTGTGTTTTTAGGGTTTTAAATGTTAAACCCCCATAATTCCAAAAATGACCCTCCTTTTACCTTCTTTTTACCATTTAACCCAACCAAAACCAAAACCCACCTATAAATAAATCATTTTCTCCTCCATTAAAACCTAGACTTCAACAACCCTCTCAAATGGCTTCCTTATCTAATTTCTAAGCCACTTCTCTTTCTATCTTCTAACCCTAATCCCCCATTCTTTTCTTCTACTTTCTCTACCACCTTCATCTATTCTCTACATTTTCTTTCTACTTCTAACCTTCTAATTTCTCCATACTCCTTCTTCTTATCTACCTCTTCTACCATTAATAAACCTCTTCTTACTCAATCCCTCTTCTATGAAATCCATCTTTTTCTATCTTCTTCTCTACCACTATTCTTTCTTCCATTAATAGTCTTCTTCTTCTCCCTTCCATATTCTTCTATCATCTTTACCCTCTTCATCTCTTCTTTCCAACTTTCTAGATCTAATTTCTTCTTTCCCTTTCTTTTTCTTATTTGGGTTGCAATAAAATAGCTATTACTTGGATTTCTTGGAGTAACATTCTTGAGCATAAATGGAGCAAATCTTGGACAAATTGGAGATACATGGGGATATGGAATTTGAGCATTCTTGGTGATTTCTTTCCATTAATTTCTTAGTATTTTCATTTATTTTACAATGTCAATGAATGTTATTCTAGATTCAATGTATAGTTAATTTAGCAATCTAAGGTTGTAAATGAAATCCATTTTGGATCTTTATAATACTTGTTCTTGATTAATTAAATCCTTTGATGTGCTTTAATGCCTATTGATTGTCATTTCATGTTGATTCTATAACCTTATTGTCATTCATGTATTATAATTAGATATTTCATGCTTTTATTGATTTATTAGATGAGATATGCCTTTTAGATCTTGAATGATAGTGTAGGAAATTAGTTTTATATGGTAGTCAATCATACATTCTTAATTATAAAATTGTTTCATCTAGAATATCATCCGGAATCCAAATAGTTCATTATATTGGATCCCGAGTAAATACAAAAGAGATTTAAGTAATTAAGTGCTTGTTTTATAAAGTGAAATTATGTGGTGGATTTTATAACCTTAGATATCTTCTTACCTCTCTCTTAGTTAGTTTTTTTAGTTTTATTTGTTTCTTTATTTTACAAATCAATCATCAAATTTATGAGTGGAGTGTGTGTGTGTGTTAGTCTAAGCTAGCTATTGACATTTTGATTATTGGGCTAAACTCGCCGTCAATATCCGAAATTTCCTACTTATCCCTTGGGACGATACTCGATCTTATTTTCAATACTATAACTTGACCCCGTATACTTGCGGGATTAGACCTATTTTAGGGCCTATCATCTACCATTTCCAAAATATAAATTATGTGAATTAAGAGTTATCAATTGCCCACATACCATACACTAGAAGATTATAGGAAAAATATACACCTCTGGGGCAAATTTGCTTTTTCTGGTTTGTGTTCGGGTTCTTCAACCTGTTGATGAAATTTAAGAAGATGGAGTCCATAAACTTATTTGCTTTACAAAGGCCAAAAAGAAAATCATAACTGTCTCGTGTAGTAGCATGAACTTGTTTGCCTTGTTTGCGTTACAAGTATAAGAAACATTGTATATGCCACTATCGCCCGAAAATTGCCATTGCCAGAGAATTGAGTTCTGAATGAGAGAAGGGGCATCTAGGAAACAAGATTATAATGTCTAGGTCCACTCCACTCATTGCCAATTGGTTGAGTTCGATGACCACAAACTTAACGTCTCAGAATCTTTTGTTTTTGCATTCAGTCAGTCTGACCTCTCTTCACGGTCTCGGTCAGGCTGCCAAACCCGATCCAACAAGGTTGAGAAACCTCGCCAAAAGCGTCAACGCCTCTTCTGCGATTACTGTGGTCTTCACACCCATGGTAGGGCAACCTGTTATCAACTTCATGGATTCCCATATCACTCTGAAAACCCAAGCCATCTCACTTGCTGCCACGATTCAACAGGACTCGGGGGTGCCCGCAGCGACTTCAATGTCAGTGGATCAATATCGTCACTTTGTTTCTCTTCTTCAAACCCGTGCCCAGACTACAGATATCCCCACGCCCTTTACCCTCAACTTAACGGGTATGATTTCTTTCTTTCTAAACCTAGGTCATTGACTTTGTGGCCGACAAAAATATTTGTTCTCTTCTTTCTTTATTTTTTTCTTATACTCTTGCTCCACCGAACGTCTATGTTCACTTACCCGATGGTACCTGCTTTAGAGTTCACCAAATTCTTCACATTCCTTTTTTCTATTTTAATGTAGTTTTCGTTTCACAAATTGAATTGAGGCTCTCAACAGTGTCACCTATAAATAAAAAAAAAGGGACAATAACTACAAGCGTCAAAATAATATTGAAAATGAGTGAAAAAACACAAAATATTTGATAATTATTATCATTCTTTTCGTGAAAATTCAATTCATATTAGTTAAGTTTAGTATTGCACCGGTGATGCTCTTAAAAGAGAACTAAATAACGTCCTTGGATTTCTGGCTGGCAGAATCCATTTTCCATTTGCCTTGTGGCCAACAACCACAAAGGCAAAACAACACAGATAAGAAAGACAAACTTAAGAAATAAATTATTCCATTTTTCTTTCGTTTTGGGTAAATAAGGGATTTTTCATTCTTTCATGAAATCCAGTTATTCTTCAAGGTACATTTTTTTTATATGTTTCTGTTATTTGTTTTCCTAATTAATATGAGTTTTATATTTGTTTAATGGAAATCTTTTGGGTTCTAAGACTCAATTTTGGTTAAATTTTTAGGAGAAAAGGGGAAATGTTGCTTAATAAGATTTTAGTAGAAGAATTTCTATGAAAAGGGTTTGTAAACTTCAGAATTTTTAGATGGATTTCAAGCTAGATCATGAAAATTTCAGCAAAGTTTCAGGTTTCATCTCTCTCTCTCTCTCTCTCTCTCTCTCTCTCTCTCTCTCTCTCTCTCTCTTGTTTGGTGTATTAGTTCTATTGCATCAATTGAATGTCTCGTTCATATGATGATTTGTTAATGTTTAGGGGATTAATTGTTAGTATTAAGAAGCTAATGAACCTTAAATCTTGGTAAAATAAGAACAAGAAATAACAAAATGAAGGTGAAAGATAAAGAATTAAACACAAAAAATGAAGATTTTCATGTAGAATTTTAGGTTGATGAAGTTGAATGATTTTTTTTTTCAAGATAATGGGTAATCTAGTAATGTTCTCTCTGTTCATTGCCAAATAGTTTTGAGTTAGACGACTACAAAGTTAACAGATATTGTATTAAAAACATATTTCATGGAAGTTAGTTGCAATTTCATTTCGTGCTTCTAATAGGATAAACGGAGTTTATGATGGTTGTGAGTTGTTGTGTTTTATAGGTAACATATACACCCCA
>BEHA01000445.1:394675-411615 GCA_002897215.1 Eschscholzia californica subsp. californica
GATAAGAGGCTTAGAGGCCACGCACATTTATTTTCCGAGACATTATATTTTCATTGTGCTACGGTAGTACAAGTTTTAAGCGTTTACAAACAAAAGATGTCAATGTTATTCAAATTGAATGTTGCATTAATGATGTAGAAACGCAGCGGAATTAAAGAAGACGAATAAACTTAACAAGAACGATAAAATAAAGATGAAATAACTCGAAAATACTAAACTTTATTAAACTTCAAAGGGGTTTTCTCTTCAATCTGAAAATAATAGACAAACTAGATATCCTTTTATAGGATTCTGGACTTTCCTAGATAGACTTGAATTAGACTTCCTAAATAATTAAATACTGCAACTGCCTAAATAACTGGACTCAAATCTGGACCTTTCCAATTATTGGAAATATTAAAATAGCATAATTCCTAAACCTAAATTAATTAATACTCATACTAAAATAAGGACTTTCTAAATCTACTCTCTCTGGCCGGTTGGTCCATGACCGGGTCCGGTCATGGAAATAGTCTCCACGCCGGGTGCCCCTGCATCAATTAACGTAATCAATGTTTGTATGTTTCGTTCTGAACGGTAGATGCAAACGCCTCGAGGCAGAAACAGAGTAAATTGCCTCGAGGGGTACAACTAGACCGAAGTTTAAAACGATGTACTAGGCTACTAGCTAAAAATCATGGTTAATAGGTTTCTTGGGGCAAAACTGAAGTTTATAGCTATTATCTTCGAGTTTATGATTTCCCTTTTACTCTTGCTACTTTGCATGAAAGATTTCACTTCTAATGTATTTTGTTCACCTAACACTTGGTTTTTACTCACAAAAGTATGTTTTTTTCCCTGAATGAATCAATTGGGAATTTGGTGGATTAGGTCTTTAAGTCTTGGAGTATTTATTTGTATAAAGTGCTCTGGCGTTCATAGAGGCCTCGGAGTGCATATATCGAAGGTATTGCATCTAAACCCATTAGCTTTGTCATATAGATACACACGTGTTGGACGACAGTACCTGTACTGGTGCCCGTAGTGCGGTTAAGAGCCTGATTTAGGGCCTTTAATATCCGGGTTCTGTCTAACTAATTGGGCACCCTGGCCCAATATTTTCAATTTCGCCTCAGCACTAAAGTGTTCTTGAAATTTTGGAGCCCAAACTCTCTGCTCAAGGTTTTATTGATCGCTAACCCAGTCTCAATTTCACTTGGGGAGAATAAGGACCCCATTTTTCAACTTAACCTTCTCTCTTGAAGTTATCCAACATCCCCAAAAGGTGCCTTTCCGTACCTGGTCTCACCTGATTCCCACTCCTAACTTTGTCCGTCAACAGACATTGCCCATAGATCAGGCTGACTCGGGGGGCTAGGCACAATAATTTTTTTTTGGTGTTGAAATAGGCATAATAATTAGATTTGGTCCTCCCATCTTTGATCATTTTGTCATCATCTAATTGGGGCTCACCCTTTTCAAATAAAAAAAGTAGCATGTCTCATCTACCCATATGATGAGAGAAGAATTCTTAACAACTTACTGGTGTCCCTAGATCCTGGGATTTAACAGAGGAAAACAAAACGTTCTTCCAGGATCTTTGCATTTCTTGGGAAGAAGCAATTTTTTATAAGTTTACTAGTGCCTAGCTCTGAAATACAAAGTAATTAAGAAGAGATCCATACGAAAAATGTTTCATATGACACTCTGAGAAAATATGTTTCTTTTTTTTTTGCAATACTTGTGAATTAGGTTCTGTCAGTAAAGCTAGATGAATGGACCGACGAACAAGTTGATTCTTTGATTGATGTCGGTGGAAATGGTGCAGTAAACTCGAAATATGAAGCTTTGATTCCAGAAAATTTCAAAAAGCCAAAACCAGGTTCCACTATAGAGGAGCGTTCAGACTTCATTAGGTAAAATCAAAGCCTGACTAAGATGGTTTATTTTCATTGTTTGAATCTGACTCAAATGGACTCAACTGAGCCTCAGCCAGCCATTCAGACGACCCAGACACCTGACATATGACGTTCTGCATCCGAATAAATTTGTCGTTCTGAATCCGAATAATTTTTCTTAAATTTTCAGGAGAAAATACGAGATGCACGAATTTTTAGATTCTACCGAACATAACCCCTTTGCGCTTCCATCTCCACAGTCAACCAGGCAAAATAACCATTCAAATCATAATCACGAAAAGAAACATTTCGAGAAACAAAGTACTAGCCGTATTCATGGTTTAGGACAAGCATTTCGTTATAGCTGGAGAAGAAAAGATTCTGAGAACAAGTCTTTGAAAAAGACCAACAACAACAACCCATTGGTATGATTACTCGTTTAATACATTTATCATATTTACTAACTAAAGCAATTCTTTGCCGACTATTGTTTTATCACTTCACCATTACCCGAAAATCGAAATATGTGCTTTCAATTTATAGTCTAATCTTTAATTTTCTATTGTTGGATAGCCTATAACATTATTCAACATGCTGCCTGTTTATAGCCTGGCATGGTCGAATTCGTGGGGTTAATAAAGGTCAACATTGTAAGAGGCACCAACTTAGCCGTTCGAGATGTACTGAGTAGTGATCCTTATGTCATTCTCACACTAGGTCAGCAAGTAAGTCTCTTTCCTCAATATTTGGTTGCGAACGAGTAATAAAATGCTCTCGAATTCGAAAAAGAAGGTACTTGTAGTAAGTTTCTTAATCATTTTCGTTGCAGTCTATGAAGACACGTGTTATAAAGAGCAATCTAAATCCGGTATGGAATGAACGGCTAATGCTATCAATTCCAGACCCAATTCCACCTTTAAAGTTGGTAAGTGGGCATGCTCTTCTCCATAATTATGTTATGAAGAAGAATGTTAGATTGCAAAGGGTTTTACACGTTCTAGATATGATAACATTTAGTTCCCTTGTTGTTTGGCTCTCATATGAGCAACATCTAATGAAAACAAAAAGTGCGGAAGCATGCAACTATATGACAATCGATTAAAAAAAACGTATGGGCTTAGCTAGTATAGTTTACCCATAAACGGAGGGGTTAGATTTGACTATTAGTAGAGTGCTTGAACTTGTAGATATCTTGATCTATTAACATTATCTAGTTCATTCTGTTCTTCTATTTGAAAAGGACCCAAACTTTCTTTCTTCTTTCCATGGGTTTTTATATGTTAATTTGGTTGCAGCAAGTGTACGACAAGGACACCTTCACACCAGACGATCACATGGGGGAAGCCGAAATCGACATCCAACCCTTAGTCTCAGCTGCCAAAGCATTTGAAAACTCTTCTAAAGATGGATCTTTGGAGCCAGGGAAATGTGTGGCAACGAAAGAGAATACTCTGGTCAAAGACAGTTATATCAGCTTTGTAGATGGGAAGGTAAAGCAAGAAATCATTCTTAAGCTGCAAAATGTTGAGCGAGGCGTACTACAACTTGAGCTTGAATGTGTTCCCCTCAGTCAATAATAGCTACTATAAAAGGGAAAGAATCATCCTAAAACCCAAGAACATTGACTAGTTTTTGCTAAGAAATACATTATTTGAAGGCTAAGGAAGTGTGTATTTTTCTAAATCAGATCTGAAATTTGACTTTAGTCAGATTTCAGAATGTTTGTTCTTGTTATATGCTCTCATAGTCTGCATTGGTTTTCTCTGCCTCTTAAATTCTAGGAATGTCTTACATTTATACTAATCTCTAGATTCTGTTAAAACTCTTCTTAATGCTCTCAAATTTACCATTACGATTCTTTGTTTTCCTTTTTGTATCAGTCTGGGTGTTTATATGATGTTTATTACCATGACGCTCTCTGTATCTACATTACATCGTAAAGTACAACAGTGCGAGACGAAGTGTGATGCCCTTATAAAAATTTAAACATTCTTTTCAATTGAAGCATTTTAAAGTCGTGTGACTAATGTGTGAAAAAGGAAAATATCAACAGCTGCATCTGAAGGATGATCTGCACAATCCTATAACACGTTATCAATACGATAATTTCTCCTATAATGGGGTACTCTGGAGAGTGTGCTACAAAATAATCTTATATCGTTGGGTGACTTAAACACTTTTCTCTATTGATGCGGTATAAAGCCGCACAGTTTTAAGTGTCAAAGCAGACAATATCACTGTCACCCGAGAAACCAGTCTTCTCACTCATATTTCCCATAATATATAGGAAAGAATGCTTGAAAAAGCCCAAAATTCACATCTATCTATTTCCCAATAGATTTTACAAAAACTCACCACAATCTGTCTCCCCCTCTCTCTCTCTCTCTACAAAAAGGTCATTTCTTCCACCTTTTCAGTATATCAGTCAACAACAGAGTTTAAATCACCCCATTTTATATTTTTGTGATTTGTTTTGCTTTTTTTCTTAAGAACCCTTGGTGGTAGGGTATCTGATACAGCTCCATACATCAAAATCCCGTATCGTATCCGAGTCTGAAGCTTCAATTTTTGTAAGTGGATACTATTTTCCGGCCATGAACGTATTTGGGTATCATTGGTTTGTTAGTTTTAGGTAGTTTAATTGTGTGTTTGAAGTTTGAGATCGAGAAGCACTTAAACTGTTTGTTAAATTGTCTGAACCAAACCTTTTTTCATTGTATTTGTGTAGATAAAATTTTATTACCCCTTTTAAGAATAAAGTTCTTCATCTCTCCTTGCATTGTGTTGGGCAAGATCGAAAAGCGCCGAAGTGTTTGTACTTTGTTATACTTTTAGTTATTGACATTTTTGGCTGTGGGAAAGGAATGCGATTACCAGGAACAACAATTTCTTGATGTGATCTTAGTACTCAAAATACCTTACTTTACTGTTTGGTTTGGCTAGGAATATGACTGATAGAGATTGATTTGATTAATAATTCTAAGGGAAAGGGAATCGAAACCCTCTTAGAGGGGAATCCTGTTCCGTTGGGAATGTGATTTCTGATGCATTTCACTACACCAAACGCCATTTTGGAATTTGATTCTTGGTAATTGCATTCCATTCTCATGCACTAAATATCATTAGCCAAAACTTTTCTCCCCAACTTAGGTACAGAGAAGTTATCACTTCAAGAAACCAGATATGAGGCGTACTCGTTGAAAGTTTTTTTTTTTAAAAACATTGGTTATGATTTGAAGTTTTATATTCGATAATCTCGATCTTCTGTTATGTTTGGATGTGATAGGATTAGCTTTGAACAAGCAAATTAGCGGGTAAGTTTTCGAATGGAGTGGCCTCCCAAGAAAATTCATGTTTATATGCCTTATAGATCAATTTCGAGAAACTACGTGAAGTATACAAATAAGCATCATCTTTTCAATCCATCCCATGATTTCAGCACTCATTCGTTCATCGAATTTTAGAATGAATTTTTGTGTTTCAACATAAAGCACCGAAATTTATGCATTTCTTAATGAGTGAATAGGATACTGAATGCTGATTGATGTTCTACTGAAACTACGTGAAAATCAATTAATTTGTGCCTGTGAAAGGGATGAGAAGGAATTAGTTCTAGGATCAATAATCTTGAATTCCTACCTTGAACTAGCATGTCTCAAAATGAGTCCCTTTAAGAATCCTTTTTCGTTTACCTAGCCATTGTGTGGGTGAATAGCATCACAATTTGTCCGTTAGAAACAACAATTACTTCGTTTTGTTATATAAAAGCACAAATTCAGCGAATTAGTCGTGATAATGGGGTTTTCACTACTTTTCTTGTTCTTTCTGAAACAGGTTTAATTTCCAAACAATTTCTTTAATCAAGTTAAAGAATTAAGCATGGAAGAAGAGACTCAACTCAGACAGACAGATACTGCCAAAAATTTGAATTCTGAAAACACTAAACCAAATGGAGATTGGACAGTTGTGGTACCTCGTCGTGGCAAGAAGAATAGAAGAACCCAACCCAAGAGAGAAACCATTGAGCAAGCAGATTGGGCTCCCACTGATTTGGAAACTGACCCCGAAAAAGAATCCAAACTGATGCAGAAGATTCAATTCTCCATTAATAGACTGGAGAGCTCCGATTTCTACCGTACTTTCCAGAACCAGATCCAAACTCCTGAAACTCTCAGTTACTTCACTAGTGCTTTGGGCTCAGAAACGAAAATGCAGATGGTGATTTACGGTATTGGCAGTATTGATTCATATGAAATTCCTCGATTGCAACTTGCCTTGGCGATCTTGCTCAAGAGAACTTTTGATTGGATAGGTGATGTCGAGGTTTTCGATCCAATTCTCTCGAAATCAGAGTCACGAGTTCTTGAAGATTTGGGTATTTCAGTTCTGTCAGTAAACGAGCAAGGACGAAGAGAGGTATCTAAACCAACATTGTTCTTCATGCCACATTGTGAAGCGATTTTGTACGATAATCTATTACATACAAATTGGAAAGCAGAATTCTTGAATCGTATGGTATTATTTGGTAATAGCCTCAAGAAATACACGGAAGAGATTCCGCTTGTCAAGAACTCTTTTCTTTCCAAGTCTGTGAATCACGTTTTCGCCATTCAAAGATTTTCAATTGAGGTTGAGATCGATACAGTCTCAGATGATTTTTTCAGGCCATTCCATGATTCGAGCTGGCATTTTTTCAACCTCGATGCAGAAATGGACCTAGAATTGAAATCGATCGAAACATTGAAGGACCATTGATGAAAGTGCAGCTCCTTTCATTAAAGGGGGGGTATAAATTAAAAACCCATAATATAATACATTTCGATGTTCTCCTTGCCTTTATTTGTTTTTTTCTTTTTGTCTTCGATGTTATCATATTTGAAACACCCATTTTGGTGGTTTATCTTAGCTTTGTATGACAACAAATTTTTATAGTCCATCACTCTTTAGAGTGGGTTGCCACAGCCCAACAATACATTTGTACTGTTGCTATGGGGTGTGTCCAAATTTTTTGTCGCCTGGCCACCACGACGCGACCACTGTAATTTTCGAAGATATGTTACATCATGTGAGCACTCAATGACGATTAAATCATATAACAGTGACATTATAAAACACAATAAACACAACTCTCCCGAAACTGACCTAAGAACATCAGATACAATTCAAGCGAAGTAAGGCTAACACGGAGACCAGAATCATGGCAAAGGCGTCATCGTACTCTGTCAACAGCGACTAAGTCGAGGGAGTGGCTCAATGTCGAATGCAGAAGCAAGATTAGGAGGAATCGACAACCATTGGTGGCACGAGGCATCACAATCGACAGGGCAAAAAAGCACAATGGACAGGGCAAAAAAGCAATACAAACGAACGGCTTCAGACACTGGACTTCAACCTAGAAGCCCATGTAGGCCCATCATGGTGATCTCGGGCGGGATCGGCCTCATTACAATTCCCTCCATTTTCTATTTTCCCGCCAAAAAATACAGCCCCAAAAAAAAGCTTCAAACAATTCCCCGGAAGAAGATTCAGACTAGAGAGAGAAAGGGATATATATATATATATATATAGAGAGAGAGAGAGAGAGAGAGATGGAGAACAATGGTGGAGCTCGACCAACAGGTTGTTCAAACTGTTTCCGACCAGGGCATTGGGCTAAAGATTGCACATTACCTCCACGAAACCCTAACCCTAGTTATACCACCAACACCAACAACAATTTCACTGGTTTATCATCATCTAAACCTTCTGAAGAGAAACCCACTGCTGAAAAGACGAAAGGGAAAAGGGTTTTGAAACCTAAACCTAAACTCACACCCAGTCTTCTCACTTCTAATGAAGGTCTTGGTTATATTCTTCGTCATTTCCCTAAATCTTTCAAGTTCAGAGGTCGCGGTCATGAGGTACTTTAACATTAGTATATTACTTCTTCATCTATCTCTAAAAGTCTCTCTATTTCTTTCTACTAGGGTTTGTTTCTCGATCTTTGATGATATTTTGTAGTAATGGATCTGCAATTTCTAAGTCTATTTTAGATTAGTTGAATAGTTGATCATCAAAAAAGTACAAACTTTACCTTAAGAAATTTGTTATATAGATAATAGATTGAAGGTAGTTGTTGTTTTTCTCTTAAGTCAGATCAGGAATCTGACTGGAGGTCTGAATTGATTCAAGTCGGATTTCAAAATGTTTGTTTTGTTTAACTCCTAGTGTTTATTAGTCTGAATTGGGTTGATTTTCAGTCATTTGAGTCAGGCAATTAAAATCTGGAACAGTCGGTTTCAGACAATGAGAAATAAAAACTAACACTTGAACTGATTTGCTTTATATGAGTAAAACTCAGTAAATTTAGGGGTTGATGTTGATTATTTTCACATATCATTCTTAATTCATTTCGACATTTTTTTCTTCTTATTAATGTTTTAGATGGTTTTAACAGGCTAGTGATTTGGAAAGCCTAATTGGGTTGTACAGAGAATGGCATTCTCAACTTCTTCCTTACTATTCGTTCGATCAGTTTGTGCAGAAGGTGGAACAAGTCGGTGCCACAAGGCATGTCAGGGTAAAATACAACATATACTTTCAAGAGACTTTTTTTTGTGTGAATTGGCAGTAATGATTCAAGCTCCATTATTTTGAGAATTTTAGAAGAGTAAGAACACAGTAATAGAAGAAATTTTTATTAATGCAAGTCAAGGATATGATTAGGGGTTTAAAATTTAGCGATAATCCTGTGTGAAAAGCATCAATTGAAGTCTTATGTTAGTAAGCTTCTTTTGTCACCCGTGTCTTGAGTTATTGGTAGCGAAGTAGGCCTCAAGCTCCAACCCCAGTTTTGAGGACTCGGCAGATCCCTCTCCCCCCTTTTCCGCTTTATTTTCATGTCACATGCTTCATTTTCTCTAAAGGAAATCCGGGGTTGGTCGTTGAAATAAGTAAATTCAACATAACAAATAGTATACTCAGGTAACTATGTTTCTAAAGAATAATCAATGAGTCCAATTTTCAATTGAGTGACTCCATCCGCTACGCTGAGGCATAACCTTATCTGAGGCAAGTTGAGTCACTCAGCTTCTTGGCTTTAGTTTCACGGCTTAAGCATTGAGATGCTTAATTAGGGTAATTAGGTTTTGAGAAGCTGTACCTACAGGACTGTGACTAGAGAAGGGAAAAAGGATCCTAGTAAATTTGCTTTATCTGGCATAGAGGCACATATGGTGAAGATTTAGTTTATCCTTCCACCAACATTTTCGTTCTACCGATAGTTAAAAACCACTCACTCAATAGAAGCAAGAATGCATGTTAAAACTTCAGCTATACCTCTATAACTTTTTCTGGGAATATTACATAATAAGGTGAGGTTTTTTGTTGACCAATATTTCAGGATTTGATCATAATCTAGAAACAATTTGGAAGTAATTCTTCCAATCATTTAGTATGGAAGAATTGCCGCTTTCACGATTGGTCAAATTGTATATTTTTTATAATTGTATATTCATGCATGAGTATTTTGGCCAGACATGTGTCAGAGAATTAAAAGAAAGAGTTGCTAATGGAGGTGACCCGTCTAAGCTGCATGAACCACCAGTGGAGCACAATGAGCCAAACCTTGATTCGGGTAAGCCTCTTTTATATAATCATGCTAGTAGTATGCTGTTGAAAAAAGTCTCTATCACTGGAGCAGAAAATTTGTTTGGGCCAGGACCATTTCCTTCTTTAGTATGGTTGATTCTTGGGAGACTCTTGTTTCTCTTTTATAATCTTTTAATGGTTCGCTTTATCCTTCATGGCTGTGTACGTTCTCCTTTCTCTTTTCAATTAAATCAAATCATTCAAAGAAAAAGTCTCTTTAGTGAGAAGTAATTGCATTGCCTAAAGCATGACCATTTGGAAAGTGCATGGAGCTGCATATCCAATTGAATTGACTCAAGTACCAGTTAAGGATAAGACATAAGATTACGAATATTTCTTGATGCCTATTCCTTTGTAGCTAATGTGCTCAACTCAATAAAGTTTCCAAGTTTTAATGCTATACATTTTGATGCAGAGGAAACTAACATATTGGAAGACCCAGTGTTGGACAAACATGATAATGTTGATATGCATGAAGAGTTGCTTGACGATGTTTATGAGAAGGCAACTGCAGTAAGTTTCTTCTTTTTCCTAACTGTTTTGTTCTGCAAGTATAGTTTGTTGGTCAGACTACAGAAATTGTTTGTGCGCGGATAGTCGGAGAAGCCAAACTGGACAATTTGTGCAAAAGTGTATTTTGTGAAGTAGTTACTAGGTCCTATGACTCCCATCACTTCACTTGCAATTTTTTTGCTTTTGGATCGACTCTTTTTACATATGTACTACAGAAGATATTAATATAAGGTACTGTATTCACTTTGAGTTACCTTGTCATTTAAACAGCAGGAACAACATGAATCCCAAAGCCAGGTTCAGATCACAGATGAGCAGAAAGCTCGTATGGAAGCGAACAGGTTAAAGGCGTTGGAAAGAGCTGCTGCTCGTGCCAACAAATCACAGGTAGTTTATATTCCTTCTCGAGCTTTTGCATTTTACTTTTCTGAATTGTCTTCTACTACATTCATTAACTCTATTAATCTTCTAACTAAAACCATAATTTCAACTTAATTAAAACGAACCTATTACTTGTTATTTTTGCCTCGTGCTATAAGCAACCGACTCTGAAGTTAACACCACCGAACATGGCAGAAAAATATAACTTCCTTAATAGTTTTCTTTTCCTTTTCTTATGACAACACTTCGAGAACATGGCCACCGTAGTTACATAAATATATGAAAGTGATGTGCCTTTAGGTGCATCACTACTCCATAATAGTACAAATCTCTCTATCACTACAGACCTATAGACCGACCTCTTTCCAATAGCAATATTAGTAACAACCGTGATGGAATGCCCGGCCAGTCTCCCGGCTGAATCCAGGTCGAGTGACGTGGCCGGTCCAGATTTAGAGAGAGAGTTTTTCACTTTCTCTCTCTAAATCTGGCCCGGCCACGTCACCTGGCCGGGATTGAGCCGGGAGACTGGGCGGGCATTTCATCATTTTTGTATTAGTAACTGATCCATCTAGTAAAGATATTCTTTGGACTTCTTTGAGAGAAATTAGCAAGTAAGATCTGTTGTTCATGATCTGTTTGCAGCATTTATCTTTACACAGACACCTGAACCATGAGGCCCACCTCACATGTCCATGATCTAATAGTTTATTTTCATTTTGATCATCTTCTTGCCATCCAAATCGTCCTCTGAAGATGTCAATATTTCTAAAGTTCATGTCAAGATTTTTCAGTCATTCAGATTTTTACGCTATTTTCCGTATACTTCGATTATTCGTGTTTACCAATCTAAGTTTTGGTTGAGTTTTTTGGGACAGACAAGTGTGAAGGAGTTGAGAGAAAGAGTTTCTAATGAAGGAGAACCCTCTAAATTACATGGACCTCCAGCCGAGCACATTGAGCCAAACCCTGAACCAGGTAAGCCATCATAATATATTCACCTGTTAATATTCTGCTGTCAAAGAACCAATCGACTATGAGCAGTTTGTTTACAGTCTAAGGAACGTGCACAAGTTATAGCATAATACTCATGTCCTAATCAAAATTCTGGCTCTTATATAATTGATGAGCACGACGAGCTCAACAAAATTCTGATTGAATATTTTTGCAGCAGAAGAAGATTACATGGAGGAGCTAAATCATGTTACGGGAATCCCAATGTCGGATAACATTGACGATGCTGATATTCACGAAGAATTGATTAATGATGCTTATGAGACGGCTACTACAGTAAGAGTTTCTTTCTTCATCAAAATCAAAATCAAGTTACACAAACATTACGTTTTAGTTCACTCAGTTTGAGACTTTCAGTTCATTCAGTATTTGATGCCAACACCAAATACCGACAAAAAACAGTGTTAACATGATTAACTGACTGGAATTTTTTTTTTGTATAAGTCTGTTATTGTCAATCTTTTCTTATTTTTAAGTCGCGAACATTCTCGAACTGAAAATTCATAATGCTCACAACATTCACTCATAATTCCTTTGCCATTATAACTGCAGGAACAAAGTGAATCTACACACGCACAAAAACCAGTCTCTGTTGATGCTCAAGAACTTCCTGATCACGTCTCTCTGAAAAAATCAGAGAAAGGTTCGTCAGCCAGCTCTATCCCAATCCAATTTACAGATGAACAGAAAGCTCGTATGGAAGTTAACCGGTTAAAAGCACTAGAGAAAGCTGCAACTCTCTCTAGTTCTTCGCCTCAGGCATTTTAAAGTCTCTGAAGCTATATATATAGTTCTAATAATCTCTTCTGACGCACTCCTTGAATGATACCAAAGATTTACCAAGAACATTTAACCTAGTTGAAATGAATGTGTTATGGTTATTATCTCAATCTACTAAGCATCTCTAATTTTGCCCTGTGTTCATTTCCATCTCTTTCCAATTTGGATTTTTTTTCCTTTAGCGATCGAAGAGAGGAGAGAAGAAAAGGGTTACATTAAGGGAGAGGAAGGAAAGGAGTTAAGATGAAGAGAATTGGATTGGTTAAATTTATTGCTCCCTCCTTTTCAAATTAAAGAGACCCAGACCTAAATTCATATAGACATAAATCTAAACCTCCGTCTCAAATTGGATTGATTAAATTTATTACTCCGTCTTCAAGAGTAAATTTTTTTTACTTGCTCTTCGTTTGCATAATCAGTGGACAAAAGAACAATTTGAGAGAGTGAAGAAAGAATTCATAAACAAAATGGTGCCAAATGCTCATGAACATCTACACGACTAGATATATAGATAGATAGATAAAGAAGCGACCAGATATATAGATAGATAGAGAAGCTTTCAATCTGTGACTCTGTTTATCGACAAAAGAGGGAGATGGTCTCCTTCCCTACGTAGTTCAAGAGGGTTCGACAAGTTAAATCTCTATTAATGGAGGTCCATCAAGTTACAAGAACAAATTGAAGTGGTAAAAAGTAACCATTAAACTTAACGGGGGGGAAAAAATAGGAGGTGAGAACGTTTATTGGTAATGACATAAGGGGCTATCTGAAACATTTCCGATACTTCCTTCACCGGTAAAAACATAGGGGGCTTTCTTTGTTTTTTGTTCCCTCCAAAATCGTAACTAGGGTTTCTTTCTCTCTCTAACTAAAAACCTCCTTGACTGTGTAGCAGGAGAAGGAAAACCCTAGCAAAACTATTCCTCACTTCAACTAGGGTTTCTTTCTGTTCTTTATCTTCCATGGGATCTGTGAAGAGAAAACCAGAAGAAGCTCCTTCTGAGGAGTTCATTCATCAACAGAAGCAACAGAGAGAAGACAACAACTCTTTAATCCTAACTGAAGAATCAGTAACTTGTATTCATGACGTATCGTATCCTGAAGGATTCATTATTAGGTCTGAAAGAAAAGATAATTCAAAACCACCACCAGCAAAGGAATTTCCTTTCAAGCTTGATCCTTTTCAATCTGAAGCAATAAATTGTTTAGATAATGGAGAATCAGTAATGGTATCAGCTCATACTTCAGCTGGAAAAACTGTTGTTGCTTTATATGCAATAGCTATGTCTTTGAGAGATAAACAACGTGTTATTTATACTTCACCTATCAAAGCTTTAAGTAATCAAAAGTTCAGAGAATTTAAAGAAGAATTCTCTGATGTTGGTCTTATGACTGGAGATGTCACTATTGATCCAAATGCGTCTTGCTTGGTGAGTTAATTTCTACTTTTCTTCTTGTTGGAGTTAAATTTGGGGTTTAGGATTTTAGGTTAATTTTGGGTATTAGGGGTTTATGTTAAATAATTCTGGGTTTTTATGGTTAAGTTTAGGATTTAGGATTTGGTTTGATATTCAAAAACTTCATTTTTGTAACTAACATGTTAGGTTTTATGGTTTAGTCATAGAAAACATTAGTTTTGGGTATTATGATTAGAAAAACTGTGGGTTAACTTTATTTTTAGTTATATTTGGGTTTTAGGGTTTGGTTTAATTTCATGTTGTTTTGGGTATAATTTAGGTTATGACAACTGAAATTTGGCGTAGTATGCAATATAAAGGATCAGAAGTTATGAGGGAAGTAGCATGGGTTATATTTGATGAAGTTCATTATATGCGTGATAGAGAAAGAGGTGTTGTTTGGGAAGAGAGTATTGTTATGGCACCGAAAAATTCGCGTTTTGTGTTTTTATCTGCAACAGTACCAAATGCAAAGGAGTTTGCTGATTGGGTTGCAAAGGTTCATCGACAACCATGCCATATCGTTTATACGGATTATCGTCCTACTCCACTTCAACATTATGTTTTCCCTACTGGTGGGAAAGGTCTGTACTTGGTGGTGGATGAAAAGGGTAAGTTTCGTGAAGATAGTTTTCAGAAATCTTTAAATGCACTTCTTGCTACTGGCGAAGGAGAGAAGAAAAAGGAGAGTGGGAAGTGGCAAAAAGGGTTAGTGCAAGGAAGGTCGGGTGAAGAAAGTGATATCTTTAAGTTGGTAAAGATGATAATTCAACGCCAGTATGATCCTGTTATTCTTTTCAGTTTTAGCAAACGGGAGTGTGAATTTCTCGCAATGATGGTAATCTATTTTCGATTGCCTCTTTTGGTTTTTGATGTTCATTTACTAGTAAATTTTACAGAATTATCAGGCTCTCTTGTAGAAATATAGATTGAATTCTTTACTTAGTTCGAGTTTAAATTTCTTGAGAAAAGTTGTTAGCAGCAAAACAGTGGACATCCCCATACAGCAAAACAGTGCTCCAATCAGGGTGCCCCTCACCTCCAGGCTCCCAAATGGTTTTTTTTTTAAATTCTTGTCTAATGTTTTTTTTGTTTATCTTTCTCTAGAGGTATATCAAATCCAATATTTTATATGAAGAACTAATAATTCATAATTGAAAATTGAAATCAAAATCTGACACACGTACATCAGACACATACAATAACATATGAAATTCGGATTGCCCCTGTTGGGAGCCTGACATTGGATTGAAAAATTCAGGGGCTCCCAAAATTGGGAGCCCGAGCCCCATACATTGGAGATGCCCCAAGTAGTGTGATAGAAAAAAAAATAGTGAAATAATAAATAAGTCCTGGGTACCGTACCTTCAGTTTGTACCAGCTTTTTGTCTATCCTCCATTTTCACTTTTATGAAAGATTATTTTACGGTGGTGTTTTTCTGGCCAGATTTAGTTTTTTAGTAATCTTATCAAGCATTCTGGAGATAATTTCTCTAACTTCACTGAGCATATAATTGAAACTATTGCAACTTGGTCTGTTAGTTTTTTTATTGTAACCTTGTTTATTGGTCTTCTGATTTGTTGTTTCAGATGGCAAAGATGGATTTAAACGACGATGATGAAAAAGCAAACACAGAAACTATTTTTTGGAGTGCAATGGACATACTTTCCGATGATGATAAAAAGCTGCCTCAGGCAAGTTGTTTCCTCCCTTTCTCTTTAGTTTTTATTCTTTTAGTCTGAGAGCATACATCATGTTTGTCTTCTAAGTTCTAACTTTGTATAGCATGCGATCAAAATCTAGTACTATGGTGCCAACTTTTGAAAGGCTGGTATTGACTAAATTACCATCTATTTTAACCTTAGGTCCATAGGCAATACAAAGAATCACTGAAAATGAATGGTTACCATCTCTTGTCAATGGTGGTGATTAATGTGGGATTATGTTTCACTTGGTGATTTACTTAATCTAACTAGGCATTTTCTGGTGTCATTTTATTTGCTGAGGATCTTCTGCGCTCATGTTTTATCTTTTGTATGAGAGGAAATGCTATGAAACGAATTTGGAACTTGGAAAAAAAATTGCTCGATCTACTTACTGGGTCTTAGTTGTGTGGCTTTTGTTTGGGTCATAGGTTCATCGTGATGAAATGTGTATCCCAACTTCCTTGATTTAATAAATGTGAATCAATGGTTTACAAATGCTTACGGTAATTGCTTTTCTTCTAGTACCTGCAAAATATCTGCCTTTTCATTTTTAGTTGTTCTTTTCTTAACCAATATGCCCGGTGATATTTTCTTTTGGTTTTGATCATGTCTGATTGTTCTCTCTCTTCAGGTTTCAAACATGTTACCATTATTGAAGCGTGGAATAGGTGTCCACCATTCTGGCTTGCTACCCATTTTGAAGGAAGTAATAGAGATACTCTTTCAAGAAGGTCTCATCAAGGTTGGCAACAAAAACTTGTGGATGTATTTTGTACTAATATGTGAACTTATTACAAAGCTCAGTAACTGTTTTAATCATCATCTTCATATTTATTACGCCTTACAATATTGGGTGTTTACTATGTGCTTTTTAGACCCTATTTCTCAATCAGACTCTATTTGAGCATAGGTAAAAGAGTGCTTAAGTTGTCCTCTGTAGCATATTAAATGGAGATGATAACAGGAGATATCAACTTTATTGCCATTATCCTTGTTGTTTCAACTTCCATAAATTTCTTTCTCCACTTTGAGAGCATTGAACTTGTACCCCATGATTACGAAGTTATGAGTTCTTATTTATGCCCTTTATGTTCGTTCAAACTTTCAAAACAAAAAAATTTCTGCCCTTTATGTAAATTTGATCAGCTATATGCTAAAAACATTAAGAAGTACTTGTTGATTACCAATTATTGTAGGAGCAAGTTTCCACTTTGTTACGTAACACTGATAGTATGATTATCAATTTGATTTCTCAACGATCTATTCTTCTTAGTTTTATTTATGAATTGTTAGTGTGTTATACGCCTTCGAAATTTTGCATATGATTGAAACTTCTTTTGTTTTTAGTGCTTGTTTGCAACAGAAACGTTCAGCATAGGGTTGAATATGCCTGCAAAAACTGTTGTGTTCACAAATGTGCGCAAGTTTGATGGGGATAAGTTCAGATGGATATCAGGTGGAGAGTATATACAAATGAGTGGTCGTGCTGGTCGTCGTGGTATTGATGAGCGTGGGATATGTATTCTTATGGTGGATGAGAAGTTGGAACCATCTACAGCAAAAATGATGCTGAAAGGAAGTG
>BEHA01000445.1:412108-428316 GCA_002897215.1 Eschscholzia californica subsp. californica
CTTGTATCTGGTCGAACAAAATAGTTGTGTTTGTGTTTATTGTGTTCTATCTTGCTTTTATTTTTCAGAGACAAGCGAAAGATCTGGAGGCGCAGAGAGATTCAATTGTGATCGAAGAAGAGGAGAGTTTGAAGGATTACTATAAGCTGTTACAGCAGTACAAAAAATTGAAGACGGATGTTCGTGATATTGTCTTCAGCCCAAAATACTGTTTACCCTTTTTACAGCCTGGCAGACTGGTACGTATCCCATGCACGCCTGATGACAAAAATGTATCTTTCTCCATCGAAGACCAAGTTACCTGGGGAGTGATAATCAACTTTGAAAGGGTGAAAGGGCAATCTGAGGGTGAGAGGACACGTGTTTTGATATAGTTGTGAATAAAGTTGTTTTAGTTTTCTTTATATTTCATTAAGTAATTATATAGTTTGGTCTCCAGACGAAGCTAGCAGGAAACCTGAAGATGGAAGCTACAAAGTTGATATTCTTACAAGATGTGTCGTTAGTGAGGAGGATGGTGTCACCAAAAAGTCATTAAAGATCGTTTCGTTGAAGGAGCGTGGAGAACCAGTCGTGGTTCCTCTCTCTATTTCTCAGGCAAAGTACCTCATCACATGAATATATATGTTATATCCTTTTCCTATATGTTTTTCTTGGAATTGGGTTTCCCTATATACTTCTAACTCATCTATATAAGACTAAGAGAGAAAAGAGGCAAGTAAACGTCCATTACGAAATGTTTGAAAGATGAATAATAGAAAGTTGCCAGTATAAAATCTTAAATTACTTACTATGTCTTTCTGCATTCATCTGACTTAATCAGTTGGAATGTTTCATTTTAAGAAATCATTGCGAATATTCACATCCTTGTTTTGCTAAATTCATGTGGTCTAGCTAAACTTTGTTCATATGGATGTAATTATACCTACATAGATGATCACAAAGTATTATTTAGATTCAAGGCATAACTTAGGGCCGCGAATATTTATGGAAGTTCCACGGCATGCCTCACAAAGCTTAGTTTACATATGTATACTAGAGTATGTTGAGATGGACGAGTGGTATGTCTAGGAAAAAATTTCAGAAACAGTACATCTTTTGGAATCTTAATTCTTAGTAGTTCCAGTTGGAGATAGACCAAAGGTAAAAAGATTGAGACGATTATGTACAAAGAAATATTGATGATGACACTGTTGTGAAAAAAAATGTAAAAGGCTTCAGGCCATGTTAGTGGAGGACCTGATCTGACATAAATTATTGCATGGCGTAGCATACTAGGAATGAGAATATATGATTCATGTTACCCTCTCATATCCATGTATGGTTATGCAAATTTATTAAATGGAATAAATTTTTCTAATGGAAAACACATTTATCAATTCTTGCATTTTGATTAATCCCATTCATAATCCTTCATTTGTTATCATTTTTACTTGAGCAGATTGATGGTTTGAGTAGTGCCATCCTGATCATATCAAAGGATCTCTTACCGTTGGAAGCCCGTGAAAATACTTTGAAAAAGGTTTCTGAAGTTCTTTCCAGATTTCCTGAAGGAATTCCTCTATTGGATCCTAAAGACGACATGAAGGTAGATTACGCTGAATCTGCTTTATGATCTACCCTTCTTTTTTATTGACTTCCAAATATCACAAGTACTTCATTGATACTATATGATTACAACTACTTCATTTGTACTGTATTTGTCCTCTGCAGGTGCAAAATAAAGGTTATAATAAAATTGTTCGGCGGATTGAGGCTCTGGAGGGATTGTTTGATAAGCATGAAGTTGCAAAATCTCCACTCATTGAACAACAACTCAAGGTCTTACACACGAAGAAAGAATTGAAAGCAAAGATCAAGTTGATCAGGAAAAATATGCGTTCTTCAACAGCTTTGGCTTTTAAAGATGAACTCAAGGCACGGAAGCGTGTACTTCGGAGGCTTGGGTAAGATTACTTATATACATTTCACACCTTCTACCGTAAGTGGTGAATCAGATATGCTGTATTTCACTTGGGCTGCGCTACTAATTTCTGTCCTTAGTGACGAACCATTGAGTATGTTTCACATAACTGTGTTCTAATATGAAGGGAAAGTACCTTCCTGCTGGTAATCTAGGCCTGTGTCTCTTATTTAATAGTTATACCTGTTATTGCTCGTTAATAAACGTTATGTTCTTGAAAATTACCTAATAAAATTTATGTGCATTATTTTCCGTTACAACTTCGTTTTGTTAGTTTTTTTTTTTATTTAGGTCCGTCTTTCAATGGTTTTGAAGTAATAACTTCATAACAACCATTTTACGTTTAACCTCTATTCAAACTTTGATATGGATTTTCTCATCTTCAGGTCAATCAGACAAGTTCTAATAAAAAATTCCTGCTTAGCTTCTCCATGATGTGGCATCTTAAAATTATGTGGTAATCTTGCAGATATGTTACAAGGGATGACGTGGTGGAATTGAAGGGGAAGGTTGCTTGTGAGATCACCAGTGCCGATGAACTAACACTGACAGAACTCATGTTTAATGGAGTCTTGAAGGATATAACTGTCGAAGAGATGATATCTTTGCTGTCATGTTTCGTCTGGCAGGAAAAGCTTCAAGATGCCCAGAAACCAAGGGAAGGTCTTGATTTGCTCTTTAGTCAATTGCAAGAGACAGCAAGGAAAGTTGGCAAAGTCCAGCTTGAGAGTAATGTATGCGCAATCATTTTCTCCTTTTACTTTTCATTTTGAAATCATCATTTCGAATGGCATGAGAAATATACAAAATTTGGAAGATTTTCATATTTATTATACGAAGTAGAAGTCGTATTCAAGATCCAGCGATATTGTGTGAATGTGTAAGATCAAAAAGGTCATATGGTAATACTGTGAAGCTAGATTGCATGTACATAAGCTGTACACAAATCTATAAGCCTAGACTGACCAACCAAATTAGCTCAAAGTGAGTTCTTATTGGGGTTGAACTTGATTCCTAAGCAGTTTCTAACTAGGAAGGACCTGAGCAGCCCAAAATACCCCTATAAACCCTAGAGGGCCATTTGGAAAACCAATGTCTGCTTGCTTAGGCCAGCCGACTGGCGGTGTGGGCCACAAGGATGCTCCTTCATCAAAAGATATGTGCAGTAAAGTTCCAAAAGCAAAAAAGGAATCAGCTGGTGCTTATGTAGCTACATTTTTAAGTTTTCCACTTGCATCAGTTTTCGTGGCAAGTTATTCGCTTTAAATTTATAGTGTGTTTGTGAAATGAATTTTGATAAAATCTTGTTTCATGAAACAGGTTCCAATTGATGTCGAAAGATTCATAAATTCCTTTAGATCTGATATTATGGAAGTTGTATATGCATGGGCCAAAGGATCCAAATTCTACGAGATAATGGAAATGACTTCGGTTTTCGAGGGTAGTTTGATCAGGGCTATCAGAAGACTGGAGGAAGTTCTGCAACAACTTATAGAGGCAGCGAAGTCTATTGGAGAAACCCAACTTGAATCCAAGTTCGAAGAAGCTGTTTCCAAAATTAAAAGGGATATTGTCTTTGCTGCATCTCTATATTTATAGGTATCTCAGAAACAATGATCCTGCTTCATAATATCCCTCTTGAAGATCATAAGAGAAGAACGATCCCAAGACTGTAACATGCTTGCTATTTTCTTTCGGTGCAAGTTATATACCAGAGCATAAATCATTGAAGATGCATTGTCGATCAAATTTGGGTCCTGAAAGGAACAGTTGGTTTCAGCATTATACAGCCGGAGTGAGAAAAATATCATGAGGTATAGTTTCATACCGGGCGTGCAGGTTATACCATGAAGATGGATATCTGCTGGATTATGTTATTTTGTTCTACCATTATTTGAGTTTCCTTCCAAGAGTTGGATGATTTTACTTAACATTGGTACATATTTGATCTTATATTAAAATTTTGAACTCTTAATTTAAGTTGTATTCTTTTTCTTTTTTCTTTTCATTATCTTATATTTATTACTCAACCTAACATTTAGGTAAACTTTTATCGAATTAGTGTCAACAAGGAACATGGTTGTGCTAGATTTGATTAGATGTTGTGGGATATTAAAGAAGAAAGCTTTCTGCGAAGGGGTCCAACGGAAGAAAGAACCAACTCCAAAATATTAGATCTTTTATAACGGGATCTTTATCACACCTCTTTGTCGTTGCAGAATAAAAAAAACTTCGGTTAATTTTGGAACTGTATTTCATTTTCCAATTTTACTTGTACTGCTTGGGTTTGTGACCAATACAAGTGGAAGACGGGTCAGATGATACCTCGTCAGATTATTGTGTAGGGAATAAGGTAAATTATAGAAAAGAATGAACGAAAAATGTAGTGGAATAATTGTATTCGAAATCCATTTTTGAATTGTTAAAAGGATCCTATGTTATGCTATCCAATTCTCGACAATGAATTGACTTGATAGCTGAGATGTTGTTATTCACGATATTGATCCGATTAAATATCAAATATCATCAAGATTCAAATCATTTCATTGAATTTACAGAAGATTTATCATCCTACCGAGTTATGGGGCGTCACCCGGGGGGATGGAAAATGAAAGAAAAAACAAAGAAATGAAGGGAATGGGATTGTGTTTGTAATTGATCTGTCCGCACTCGCATATCTAGCTATCCACATATCTCCTATCCCAGTTCTACTACGGACGTTCCCACTGGCGTGCATCCAACATGAATTGGACCTACAAATTTGTCAATTATGAGTTAGGCGCTTTAACCATTCAGCCATGGATGGCAAAAACACTAGGTAGCAGTGTGCGCAGCAGCACATCCTAGCGATGCTTGAACAGAGCCTGTTAGTAGGGTTCTCTCTCTCCCATTGTCTTGCCATACATCTCTTTTCACCACATAATATCTTTCAATACTGGTAACAATATGCAAATCAACAAATTCCATCTAAACAAAACAATACATAACAAGAAAAGCATAAGATCTAACCTAATAACAATGCAAATTAAAATCCTTTATTCCTTCCTCCATGGGAGAAAAAAAACACATCCCTAGGGCACACAAGTTGTTCCCTTGAGCAATTGAAAATGACCTTGTGACCCTTATATCTTTATTACTTGTACAAACCCTATCGTTAACTTAAAATAAGCAAAACAAAAAAACTATGTTGCTCAAACACACAATAAATTCATCTAAATATAAATTTGCTCAAGTATTACTTAATGTTGCAACAAAAACAAAGAGTATTACTTAATGTTGACGAGACGACTTCGATAGAGATACGGGTACCCTATAAATCCATTGCATTATCATTTCTCCATTTCCATAATGCTATATACAGACATTCAGTCTCTCTCCTAGGTCATCCAGTCTCCCTCACCTGCAACAACACCAAGAATACGATATCAGATGGAATATTCTATGTTCGAAACAGGTTTATCCCGAGTTTGAACGTGCTACTGACTTCATCTTAGGGGTGGGTTTGTGGTCTGTCTGCATGACTGCATTACCTGGGATTATAAACCGAACCCATCAGTTGAAAGTAGGATGAAATTATAGGTCTTGTTGAACATCTTGGGTTCAAGTATTCATGTGTTGGAGTATCTTAGACGAAAAAAGTAATTATATAATTACGGGTACAAGATTATTTGTACTATCGTATATAGATAGATACACAATGAGATGAAACAGCGAAGATAAATTAAAGAATTGAACATTGACACTTGCGTTGTTGGAAACAAGCTCGCCTAGGAAGTTTATGATACTAGATAAGTTTCTAGCTCTTCACCTATAACGGTATTGTTCCTTGATTATCCATGTATGAATTAAAAAAGAAAAAAAGTTTCAAGTTGAGATGATAAAGAAGTAAAATAAAAACCTTACCTCTATAGGAAGAATCAAATCAATCACTGCCAAACTCCTCGAAATTCAATCCTTCGGATATGGTATCTAATATCTTAGCATCATCTGCAAGTAAGAAAAAGACGTTAATCTGCAAATAATTGTTGCTTCGAAGTCAAATTATCAATTTGTAAAAACCTCACCTTGACAATTTCTTCCGGGAGAATTCAGGAAGTCATCAGCATCTGGAAGAAAGGGAGATCTAGAGTAACTCTCCATGATATCTAGACAGATAAGGAGAAGATAACACATTGATTAGTCCTGGACATCAATAGCACAGATTAAAAAAAAAAGGAACCAAGCTCACCGGTACTCTGGGAGAAATCCGCAGTTAAATCTGAAAGACTGAAATTACGAGGAATCTGCCCCAAGAAACCAAATGAAGAGGCTTCTGTATCCACGAGTGGCGGATTTAGGGGTTGTGAGTTTGATCCGACACTGCTAAATGATTCTCCAATTGTTGAACGTGTGTCCAGGATATTTCCATTGAGACCAAAAGTAAAAGGGGAACTATTTGAATAACCAGTTTCTGATTTGATGACAATCTGATTTAGCCCATGTGGCATGCTCATATGTGAGTTCTGAGCTAGGAGCATGTTGGTTGAGATACCCATCCTCCCATTATGAGCTGAGGATTCATCAGAAGATTGCAAGCTACCATGAACTGATGGCCTACCGTTTACTGCCATATTTGAAGGGCCCATAAGATGATTCACGTTCTCGGACCTTGAAGGTTGCATTCTTTGCTCACTCATAAAACTTCCAGCCTGGTGTACTGGCAGGAGAGAAAGAGTTCAGCTGGCAACTTAAGGGGAAAAACAAGTTTAAGTCACTAAAGTTTTAGAAAATAGATTAAATCAATACGAATTCTTGCAAACCAATGGATATCCGAAAGTTGCAGATATTTGAGGAAAAACATATCTATATAAAGTTCTTGCGAGTAAGATAAGGAGACATCAAGGTAAACCCTAGTCATACATGATGGTGGATTAGATCCGTTAGACATAGGGACAGAACCAACTCCAACAGGACAAGTATTCCGCATGAGCTCAGCCTGTTCCCCAAGCAATTTGTTGAAGATCATTATCTGGTTTTTGACCGTCAATCTGACATGGTACGCCTTGAAAAATTCCCGATTCTCTTCTTCAAGCTTTTGCCAAACTGAAAACTCAGCAAGGAGCCAAATCAATTGAGTAGTAAGATATAGTATCTTACTGTTAAATAAGATAGAGAAATCCATCCATTCTAACAAACGGAGGAACTTTCGAACTACGAGACCCATCAAGAAATTTTTTCTAGTTCTTATGATTGAAATATGTCAGCCGAAATGATCATTGATTTCCAATGAAATATTTACATTTCACAGTTTTTTTAAGCAATTTCATTCTGAACCAAAAATTTTAGTTCTTCCTGAAATATGTTAGCCGAAATAAACATTTAAGGTCCTAATCAGATTCACACACATATAAGGATGACTATTAAAATACGTTCTAACAGCACTGTCACGACTCACGACCTCCACGAGATGACGAGACCAAGCCAAAAGTGAGACGATCAAGTCGAACAAGCAAAGTTCTGAATTCATATATAAAACCAACTGGTTTGTGTGTTAAATGATACAAAAGTAGATAAGTACATGCTTACCAAGTTCAGTGAAACCAGGTTCTATTTTTGCATGAGCCAAAAGAGTCTCCACAACTTCTTTCTGATTCATGTACAGTTGAAGACATCTCTCTATGAGATTTTGCACCTGACTTGAAATAACGATGTAAGAAACATAAAAACTAAATAGAACATAAGGCAAAACCAAAAAAGAGAATTGCAAACCGTGCAGATTCCCCGTGCAACTTCTAGATATTGAAAGTGATATAGTATTCTAAATTTGGTATACCGAAATCTTCAACATTAACTCGCCAACTTTTTGTTAAATCTATAAGATTAACTGGTTTAGTGATTAACTAAATTGGTTTAGTTAACTAGCTAAAAAGGTTAAGATTTTAAGTTTTATGGAGATAGAGTTATTTGAGAGAAAATGCATCTACTGTATTAGTATATGCATCATCTACAACAAATTGTCCAAGAAAAAAGTACAATGTACGGGGAATTAATATAGAGTGCTGAAAAGTTATAACCTAGCATATTGCATAGCGGAAATAGAAGGGTTATCGAGCCATCAATTATCGCGCACTGGTTCACGTTACATGTACCGGATCACTTTACGACCCAAGTACCATTTGGCAAGACACTATGAAGAATGGGTTGTATTTTATAAAATGGATGCCCACTCAGAAAAATATCAGAGGAATCAATTAGCCACCGGCTCTTCGCATGCAAGCACATATCTAAGGTCTGGAGGAATCTTGTGTCTCTTTTAAACTAACCATGGACTCGTAGGTTACTATCACGAAGTATCCCATTGGTCACCATTAAACCCATCAACAAAATTATGTGGAAACTAACCTTTTTTCTAATATCCCATACAAAGTATGAAAATAGAAGAACAAAAGATTCTTTGAAGGGCAAATGATGTTAGAAGAAGATATCATCATCAAAATCAAGAGAAACATATCTTTATGGGCATCTCGTTTAGAACTAATCGCTTTTATTTTTAAGTCTTGATGACAATTTGGATATCCGGAAGATATAAATCACGTATATGTAGGTTCTAAGTATAGACTCTCACGTCTGTGTGATGGTATGCGAGCATTGACAAACGTAATTTGGGGGTACGCCTACTTATGTCTTGCTTTATCTAAAAAGGTCATGATTGTACAATAGAAAAGAGACCCGTTTTTACGCACACACACGCAGATATATATAGGAAATATTTAAGCGCGAAAGAAGTGGATCTTAGGTGCAAGAATCATCGTGTAACTCCACAGTTGGAAATATATTATTATAAGAAGTACCAAACTCAAAACTTCCTCACCAATTGTATATCTTCACGCGAGACCCTTCTGACCTCTCCGCTCGACATTTTTTTAGTTCCTTGATTGAATTCAACAGTTGATGACGTATTGTGATAACTGAGTTATAACTGAAACAGAACAAACTCTGAAACAAATTCTAGGGCAAAAAGAACGTTACTTGAAGTGAAGTTTCCGATACATTATCATGGCAAGGAACATCTACAAAAAAAAATGGACATGGTAAGGCAAATAACTTATAAAACCTTAGACCAAAATCTAAGGTTATCAAGGTTTACAAATACACTAACTACATAAGCTCGATTATTAGGGCATCATGAAAAAAAAAAACATAAGAAAAACTCAAACATTAGGGGGCATTTATCCAAAAGCATAAGAGGAAGATCATCACTATCAAATCCACCAAAACCTATTAACTTCCTTAGTTTATTAAAACTAATAAATTTCGAAACTTGGAATCTAAATCAAAAGAAATCATAGCTGACAAAAACTAAAAAAGCATATTTTCTAAGGAAATTCAAAAGTGAGATCAAGGACCAAGTGAATCCCTAATTGGAAAAACAGCTGAAATCTATTTACAAACTATCCTAAAACCCTAATATGAAGGGGATCAAACAAAATTGCAAGACAAAAAGAATTCCAACCATTACCCAAACAATTGAAACTTTTAAGCAGATCATAATAAAAATCAAAAAAAGTTAGTATGATAAATTCATTTGATGTAAATTCTTGTAGTCTCTTACCTTTTGGAAGTAAGGGGAGATTCACGTTTTGTTAAATTAAAAATTAAAATGGAGAAGAAGAATATAGAGAGAGAAAGAGAAATGAAGATAGAGAATATTTTAAAAAAGGTAACTAATTTTTATGAGGGTGGTTGAGCAAATGGTCCAAAATTGAGGATTGGTTAATAAGGTCCAAGGTCAGAAGTAAATTAGAGACAAGTCCAAAAAGTAAGGTTTGGTTAGTGTAGAATCCATGATTATTGAGATGGAGCTTATAATGACTTTTGTAACACGGATAATGTTGACGTGAACTCCAAAAGTTTGTAAGTCCTAGATGCTAAATATCATTTGATTTATATTTGGTTACACTAAAGGTATGAAAAATAGAAGTGAAAATAACGAGCTTAGAGGTTCAAATTTGATAGACAAATAAATAATTCTCTCAGTGATAAACTCATATAACTTAATTGCTGAAGGGATTTGAATTATTCCTGCACAGTCGCCACATAATAATTGTTCATGATTGAAATACATGAGGTCCTTTCTATTGCATTTGTTTGTCCGTGTTTAGTCTATTCATATTTGTGATATGAAAATTCTCAACGTGTCAATTTACATATCTCCCCCATCGCTATCAACATAACTTTTTTCTGGTTTTACTCCAATGTCTCAATTTTGTTTCCTTTTTATTATTGTCTTCATAATGAGGTACATAATAAAGAGAAGTTACAAAATATATATAGAAATAATGGATAAGAATCACAAGATAAATGCTGAAGAACTTTATCACGAAATTTACACGCCAAGAGAAACTAGGTGACCACCCACTAACAGTGTGTGAATTTAAAGTAAATGAAATGGGTATGTTGTAAAAGTTTAAGTTTCATATTAGTGAAACAATAAGATTTAAACTCTATTTTATGTAATAAAGATACACATACACTACCATCATATATTGACTCCATTGTAAACTCATTCTATTGAATACATATAACATAATACAACTGTGATACTATGCTCGGCCACTCTTCTGAGTAAATTCCGCCCGGGTGGTGGACGGGCTAGAGTTAGAGAGAGAAGGTTTACCTCATTCGGTCGGGATTCACCCGGAAGAGTGTCCGGGCATAGCAATATTTCAGCACATAATATTAGATGCACTATAATTTTGGTCTAAACAATCTAGTTGTTCACTGACAAATATGTGATTGACAGTTTTTACTTTTTGTTTCTCAAAATTAGGCGTTTGTGCATAGAAAACTGATAACAAATGTCATTGTTTCAATCGCAAATAATTTTGCATACTAGATTTACCAAAATGTGTTGATTGACCTGAAATATAATATATGATATTGACTCGCATGTCCACCTGATATTAACACATCAATATTATGACATCTTTTGTGTTTCCACTCCAGAGATGCAATATTTCACACCTTCACATGATTTTTTTATCACCGACCTAACTTTTCCGACTGATTTATTTTATTTTCTACAGTTAGACCAACTTCAAAATAAAGATATCTTCTGGACTATAGCCTCATTGTGGCATTTTATAAGAGTACCATGTCATAGTGCATGTGGCTTACAAAGAAATTTGACCTTCTTTTTCCTCCTCCCACTAGTGAGCTAGCTGCCCACCCACAAAATAAATCCAATTATAAAATGGCCAAGGACCACCCCACTTATCCATGTCAATATGATGGTAACCTAAGTTTTTTTTGGATGAGAAATGGTAACATAAGTTGGTTAGAACTAATAAGAATTTGGTTATTTCAAAAAAAAAAAAATAATAATAAGAATTTGGTTGGCTATAGAGTTACTTGGTATAATTGGTACGACTGGGTCGGTACCTATGGGCACAAATGTACACATGAAGTTTTATTCAAGTGGCAGTATATCCACTTCCAAAATCGAAAGATCACATGATTGATATTTAGCTGTGGGAGAAATCTTTCACTGATTTGTGGTAATCGTTCATTTAGCATTTTGTCAAGAATCTTGTCAAAGATTCTTTGAACGTTTAGCATTTTGTCAAGAATCTTGTCAAAGATTCTTTGTACATTTAGCATTTCCCAAAGTATGATACTCTCTCTGTCACATTTTGTTGAATTTTTTGAAAATTAACTTATTAAAGAAACTTTATTTATTATTGAGAGGTAAAAGTCTTTTAAAAAATATACTCAATTTAATTTAGAATAATTCACTAAATATAACATTGCCAGAAGTGTATAACTAATTAAAACTTTTTAGAACATTTCCAATGTAACACTTAAATTGAAAAACTCAAAGTGTCACCTAGGAGTTTTCGAGTATTTTGTAAAAAAGACTCTCTCTACTGCAACACTCAATTTGAATCTCAAAATGATGTGACATTAATTGAGATATCTCAAGAAGGAAAGAACTCGATTTTTTGAGATTTTTTTAAGATCTCAATTGACCACTCAATATTAAAAGCAAATCTACCCATCTAGGAAATGACACCTACATTATTTTAAGTTTTTAGAGTGTTGGATTTGAGATGTCTTTTGAATTGAAGATCTTACTCTAAAAATTTAAAAATAACTTCTGTGGCATTTTCTAGATAAATAGATTTGCTTTTAATATTGAATGACCAATTGACATCCTAGAAAGAAATCTAAAATATTTAGTTTCTTCTTGAGATATCTCAACATTAAATGATGTCACATCATTTTGAGATCCAAATTGAGTTTTGCATTAGAGAGGGTTTTTTACAAAAAAACTAAAAACTCCAAAAATTCCAGGTGAAGCTTTGAGTTTTTTCAATTTGAGTGTTGCACTAGAGATGCTCTAAAAAAAGGAAACACAATTGAGCTTGACACATAAAACAAATTAAATTATGTTTAAGTTTTGCGTTGGAAATGCTCTTATAGACTAAAGAGTAGTTTAGAAAGCGTCATCATGCTAATAATTAAATGAATGTTAGAAAAGAGTATACAAAATGAGAGAGAGTAATAAATTAGTCGGAAAGACAAATTCCATTATTACAATAATCTATAAAGTGATTTGATGTATGATATTATAGAAAATGACTTTCTTTACATATGAAAAAACCCACTATGCTTTTACCTATTAAAATGTTATTGAAAGAAACATGAAGGAAAATCTGTGAGAGAAACATATTAAGATAGAAATATATGCTACCAATTTTAGAAAGATCAAAATTTTGAAAGAGAGAGAGAAAGAGATTTCCAGTCATTATTTCTTTTGATACTAAAATCTGTTGCATTAATGGCATTCATTTGTCCTGTAAGTCTGTTTCATCATAAATTAGTTTGTAGCCTCAATCAAGGATTTCTCTCAATGTCAGTAAAACATGTGTTTAACTAATGTAACCGAATTACAAAGTTATAGAGTTTATGGTTTAGGGTTTTTCAGAGTTCTCCGAGGACCTGATACCTCCACTATTCGTCTTTCTTGATGGATTTGGAATCGTCGTTGCTATTACTCGACTCTCCATCTTTGGTAGCATCAGTAGCAGTCTTCGACTCGTCAAACTCCAATAGTTACATTTCGGGTAAATGAATAATACAATATCAGATCATGGAACAGATAAATAGATGAAGCTATAGCATTTAAGGCTATGAACAGAATACTACAATTTTCGACTAAATCAGAATTTAAAATAACTAAAATTGTAAGAAAGAATAGAAATCAAACACAAAAGAAAAACTCAACTACTAAAATGGGGTTTAGGATGAAGAACGAACCGGTTTTACTTCCCCATTCCATATGCAATGAACTGCTACTGATCCGACCACAGCTGGTACTATGCAGAGAAGTGCAGGCTGAAAATCGCACGAGAGAAAAAAAAAAAAAGATTAGATTAGCGACTAAATTCACACTGACACGAGAAATTGTTTTTGAATTATTGTTTATCTGGATTGCGAATTAGATTTGATCAGTTCAATCGTCTATAGACAACAGTTTAAAAGTTACCTGTGCAGCTTGGGACCAATTCATCACAACAATAGTAAGTACTAGTCCAAGAGTGTATATCCGAAAAATGCGCTTCTGAAATATCCGTTGTTTTCCCCCCTGGAAACATCAAATCGAAGTGCTAATGCAACAAAAATGCCTAAAACAACAAGAACAAAACTTCAGTCAGATGTTGCAGTTGGTAGGAGTTTAACAACACATTTATGACTAGCAACGCAAGAACAGGCTCAATGTCATGAAGAATTGTTCAACCTAACAAATACTCTCAAAACACGCTTAATAGTAGTAGCCTATCTATTAAAGAATATATGTAACTCTTTACCGGGGATCACAATATCGCCAAATCCAAGCACGGAATACGGTCTTGTAGCATCTGCTATTGGGAATAAAAGCTGCAAATAAGAGCATTTCCAGTGCAAAACTCAAAAAATTTGCAGTCTTTGCTCACCCATAAAATTTGCAGCCTGGTGTACTGCAGGAAAAAAAGAATTCAGCTGACAACTTAAGGGGAGAAATAGATTAAATCCATACGAATTCTTGCAAAGCAATGGCTATCCGAAAGTTGAAGATATTTGAAGAAAAACGTAACCACATAAAGTTGGAAATGTATTATTATAAGAAGTACAAACTCAAAACTTCCTCACCAACTGTATATCTTCACGCGAGAACCTTCCGACCTCTCCATTCGACATTTTTTTTAGTTCCTTGATTAAATTCAAAAGTTGATGACGTATTGTGATACCTGAAACAGAACAAACTCCGAAACAAATTTTAGGGCAAAAAGGACGTTACTTGATGTGAAGTTTCCGATACATTATCATGGGAAGGAACATCTACAAAAATATGGAAAAGTGGACATGGTAAGGCAAATAACTTATAAAATCTAAGGGGTTATCAAGGTTTACAAATACACTAACTGTTGGAAAATTACTTATGTAATAAATAATTTTTAATATGACTGAAATTATATGCAATGGTTACTTGTGAAAAGACACAAGTTATGGGTAGACACAGCCTAATGGAGAGGCATCTTGTGAATTTGTAGAGTCACCACTAACTCTATAAATACACCATTTGATTTCTCTTTTATATAAGTTCTTTGGACAGCTTTTAGTTATAAATTTAAAGACAATAGTTGAGTCATCTAGAGTCGTCTTTGAGAGCATTAACTGGATAGTTCGATGGAGCATATAGAATTGTAGTGCTTCTTTCTATATGACGTGATAGTTGTATCTTGAGAGACAAATGTCCGTAGACTGTTAGCACCGTTGCGGGGACATGATTGTCTTAAGGAAAGAATGACCACTTGCCTCGATCAAACAAGATAAGTTTTTCGCTTTTATATTTATATATTTTGATATGGTTATATTATTAGACTGTCAAGAATGGAACCGTAGGCCCCGAAGCCAACACTAACTACATAAGCTCAATCATTAGGGCATCATTTAAAAAACAGGTAAGCATAAGAAAAACTCAAACATAAGAGGAAGATCATCACTATCACATCCGCCAAAACCTAATAACTTCCTTAGTTTATTGAACCAAAATCACATAAACAATAAATTTGGAAACTTGGAATCTAAATCAAAAGAAATCATAGCTAACAACCATGGAGAATTGGGTTATTTTCCAAATGGCCCCCATCTTTGTGACCAGCTTCCTGTTTGGCCCCCTACTTTAATAATAATTCCTGTATGACCCCCTTTTTTCGATATCTTTAACTTTCCGTTACTCTCTCTCCTCCATCTCATTTTCTCTCTCTGCCACATCATCGTCTTCACCGGCAGGGGTCGCTGGCCGGCCAAATTTCCGGCCGTCGACCTTCAAATTTTTTTTTTCTCTCTCTCTAATTTTTTTTTTCATTCCTCTCTCTCTCTCCAGAACAAATCTAGACGATGATGTGGCGTGTTGAAATGATGTGGCAGAGAGAGAAAATGAGATGGAGGAGAGAGAGTAACGAAAAGTTAAAAATAACGGAAAAAGGAGGTCACACGGGAATTATTGCTAAAGTAGGACGCCAGGCAGGAAAGAAGCTGGTCACAAAGTTGGGGGCCATCTGGGAAATAACCCAACTAAAAGAAATTCACTAGTGAGACCAAGGACCCAGTGAATCCCTAATTGCCAAAACACAGGAAATCTATCTACAAACTATCATAAAACCCTAATTTTAGTTTTTTTAGGAAGGGGATCAAACTAACATCAGAAGACAATGAATTCCAACCATCAGCCAAAAAACTGAAACTTTTGTCCGATCATAATAAAAATCGAAACAAGTATGATAGTAAATTAGAGACAAGTCCAAAAAGTAAGGTTTGGTTAGTGTGGAATCCATGATTATTGAGATAGATAGTGTATATTGACTTTTCTAAAAATGTGGAGTTTGAATTAGACCCTAATTAATATCCTCTCTTCTCTTTTCTCTTTCCATTTGAAGTTTCTCCATGTTTATTTAATTTTATTTGATTCATATTTGGATCCATAGAATAGGAAGAAGAATAGTATTGAAAATAGTTAGGTTGGAGTTTCAAATTCATTAGATAAACCATTGAATTTGTTTCCCCCACTTTAGTCTCTCCATCTTTGTCATATGAAAATTCTCACCATGAATTGAACAAAACAAAATATATTATAACCCAACCTTGCCATAAACTTTACAAACTTGTTAGTTTATGTATCTCCTCTTTCATTATCAACATAGTTATATTCTGGTTTTACTCC
>BEHA01000445.1:428799-445230 GCA_002897215.1 Eschscholzia californica subsp. californica
AAAGAGTATACAAAAGGAGAGAGAGAGAGATTTGATGTATGATATTATAGAAAATGACTTTCTTTACATATGAAAAAACCCACTATGCATTTACCTATTAAAATGTTATTGAAAGAAACATGAGGGAAAATCTATGAGAGAAACATATTAAGATAGAAATATATATATGCTACCAATTTTAGAAAGTTCAAAATTTTGAAAGAGAGAGAGAGATTTCCAGTCATTATTTCTTTTGATACTAAAATCTGTTGAATTTAATGGCATTCATTTGTCCCGTAAGTCTGTTTCATCATAAATTAGTTTGTAGCCTCAATCAAGGATTTCTCTCAATGTCAAAAGTAAAACATGTGTTTAACTAATGTAACCGAATTACAAAGTTATAGAGTTTATGGTTTAGGGTTTTTCAGAGTTCTCCGAGGACCTGATACCTCCACTATTCGTCTTTCTTGATGGATTTGGAATCGTCGCTGCTATTACTCGACTCTCCATCTTTGGTAGCATCAGTAGCAGTCTTCGACTCGTCAAACTCCAATAGTTACATTTCGGGTAAATGAATAATACAATATCAGATCATGGAACACATACATAGATGAAGATATAACCTATAAGGTTATGAACAGAATACCAAAATTTTCGAGTAAATCAGAATTTTAAATAACTAAAATTGTAAGAAAGAATAGAAATCAAACACAAAAGAAAAACTCAACTACTAAAATGGGGTTTAGGATGAAGAACGAACCGGTTATACTTCCCCATTCCATATGCAATGAACTGCTACTGATCCGATGACAGCTGGTACTATGCAGAGAAGTGCGGGCTGAAAATCGCACGAGAGAGAAAAAAAAAAGATTTGATTAGCGACTAAATTCACACTGACACGAGAAATTGTTTTTGAATTATTGTTTATCTGGATTGCGAATTAGATTTGATCAGTTCAATCGTCTATAGACAACAGTTTAAAAGTTACCTGTGCAGCTTGGGACCAATTCATCACAACAATAGTAAGTACTAGTCCAAGAGTGTATATCCGAAAAATGCGCTTCTGAAATATCCGTTGTTTTTCCCCCTGGAAACATCAAATCGAAGTGCTAATGCAACAAAAATGCCTAAAACAACAAGAACAAAACTTCAGTCAGATGTTGCAGTTGGTAGGAGTTGAACAATAAATTTATGACATGAAACCAGCCGAGCCATCAGGTATTCAAGTTATATGCAAGGATGTATTTGTTCATCTCAAAGATTGTAAACCTCCAGAAGCTTCCACCAGTGCTTTTATAATAATCAAGACATCTGAATGAGGAGAGTAAGGTGTTTCTAGGAAATTATGGTGTAGAAATCGTAGTAGCGACGCAAGAACAGGCTCAATCTCATGAAGAATTGTTCAACCTAACAAATACTCTCAAAGCACGCTTAATAGTAGCAGCCTATCTATTAAAGAATATATGTAACTCTTTACCGGGGATCACAATATCGCAAAATCCAAGCACGGAATACGGTCTTGTAGCATCTGCTATTGGGAATAAAAGCTGCAAATAAGAGCATTTCCAGTGCAAAACTCAAAAAATTTGCAGCCTGGTGTACTGCAGGAAAAAAAGAATTCAGCTGGCAACTTAAGGGGAAAAATGAGTTTAAGTCAAGGTAAAACCATACGAATTCTTGCAAACCAATGGATATCCGAAAGTTGCAGATATTTGAAGAAAAACATAACTACATAAAGTTCGTGCGAGTAAGATAAGGAGACATCAAGGTAAAACCTATTCATACATGACGGTGGATTAGATCGTTAGACATAGGGATGGAACCAAGTCCAATAGGACAAGTATCCCGCACGCTCTGCCTGTTCCCCAAGCAACTTGTTGAAGATCATTATCTGGTTTTTGACCGCCAATCTGGCATGGTAACGCCTTGAAAAAATCTCGATTCTCATCTTCAAGCTTTTGCCAAACTGAAAACTCAGCAAGGGGTCAAAGCAAGTAAGTAGTAAGATATCGTATCTTACTGTTACATAAGATAGAGAACTGATCCATTCGAACAGAGTGAATTTTTGAACTCAGCAAGGGGTCAAAGCAAGTAAGTAGTAATGCATCAGATACAATTAGCCACCGGTAAAATATCAGAGAGATCAATTAGCCACGGCTCTTTACGTGCAAGCACATATCTTAGGTCAGGAGGAATCTTGTGTCTCTTTTAAACTAGTCATGGTTACCCATGGACTCGAAGGTTTCTACCACGAAGTGCCCACTTGTCACCATCAAACCCGTCAACAAAATTATGTAGGAACTAATGGACTTGAAGGTGTCTACCATGAAGTGTCGCATCGGTTACCGTCAAACCCATCAACAAAATTATGTGTGAACTAACCTTTATTTTGATAACCCACAAGACGTATGAAAAATAAAACAACAAAAGATTCTTTGAAAGGAAAATAACATTAGAAGAAGATATTATCATCGAAATCAACAGAAACATATCTTTATGGGCATCTCATTTGGAATACCTAATGGCTTTTATTTCTAGGTCTTCATGACAATTTGAATATCCAGAGGATATAAATCAGGTATATGTAGGTTTTATGTATAGACTCTCACGTCCGTGTGATGGTATGCGAGCATTGACAAACATCTAACAATTTGGGGTACGCCTACTTAGGTCTTGCTTTATCTAAAAAGGTCATGATTGTACAATACAAAAGAGACCCGTTTTACGCGCGCACACACACACACATATATATATAGGAAATATTTAATCGCAAAAGAAGTGGATCTTAGGTGCAAGAATCGTCTTGTGTAACTTCACAGTTGGAAATGTATTATTATAAGAAGTACCAAACTCTAAACTTCCTCACCAACTGTATATCTTCACGCGAGAACCTTCCGACCTCTCCATTCGACATTTTTTTTAGTTCCTTGATTAAATTCAACAGTTGATGACGTATTGTGATAAGTTGATAACTGAAACAGAACAAACTCCGAAACAAATTTTAGGACAAAAAGGACGTTACTTGATGTGAAGTTTCCGATACATTATCATGGGAAGGAACATCTACAAAAATATGGAAAAGTGGACATGGTAAGGCAAATAACTTATAAAATCTAAGGGGTTATCAAGGTTTACAAATACACTAACTACATAAGCTCAATCATTAGGGCATCATTTAAAAACAGGTAAGCATAAGAAAAACTCAAACATAAGAGGAAGATCATCACTATCAAATCCGCCAAAACCTAATAACTTCCTTAGTTTATTGAACCAAAATCACATAAACAATAAATTTGGAAACTTGGATCTAAATCAAAAGAAATCATAGCTAACAACCATGGAGAATTGGGTTATTCCCCAAATGGCCCCTATCTTTGTGATCAGCTTCCTGCTTGGCCCCCTACTTTAACAATAACTCCTGTATGACCCCTTTGTCCGATATCTTTAACTTTCCGTTACTCTCTCTCCTCCATCTCATTTTCTCTCTCTGCCACATCATCGTCTTCACCGGCAGGGTCGCCGGCCGGCCAAATTTCCGACCGGCGACCTTCAAATTTTATTTTTTTCTCTCTCTCTAATTTTTTTTTCATTCCTCTCTCTCTCTCCAGAACAAATCTAGACAGAGAGGATTCATCACGAACAGAGGTATGTTCGTGATGAATCTGTTCAAGAGAGAGAGGAATTAAACAAAATATATTTTTTTTAGAGAGAAGAATGAAAAAAATATTTTTTTTAGAGAGAGAGAATGAGATGGAGGAGAGAGAGTAACGGAAAATTAAAAATAACGGAAAAAGGGGGTCACACGGGAATTATTGCTAAAGTAGGGGGCCAGGCAGGAAAGAAGCTGGTCACAAAGTTGGGGGCCGTTTGGGAAATAATCCAACTAAAAAAGATACTTTCTAAGGAAATTCACTAGTGAGACCAAGGACCCAGTGAATCCCTAATTGCCAAAACACAGGAAATCTATCTACAAACTATCATAAAACCCTAATTTTAGTTTTTTTAGGAAGGGGATCAAACTAACATAATAAAAATCGAAACATGTATGATAGTAAATTAGAGACAAGTCCAAAAAGTAAGGTTTGGTTAGTGTGGAATCCATGATTATTGAGATAGATAGTGTATAATGACTTTTCTAAAAATGTGGAGTTTGAATTAGACTGTAATTAATATCCTCTCTTCTCTTTTCTCTTTCCATTTGAAGTTTCTCTATGTTTGTTTAATTTTATTTGATTCATATTTGGATACATTGGATAGGAAGAAGAATAGTAATGAAAATAGTTAGGTTGGAGTTTCAAATTCATTAGATAAACCATTGAATTTGTTTCCCCCACTTTAGTCTCTCCATGTTTGTCATATGAAAATTCTCACCATGAATTGAACAAAACAAAATATATTATAACCCAACCTTGAACTTTACGAACTTGTTAGTTTATGTATGTCGTCTTTCATTATCAACATAGTTATTTTCTGGTTTTACTCCAATGTCTCAATTTTATTTCCTTTTTATTATTGTCTTCATACTTTGAGGTACATAGTAAAGAGAAGTTACAATATATATATATATATATATATATATATATATATGTATATATATATATATAATGGATAAGAATCACAAGATAAATGAAGAACTTTATCACGAAATTTACACGCTAAGAGAAACTATGTGACCGCCCACTAATAACAATGTGTGAATTTGAAGTAAATGAAATTGGTATGTTGTAAAAATTTAAGTTCCACATTAGTGAAACAACAAGATTTAAACTTTATTTTATGTAGTAATAATCTATATAATAAAACAGAAGGGAAAACGATGACGGTGACAAACACCCTTTTTTAATAAAGTATATTGTCTAGAAGCCCTTCTCAAAATTTAAAATATAGTCTTTCGTAGAAATAAAGTTACCTATTTAAAAAACAATAAAATAACTAATTTAAGAAAAAATAATAAAATAAATTTCAAGGGTTAAAAAAAGAAATTAAAATCTCTCTATCAATTTAAGAGAAAAGAAACAAAAACAAATAATACAAAAAAATAATAACTAATAAAAATCTCTCTCTTTCAATAAAATATAACAATAAATTTCGTAACATTTGATTGATACAAGTGTCAGTGTCCTAGGCCATGGAATATACCATAGTACACATACATGTTAGGAAAAATAACTTAATTAACTTGTTCAGGAATATAAAGATAAACAATGTAAAAGTTAAAGCAGAAACACCAAGATTATTTAACGTGGCAAAAAATCTCTCCAAGATATAAGGTAAAAAAACCACGGGACCTAGTTCAGAAATTTTCAACTATAATGATAATAACCAATTCATCAAGATGAGTAGAAACAACCTCAACAAAAAAAAAAAGATGAGTAGAAACATTCTTGGATAACAACTATGGTGGATAAATTGAACAAATAAACAAAGAAATAGAAATCTCTTACTCCTTTTCAAATCCTAAATTACCAAAGGCTGAAGAAGATAACCACAAACTAAATTGCTTCACAAGATTGAAAATCTTCTTTTCTTTAAGTCAATATTCTTCTCTTTCAATCTCTCTTCAAAGAACCACTTCAGAAATCTTTCTTTCTCTGACTTCTCTTTGTTCTGAAAGTTGTGAATAGTTTCTTCCCTTTCATTCCCTTTTATAATGATAAACAAAGAGGTTTACCAATAGAAATAGGAATTCTTTTTTTAGGCCTTCTATTTTTTTCCCCCAAATAAGGAATAAGAGAAATCATATTTCAACTAGAAGTCCTTTTATTATAAGGAGGGACCCCAACAATACACTACCATCCTTTATCGACTTCATTGCATATTCATTCTATTGAATACATATAGACGACTAAATTTTGCTCCCACGCCAATTCATTATGCTTTCCACGAAAACAAATAAATGCATATAAAGATTCTTAAGGCCGTCCTATAGAGTCTGAGAATTCATGTATCCATACATTTACGGTTTACCTTTGTTTAATAAATCATGGACTTCCATGAGTATGAGACTTCCGCAATGCAACACCAATGTCCAACCCCCTCAACAAAAAAAAACACCAATGTCCAACCACTACAAGAAATGGTGATGGATTCAAATGGTTTGATTTATTTATATAAATAATGGCTTGAAGGCAAGGTCCTGTGATGGTCAACATGGACTAACAACTCATTTTGTACCATATGCACATAGCAAATAAGATATCCACGGTAACACTTACATTGATTACCACGTTAATCAGATTAGGGCAAACATAGGTTAAATGGGTCGTGCTAAAATAATTTGGATTGGAGTCTACGGCAGCAGCTAGCAACTAAACAATTCCTTGGAAGCAGTTACGCAAGTCACAAATTTGGTAGTTATCGATGACACTTTCAAGACGAGATCAGAACTATCCGGGTTACATAGCAACTCATATTCGAGACCCATTCAACACCATTTTTGGTGATGTACCAAAGTCAAATAGATGTATAATTGTGTACAGTAATCATGTTGTTTTACAAAAATATTGTGAAAATTTCAATCTCTCAATGTGCTTTTGTTGAGGCCAGAATGGTCGGCTTTGATTTAGAAACCTCATTGTACATAACATAAACCTTCATGTATATAACATTAATATCAAATGCATATCACATAATACAACTATGATACTATGCTCCGCCACTCTCCTAAGTGAAACCCGACCGGGTGAGGTGGCCGAGATAGATTTAGACAGAAGGTTTTTATTTTTTGTTTCTCAAAATTAGACGTTTGTGAATAAAAACTGATTTACATATAACAATTGTCATTGTGTCAATCACAAATAATTTTGCATACTAATAATCTACCAAAATGTGTTAGATTCATCTGAAATATAAAATCTGGTCTCACATGTCCACCTGACATTAACACATCACTATTATGGCATCTTTTGTGTGTCGGCTCCAGAGATGCAACAACATTTCACACTTTAACATGATTTTTGATTACCAACCTAACTTTTTCGACTAATTTATTTTATTTTCTACAGTTAGACTAACTTCACAATAAAGATATTATTTAGACTAAAGCCTCATTGTGGCATTTTGTAAGAGCACGATGTCATAGTGCACGAAAAAGAAATTTGGCCTTCTGTTTCCTCCTCCCACTAGTGAGCTTGCTGCCCACCCACTTTTTTTTTTTCTTTTTTTTGAAAACCGGAAATTACACAACGCTCTGAACTTCCAGCGCCTCCTCACCCCACTTATCCATGTCAATATGATGAAGAAGGTAACTTAAGTTGGTTAGCATTATTTGCAAGAGAAAATAAAAAGTTGGTTAGAACTAATAAGAATTTGGTTGGCTAATTATAGAGTTTTCTTTTATGAAGGTTATAAAGTCACTTGGTAGAAGTGGTACCACTGGGTCGATACTTATGGGAACACATGTATCGTGGCCCAATCCGCATTGAACCTTCCGGTTCACTCTTTTAACTTCAGTTGTATCGGAACTTTCAGCCGTGTGCTTGTTATGACAACAACAACCACCATGACGAAGAGGATTCTAGGCTTGTAGGGGCTGGCAAGTTGGATGCACGTGTGGATACGAAACTAAACGACTAAAATTACATGTATAAACTGTATTACATGTACAAACGGTCAGATATGTAAACATGTATTGATACATTTAGAGTCGTTAGATGAAATGTACGATATCAACTCTTTCAATGAATGTTATTTTTAAATAGCTGAAGTGGGTTACTTTAGTGCAACTCCAATGTATAGGGGTTGGGGCTCCCAAATTCAAATTTGGGAGCCCCAGCCCATAACTCCAACCCGGGAGCCCCGGGGCTAGGCTCCCGGTGGGGCTCGGAGCCCCTCAGCCCGGGCTCCCAAATTTAGGGAATCCCACCCCACTTTATTTTATTTTTTTTAATTTTTTTTTTAAATTGATTTTTTTTTATTTTGTTATTATTTTAAATACTTTTTTTTTTCTAATTTTTTATCTTTTGTGTTTATCTTTTTGTTTTTATCTCGACGGAAGAATATCACATTTTAATTCATAATCGAAATCTAATAATTTATAGTCGAAATTTAAAATCAAAATTTCGCACACGTACTTCGCACACGTATATTATTTTGATTTGGGAGCCCGACGTTGGAATCGAGAAAAAGCCCCGAGGCTCCCAGAATTCAAGGGCTCCCAAAATTGGGAGCCCGAGCCCCACATTAGAGTTGTCCTTATTGATTTTTCTGTAACCTAAATTGAAAGAAACTCGAGGGAAATCTACAATAGAAACGTATTAAGATTGGAAGTTTGGAAAGTTCAAAATTGAGAGAGAGAGAGAGTCCAGTCATTATTTCTTTTGATACTAAAATCTGTTGAATTTAATGGCATTCGTTTGTTTCATCATAAATTAGTTTGTAGCCTCAATCAACGAGTTCTCTCAATGTCAAGTAAAACATGTGTTTAACTAATGTAACCGAATTACAAAATTATAGAGTTTACTATTTAGGGTTTTTTCAGACTTCTCCGAGGATACCTCTACTATTCGTCTTTCTTGCTAGATTTTGAATCATCGCTGCTATTACTGGACTCTCCATCTTTGGTAGCATCAGTAGCAGTCTTCGACTCGTCAAACTCCAGTAACTACATTTCAGGTGAACAAATAATATCAGATCATGGAACAGATACATAGATGAAGCTATAGGTTATAAAGTTACGAACAGAATACTGAAGTCTTCCGATCAAATCAGAATTTGAAATAAATTTAAGGGTTAAAGGAGCAAGAGAGAAAGATCAAATAAAATTGTTAAAGAGAATAAGAATCAAACACAATAAGAAAAACTTAAATAGTAAAATGGGGTTTAGGATGAAGTACAAACCGGTTTTACTTCCCCATTCCATATGCAATGAACTGCTACGGATCCGATCACAGCTGGAACTATGTAGAGAAGTGCGGGCTGAAAATCGCGAGAGAGAGAGAACAAAAGATTTGATTACGACCAAATTCACACTGACACGAGAAATTGTTTTTGAATTTTTGTTGATCTGGAATGCGAATCAGATTTGATCAGTTCAATCGTCTACAGACAACAGTTTATAAGTTACCTGTGCAGCTTGGAACCAGTTCATCACAACAATAGTAAGTACTAGTCCGAGAGTGTATCCAAAAAATGCGCTTCTGAAATATCGGTTGTTTTTCCCCCTCGAAACATCAAATCGAAGTGCTAATGCAACAAAAATGCCTAAAAGAACAAGAACAAGAGTTCAGTCAGATGTTGCAGTAGGTAGGAGTTGAACAACACATTTATGACATGAAACCAGCCGAGCCATCAGGTATTCAGGTTTTATGCAAGGACTTATTTCTTCATCTCAAAGTCTGTACTTAATTATTAATCAAGAATTCAAGACATCTGAATGTAGAGAGTTAGGTGTTTCTAGGAAATTATGGAGTAGAAATCATGGTAGCAAACTAGCAATGCACGAACAGGCACAATCTCATGAAGAATTGTTCAACCTAACAAATACTCTCAAAGCACGCTTAATAATAGCCTATCTACTAAAGAATATATGTAACTCTTTACCGGGGATCACAATATCGCCAAGTCCAAGCATGGAATACGGTCTTGTAGCATCTGCGGTTGGGAATAAAAGCTGCAAATAAGGAAAGAAACAATTATCAGATCAAACGCAGAAAAATGGATAAATAAAGTTCCGTATAAGAACACGAACAAGTCCACATACTTGTGACCTTAAGGTTCATTCAAGATAGATAGATAAATTTGAGAACTTACCTTAATAGGAGCATCAAAAGATTTTGCTACACTAACCATCACCGGGGTAAAGAAAACCCAGAATATGTCGTACACGAAAAGTCCAGCCTGCAGTTTTCGAGAATCAGACAAACATGGGGCTAACACACCAGAAATATTTAAAAAGTTCAAATCAATCGAGATGGACTTGGTCTTAGGTCTAAACCTGACATTCCAAATCATCCATGGACTTTGCCCCAAAGGTATGAATAAATTCTTACCAAGAGAATGCCACCTGTTTTGAAGGATCCAAGAGAAAGCATTTCAATTCCCTGCAATAAAAAATCAAATCAGACATTATTGAACTATGCCATACTCATAAAAGCATAATGTGAATGAGAAATTTACTGCAACGTCATGAAAAGATTCTTACACCGAACAAAACCAACTGTCAAGCCTACCAGCAAAAACTAACAAAATATTATTCAAAAAAATTGCATATTAATGACAGAAAAAAATTGTTAGAGTAGGTTTGTGATCTTAAAGTATCTAGTTCTGGAGAAAACTACCATGATGTTCCAAACCCATGGAAGGTACTCATGAATTATCCATACAGCACTAGTAGAAAAGAAATCTGGAGCTTACACAACTGATGTAGCTTGTTATGTGCACAAGAGAAAAGAAACAGAAGCTCTGTAGGGGCCAAACCACTCAAACCCAACCAAATAAAATCAAACAGATGGGTTCTATGACTCTATCTATGACCGAACCAAACACATTTTGGTTCAATTTGGTTGTAGACAGCTTGAATTTAGTGTCAGCCAGACATGACATTAGTTAAAGTTGTATACTAAGCTCGCAACTGCCCATAGCATAACCCCTTCAGCATTAAAAACATATGAAGTTCTTCAGCTGAAATGAAATGCTCAAAGCATTGTGACAATCTAATTCTGAAAAAAAATATGAAGGAACTCCTTTGCTAAGATGTGGCCAAGTAAATGTCACCAACAATATGAAGATGTGAGGATTGACGAACTAAAAGTCAGACTTCAGAGTACAGAAAAAGGACAGGTAATAAAAAAAAAAACTTCCACCACATCGTGAAACAATATACTAGACCCTGGAAAAAAAAAACTACAAACACATTGTTAGTTTATAAGTCAAGAGACATATGGGGACATGAATGATAAGACTTTCAAGAGAAGTGAAACTACTAAAGCAATCTAAGAGAAATCAAATGTATAAAGATAGAATAAATGACATTTGTAGCTCTCTATATGACGGCAAGACCATACCTGAATGCAGAACGCAAGGCCCAACACATTGTTAGCCAACCAATGTTTCTGTTTTGCATACCATGCACAGAAAAAGAATCCTGGTATTGCTGCAACTATCTGAGACCTCGTGAACTCAATTTCCACAGCTGTTCAATCGAGAAGGTAGATAAATATTATTCTGGATAAATAGACTTATAAGCTCAACTATAAATGACAGTCAACACAGAATGAAGAGCAAAATAAGCAAATCCTCGAAACAAGAAAAGTTAGACCTTGTGTACCTAAATACAGTAGTATATATAATATGATAATCATAAGAGAACATGAGTGAGATAACATACAGCGGAAATAGGGTAGATGCCAGACAATGAGATCGTCATTCCAAAGTTTTGGAAGAAAACGACTGATTGCAGGTAACAATGTAGCGCTGTAGGTAATAGAATTGATGTCAGAAGAATGCTATAATAAAGGAATACGATCCAATAAGTGATCTACTTAAGTAGTATCATGAGCGAGAGGGAGAAAACATACCCAAGTGCGATAATCCCCAGTACAAAGAAATAACAAGTGAGTACAGCATTAACCAAGTCCTTCGATAGGAACTTGAACAGTAGAAATAAAGATAACAACATTGCACTTCCAACTAAGGGAAAGCGCATTGCGTGCTCCTTTGACATAGTCTCCTGCATGATAAAAGTTTTAAACATGTTAAAAAGCACCCTACAAGCTCTAAAATAAAAATTGAAGGAGCAATGTCCAAGGATTGTAGTACTCACAGTCGGTGGTGTTGGCTTGACAGAACGGTAGCAACCCACATAAACTGCTAAGCAAGCAGTCAAAATGACATTGAGATTCGGATCTACCTTAACAACAAGTGGTGCCAAACTTAAACCTGCAATAAGAACATGGTTTCATTAGTAAATTTGCGTGATGAAAATTGACTATAGAGATTATTAGAAAATTATATACATTGTAACATTGCTATAAGTCGCCCTTCCAACAGTTAGAGTTGTAAAGTGAAGGTCAAAATCAATATGAACGATGTATTCATAGTTGATCAAATGTTTGAACAAGCATGCGTGATTAAAATTCTTTCTTGGCCAAATGCATATTAACACGAATTGGAAAGCTCAAATCAGCGATTATAATACAACTCCCACTCCCAAAATTCAAATTAAGTCTCAACTAATAACTGACTGGGTCCTCGACATAGACTAGGTTTACCATCAAATACAAGTGTTGATTTGGGATTCAAAAAAATTTTGAATGTCATTTCAGCACTAGAAATTCATCATTCTCATCCAGTCGAAACAAAACGGGATAGTAAGAGATCAAACACAAGAACATTACAAAATTACATGTTTAAAGAAAGTGGAATAGAAAAGATATCAATATATAAGGGTTCACATTCGATGAACCCAGTCTCCGACCCATTCTCATAAATGATTAACCTAGCTCCAAATTCGAAACAAACAAGATTATGACAAATGTGGCATTACTTGCTCAAGTAATTTCTTCATTTCGAACTAACATCAATTTATGATGGGGAAATTTCTACTAGTCACAGAAATAGGTTGAATTTCCTCTACAAAAATTTGGGGAAATTTTGAACTAGTTTAAAATTATACAACTAATTTAAGCAAAAAATGATGAAATTTACCCGCAAGAGCCAAATTCGCAACACGTTCACTAGTCACCATGATTCAAGTATTAGCTAAAGCAGATTCTCACAAGAAAGGGTAAACGAAAACCTAATCACTTCACCAATTTTTGTTCAAATCCACAATTAACCTAATCACTTCTTTCACAGATCAAAACCTACAAAAACCAAAAAAGGGTAAACGAAAAGATCAAATTTTGATCTCATTAAAGATAAATGAATCTACTATTATCAGAAACCAAACAAGAATTTGTGTCACCTTGATGAGATTCAAGATTTTGATCTCTCTAATCTGTGTTGATCTGCACAGATCAGAGAGAGAGAGAGAGAGATGAAATAAAGTAAATCGAGGAAAGAATAATCTTACTGTCTGAAATTAGGGTTTTTGTGAATTTCTTGACCTAATCGAAAGTCCGTTTCTTGATCCAGAGAGAGAACCCCACACAAGTTGATCAACGGAGAAGAAATAAAACTGACGTCTTCTTTGACTTATATGAAGCCGTTGGATTTTAGCATTTATTAGGAGAATGAAATCTAATGGTGAAAGATTACCCACGTAAAATACGCGAATCTAACGGTTAATAGTAGGGATCTTGCTGATTCGGATTTCCAAATGAACAAGTGGAAAAAATATCCGTTCCTGCTACCTAATTGGATTGAAACTTTTTATAGGCACCACCGTAGAGGAAAATGTTTATAGGCACCACTTTAAAGTTAAGCAACTTTTCTTCAGCATATGTAGTGGTGGCCAACGGGTCATGTCGGCCCGGAAACGGCACGGCACGACCCGCTTATGAGGCAACACGGCACGGCACGGAACATTGAATGTTGCAAAGATTTTTCCCAAATTGGGGCCAAAAAAAGTCTCCTTAGAAATAAATATTTAATAAATCGAGATTGACTGAAGGGGCATTATTATTTTTACCCAAATTTCGCTTGATTATTATATGCCGGAAGATTTTTCTTTATGCTCCAAAGCGCGACTTTTTTTTGTAGTTGGATCTACCATCGTAATGTATTTTACAACACAACTATTCATAAATGCGCATACCTATTTTCAAACCCAAACATTTGTTGCAATGAAAACAATGAGTAAGTTAACTTTAAGAAAAGAAGTGGTTGGGAAATACGAAATATGTATTCGATTAGAGAAAGTACATTGAGGTTGGATCGATCCTGTTTACATTGAATGCCGTTTCCAAATACATATCTCATGTGTAATGAGAGTGTACCAGCTCTAACATTCCAAATAAGGTTATAAGCACCTAAATTTTAGGTGCTTATAACAACTTATTAGTTTGACTGGAGACAATGAATATAGATCCAAAAATTTTATAAGCACCTAAATTTTAGGTGTTCTTTTATGTATTATTTTCTTCCCAAAAGAGTTCTTCCTCCACCCAATTTTCAGCAAGAAAAAATCTCTAGTGAGGTATATAAACATCCCTGATCCAGTGTTTGATGTTTGAGTGGGTCATGTATAAAGGTCAACAGGTATTTGTTAGAAAAGTCAAGTGCCTTTAGATTAAAATAACCATGGTACTTACTAATAAAGCCGCCTGCTTATAGCACAACAGTCAAGTATCTTTAGCAAAGGCCCATCTAGGTAACTGAAAAATTAGTTATTTGCAAAAATAATATAAAAGCACTCCTCAAAGATGTTCACATCTACTACTCTAAGAAAAAAGAAATTGTATTTTTTTTTTTTTTTGGAAGTCGACTACGATCTACGTATGTCGTTACATTTGGCACTTGGTACATCATAGATGTGATAAGCTCGATAACCGCCCACTCAAACACTAACAATACCGGGCCTATAGCCCAACAAGACATGGCCTAAAGCCCAACAACATTATTTACACCCTAATAACCCCAATTCAAATAACCAAAGATTCCACCTTCTCTGGGATTCGAACTTGGGACCTCCAGGGATTTCTGGAGTTTATGTCAACACCTTGGAACCACTTGGGCTACCAACTGTTGACAAGAAATTGTATTGATAGTATTGATTTCTTAGCTATTACTAACTACCAAGGCCAGTGAAATATATTTCTAAATCATGCACTTCAAGTGCAATTTTTTCTTCAGTATTTTTGTCATTTGCATCACTTACACTTGTTCACACCATCTTTCCTGTTCATGTGTATGAAATATATTTTCTTAAATAAGTGAGATTTATTTTAGACTATGGTCTCTACAGTATAGACATACGTACCCATGTTACCATCCAACTACAGTGATTCGTTGTATATAAACTATATTAATAATCCACATGTATTAGTCATTTTCACACTTATTTTGGGTTTTTAATCAAAGGGCTTAATGTAATCAAAGTGATGGTGCTTGCCTAATCTTTCTTAATGATGTAAATCTTTGTGTGCGAAGATGATGTGATTTTGATCATTAATGACTGATTAAGATTAGACTTCAATAATTTCCTTTACTGTCTCTATTACAATTTAAAAGAAGTGTTGGAGAAATTAATGGTGTGTTTGGATGGCGGAATCATGAATCCTTGGGATTCATGATTCCACGGATTCATGAATTCAAGTAACATATTTTGGTTTGTTTGGCAACTAAGAATCCTATAATTTTTTATTATTTGAGTATTTTTAAATGTCTTTAGAAAAAAAAATACGATTTTTGAAAAAAATAATGATTTTGAAAAAAAAATAATGATTTTGTAGAAGGAAATATTTTTTTGTTGATTTTAAGTTTGAAATTTAGGTTCATTAATCCAAAATCCTAACAAATCTTAGAGGGTAGGGTGGGATTTTGGTCCAATACAAATTTAAATATTAGGAATCCTTAAGATTTAAGAGTCCTAAGATTCTTGGTATCCAAACAGACTAAGGATTCATGATTCCTACCAAATTCCACTTTTGATAAGTATGAATCCTGCAACCAAACACACCATAATAGTTTTCTTGTGATTTGGAGAGGTTTTGGATTTCATATAAGTCGTCGACTCATTTTGACTGTTTAATCAACAAATTATTAAATATCCCCTTATAGTGACAAACTACTAAGAATATTGTTAATTACTAAGAGTGGCAACTAGACATTGGTACCCCACATTGGTTCGAACTACTTGTTTCATGACCAACAACAAACATCGATTCAAGTACTCATAAGCCAAAATTGACTGGGTTTTTGGTTTAGTGTATAAGTCAACAAATACTTTGATTTGTATTTGTTCATTGAGCTAAGGAAATGAGTTTTTCGTATGATGATTTGATAACCTATTTTGACGCTTCGGAGGCAAATTTTCATTACTATAAATGCAAGTTTGATTGAATAAAATTCAAAAATAATTTATACATTAGATTATAGTCGAAATGAATTCCTGTAACTTTGAGCATCGACTATTTGATGTTCATATTTATGTAATTCTCTTACACCAATGGCATATAAGGAAATAGGTATTGGAACTTATTGGGTAAGGACTGGGCACCTCGTTTCAAGAATAAAAATAATGGGCCGTGTCATATTCAAATTGATAATTGAGAAGATAGTGACTTTGCCATCAATAGGACTTATAGCACTCACAATAGTAGGGACTTTGCCATAAATGAAGTGAAAACCATGGCTAATAATGGAAACAAGAGCAATGAGATTGATTATAAAATTTTGATCTAGCTCTAGTGTTGTGTGGTCTTGGGCTCCCAGCCTCTTTCAGTCTATGTCACTCTAAAAGCTAGTTCAACAAAGAAGACTCCCTTCTATAGTTACGAAGGGAAACTACCATTTTCTCAATTAACGTGCCACTACAAATTTCTTCGTAAATCTAATTGGTTGCTTCTAGCT